>JBAMBK010002386.1:0-555323 GCA_037043435.1 Drosophila suboccidentalis
TAGTTCACCAATAAATATGTTAAGCAATCGAAAGAGCTAGATCAATGTAAAGTAGTTTAATAGTCTGGCAACGCTAAGGTCTCTCTCTCAATTGTTTGCATTACTCATTCTCCTACCATTCTTGTATCTACCCATGTAAATTTGCAAATCACTTAAAGTCAGTTCAAAGCGAACAGCAGACGAGAATAAAGCAATAATAGTTACTCGAAGCAGCGTGTTTTATCTTTCAATTGGAAAGGCAACGAGGGACGAGCATTCGTATTGGGGAACGATTGAGGATCTGCGTTGGATTTGCTGATTCCGAAAGGCAGCAATTTTACCGGCCGATAAAGCGGCCAACATTTGGCGACCGTGACAGGACGTACTCGAAGTTGAGTTCTCGTCCAATTGCAACCATTTCGGATTCGTCTTTTTCATCACAATTCTTCAGTTGTTCACAGGTACAAGGGAAGCTTTGGTGAAGTCAACTATTGCAATCGGTCATACTGGCAGACACGCTGCTAAAGCCGACATTGGTTCGAACATAACCTGCAAGTGTCAGACACCGGCACCACATCGCAACTCTCTACAACTCTCCACACACAAGCAAGTTCATTGGAAATAAACCGCAAGTAGACATTCAGTGTAGACAAGTGGACAAGTGTAGGCAAGTAGACACACGTATATACATTCATATATATATCTACGGGATAACGGAGTGTTATCATCTTATTGCCATTCTCTTCTGTTCACTAACATACAAAGAAACGATTTTCTACATTTGCTTGCGCTGTTAGCACATTTCTGCCGGCGCATCTCTGGTAGCACATTTCTGCTAATTATAACATTGCTGTTCGCTCGTCTCTGTTAAAACATCTGTTCATTCTTCGTCGCAAGCTGCTGTTACATCCCTACATACATACATCACTACATAACGACTTTGCGCTGGTGTTGCTGCATCGAGCTGTTATCATCGAGTTTTGCTGGAATTGCTCAAAATGGTGAGTGATGATGAGCATACTCCCACCGCAGCAGGAGCTGGTGGCAACAACCATAAGACATCAACTAAATTAGTGCAACTCAGAGTTCAGCGCACATTGTTTGAACGTCACATACAAAACTTACATGCAAAGGTGACGAAAAGTGGCGATACTGAAGATGCCGAGACTCTCAACTGCAGACTTCAAATTCTGGAGTCACATCATCGGCAGCTAAGTCAAATTCAAACGCAAATCGAAAACGCATACAGTCTGGATAATGAACGTGGAAGCCAGGAAGAAATGTATATTGCTGCTAAAGTCAGAATTCTGTCGCTTATCCAATCCAAACGGAATGTACATACGCATTCAGGAGCTGAGTCGAGTTTTTTCAATTCATCGGCCATTTATGGAAGCGGACATAATAATCGACTGCCGAAGCTGAAACTGCCGAGTTTTGATGGGAAATATGCAAACTACAAAAGGTTCAGCACGTCATTCCACAATCTGATTCACAACGATCCACAAATATCCACAATTGATAAGTTCAATTATTTGCTAGACTGTTTGTCAGGACCTGCACTAGAAGTTGTGCAGTCATTTCAAATAACTGAGGAAAACTACGAAAAGGCTTTAGAACGACTGAGCTCTCGTTACGATAACAATGTTCGGATATTTCATGACTGTATCTCAAATCTCTTTGCATTTCCACAGATGAAACGCCCTGAAGCTTCAACCTTGCAAAGGCTCATCGACAATGCAACAGCTATAAGAGGATCGCTACTCTCACTAGGATCTGCTGAGGAAATCATGAACAGCATTATGATATATATTGTACTCAGCAAGGTGGATACTGAATCGAAATCAAATTACGATGAGAGGCAAAGTCTTGAGAAGCTGTCAACGTGGGAGGACTTCTGTAAGATTCTTAACAGACGCTGTCAATTCTTAGAAGGTCAACGAGACGATCAATCGGAGCAACGCCCCTCAAACGTAAGGTCTAAGAATGCGTCAAGTGCTAAGAGCTTCGTTAACATTGCCGAAGAATGTTTACATTGCAAGTCGAATGCCCACTATACCGGTAGCTGCAAGGCATTTAATGAACTGCCATTACAACAGCGTCTTACGACAATCAAGAACTCTAACGCATGCTTCAACTGTCTGCGTAAGGCGCACAGAGTCAAGGATTGCCAGTCAAAGTCAAGGTGCAAGGTGTGTCAATCCACTCACCACACTCTGTTGCACAAATATGTACAAGCATCGGCTACGTCGGGTCCTCAAAGCAGTTCGACGATCAATCAGCCATCCGTTTCCACATCGTTGTTGGCTCACAGTTCAAGCATAGCTGTACTCCCAAGCGCGTTGGTTCAAATCCAGGACAATCAAGGTCAATTTCACGTCGTTCGTGCCCTATTGGATTCGTGCTCAGAAGTAAGCTTTATCACTGAGGAAACAGCAAAACGACTGCAGCTCAAAAGGAGTCGAGTGAATCAAGAAGTCAGTGGCATTTCCGAATCGAAGCAGAAAGTCTCATTCACTACATTTGCTACGTTAAAGTCCAGATCGTCTGACTTTACCTGGTCATCAACATTTTCCGTTGTCAATAGGATTTCAGTCAAGCAGCCACAGCAAACATTTCAGGTGTCGGAGTGGAATCTACCTTCAGGAATTGAACTAGCAGACCCGCATTTCCACGAGTCGAACAAGATTCAATTGCTGATCAGCGTGGATGGATTCTTTGATGCAATTCGAGAAGGAAAGATCAAACTTGGTGAAGGCATGCCATATATCGTAAACACAGCGTATGGTTGGATTGTTGGCGGCAATATGGAAACCAACACCAACATTCAACGTCAGCGATGCTACTTCACAGTCAAGGAAAATCCTCTGGATTTATTGGTGGAAAGGTTTTGGGAAGTGGAAGACTGTAAGATGGCTAAGTCGGAATTCACAGAAGAAGAGCGCCTTTGCGAAGAGCAATTCCGGAACACAGTAACACAGGAACCCACTGGCCGAATACAAGTCAGACTACCATTCAAGGAGTCACCCAGCGCACTCGGAGAATCGTACTCAAACGCACTCAGGCGTTTTAAATCTCTCGAACGCAAATTGGATCGCGATGATCAATTAAGAAATTCATATGTCAAATTCATGGATGAATATATTGCACTTGGCCACATGTCGGTGGTGCATAGCGTAAACCTCACAAATCCACATTATTACATTCCCCACCATTGCGTGTTGCGACCGGAAAGCTTGACGACAAAGCTCCGTGTGGTATTTGATGCGTCTGCCAAAACACACACGGGTAAATCCCTCAACGATTTACTCAGAGTTGGACCAACCATTCAACAGGATTTAATTACCACATTCTTGTCTTTTAGGTTACATAGATATGCACTCACTGGTGATATCGCAAAGATGTACAGGCAGTTTACTGTGGAAGACGAAGACAAACGTTACCAATGGATCTTGTGGAGGTCAAAACCATCGCATGAGATAGAAACCTATCAACTCAACACAATCACATACGGAACGTCAGCTGCTCCTTATCTTGCAATAAGAAGCGTTCATCACATCGCTGATTTATACGCTGCTGAATTCCCCGTAGGTGCTGCAACGTTGCGCAGTGACTTGTACGTGGATGACGTTCTCACGGGTGCAGATGACATTCCTCTTCTGCAACAAAAAAAGGATGAAACGGTAAAAATTCTCGCAAAGGCTGGATTGCAACTCACAAAATTCAGCAGCAACTCTAAGGACATCACTCCTACATCTGAGAACGAGGTTTTTATCACTCTCGACGATCAAGACGTCACCAAAACATTGGGCGTAGCATGGCAACCTCATCGGGATATATTCGTATTTCGTTACGAATGCCAAGAAAACGAGCCAATCACAAAACGCTCCATACTCTCTAGAATTGCTCGAACGTTCGATCTCTTAGGATTCATTAGCCCTGTAGTCATTCGCTGCAAAATTCTTCTTCAGGATTTAACGCTAAAGGGAATCGATTGGGATGTACCTGTTGAGGGAGTTCTACGAGAAAGATGGACTGAGATACTGGATGATTTAAAGGACCTACATAAACTGGCTATTCCTCGATTTGTGTTCACTTCTCTGGCGCGCCGCTGCGAAATACACGGATTTTCCGACGCGTCTGAACGAGCTTATGGATGCTGCATATACGTTCGTGCTCAACTGTCACATGGCATAGAAGTGAACCTGCTAGTGGCGAAGTCGAAAGTAGCGCCAATGAAGGTGCAATCACTTCCGAGACTCGAACTCTGCGGCGCCCTTCTACTGAGTCGAGTTTGGCGTAAATTTGCGGAGAAGCTAGCCATTTATGTCGAACGGGTCTATTTTTGGAGCGATTCCAAGATCGTCTTACAGTGGCTTCAAATGCATTCTTCAAAGTTGCAATGCTTTGTTGCCAACAGAGTATCTGAACTCCAGGAATATTCAAACGTCATTTGGAGGCATGTTCCCTCAGCCAAGAATCCGGCAGACATCATATCACGTGGATGTCGTGCTTCCGATTTACTCACGAACATGTGGATGAAAGGTCCAGACTTTTTAAAACTTCCTAGCGATGAGTGGCCACAGCTGAAAGAACCGCTGCCACCACCGACAGAAGTACGCGCGAAGGCATCACTCGTTTGCAGCAACACTGACAGCGCCCCACAGTCTGACATAAATTCAATAATCGATAAGTATTCATCCTATCTTCGAATTCTTCACGTAGTTTCTTATATGTTTCGCAGCACTAACAGAGTCAAGCCTGACCAATCGTTAACGGCAAGTCGAACTTTGCCAATATCAGCTGCTGAAATGACCAAGTCGTTCTGGAGAATCATCGCACTGATTCAAGGAGAAACATACGCTAAGGAAATCGCTAAATTGAAGAAAAATCAACCTCTACAGCCTAGTCTACAAGGACTGTCACCATTTGTACAAGAAATGAACATTGATAACGCTATTGTGTGTGTGATGAGAGTTGGTGGTCGCCTCACCAATGCCGAAATGCAGTTTGAAGCAAAACATCAAGCGCTGCTGCCACAACAACATCGATTCACAAAACTCTACGTTGAACATTTGCATCGCAGCAATCTTCATGCTGGACCTAGGATCTTGCTCGCTCTGTTGCGTGAAAGGATTTGGGTGATCAATGCACGAGCCTTAATACGTAAGGTCGTGCGTAACTGCATAAGTTGCTTCCACTACAAGCCCCGCTTAATGAAGCAAATAATGGGCAATCTGCCATCGGATCGTCTGCGCGGCGAACGTCCGTTTCTCATCACCGGCGTGGATTTCTGCGGACCGTTTCTCACAACGTATCGGCTCCGAGGCAAGGCTCCATATAAGACATATGCGGCCATCTTTGTCTGCTTCGCATCAAAGGCAATTCACATCGAGCTGGTTTCAGAATTGTCTACGAACAGTTTTCTGCTATGTCTCCGACGATTCATTGCACGGCGTGGCGTACCTGAACGCCTATGTTGCGATAACGGCACTAACTTTGTTGGTGCAGCTACGAAATTAGCAGAGTTCGAAAAGCAGTTCTTAAGCGAATCAGCCATTGATATAATTAATTTGTACAGCAGATCTAAAGGTTTCGAATTTTGTTTTATCCCACCTAGAGCACCACATTTTGGAGGCCTCTGGGAGGCAGCTGTTAAGGCGGCGAAAACGTTGGTTGTGAAGAACCTAACTAACGCCCACCTAACATACGAGGAGCTGCAAACACTGTTTCTAGATGTCGAAGCCATGCTCAACTCTAGGCCAATTGCTCCGGCTTCGGATGATCCAAACGACATCGCTGCTGTCACTCCAGCTCATCTCTTAATCGGAACATCGCTAACATCCGCTCCAGAAGCTGCACTTCATCGCAACTCAGATCCGCCTGGCAAGGAGTTACGCTACGTGGATAGATGGCAGCGTGTGACATACCTTAAGCAGCAGTTTTGGTCACTTTGGCAACGAGATTATGTTCACACTCTTCAACAACGCATCAAGTGGACTGGAGAGGAGAGGAATCTATCCGTTGGGCAGCTCGTCATTATACATGAAGACAACACACCGCCTCAACAGTGGCTGCTCGCACGAGTAGTAGCTACCATTCCAGGGAAAGATGGAAGGGTTCGAGTTGCCGATGTACGAACGGCGAAGGGCATACTCAGACGTCCAATTCACAAGCTTGCGCCTCTTCCAATAGATTAATTGTTTGAAAGTCGAGTCTTTCAACGCGGGGAGAATGTTGGAGGACAAACTTAGTTCACCAATAAATATGTTAAGCAATCGAAAGAACTAGATCAATGTAAAGTAGTTTAATAGTCTGGCAACGCTAAGGTCTCTCTCTCAATTGTTTGCATTACTCTTTCTCCTACCATTCTTGTATCTACCCATGTAAATTTGCAAATCACTTAAAGTCAGTTCAAAGCGAACAGCAGACGAGAATAAAGCAATAATAGTTACTCGAAGCAGCGTGTTTTATCTTTCAATTGGAAAGGCAACGAGGGACGAGCATTCGTATTGGGGAACGATTGAGGATCTGAGTTGGATTTGCTGATTCCGAAAGGCAGCAATTTTACCGGCCGATAAAGCGGCCAACAATACGGTATAAATGGATTTTCTACACAGCTAGGTAAAACAAGTTATACATAGAAATTATGGGACACTTATGTAAATAAAAATTAATAAACTCTTTTTTTCGAAAATTTGGTCGTCCTGAAAAGGACGTTTGGGTTTTGGTTGATTTATGTACACGAAAATATCAATTGCTGGTAATTTATGCCTTCTTTTCGGTCTTTTTGGGCAAAAGCACTGCCTGGATATTGGGTAAAACACCGCCCTGGGCGATGGTGACGCCAGAAAGAAGTTTGTTTAACTCCTCATCGTTGCGGATAGCGAGTTGCAGATGACGAGGGATAATCCTAGTTTTCTTGTTATCACGAGCTGCATTACCAGCCAACTCTAATACTTCAGCGGCCAAATATTCCATAACGGCAGCCAGGTACACAGGAGCGCCGGCACCAACACGCTCGGCATAGTTTCCCTTGCGAAGCAGACGGTGAATACGGCCAACGGGGAACTGAAGACCAGCGCGGTTGGAACGCGACTTTGCCTTTCCCTTCACTTTTCCACCTTTGCCGCGACCAGACATTTTTCTTTTATATTTATTTCACTGTTTCACTTTAAGCACACAAATATCGAATGTTGCTGCCAGCCGGACGTGTTGCTACATTTATACTTTTTTTAGCTACCTACTTGTTCAGTTAAGGGTTGACAGCTGTCGTACAATTCAGACTCGAATTGAGGGCTCTCAACATGAAAACGTTGCTACAACAAAAGTATAAATGTGAAGCCCATCGGCGTGGTGGGTAAACATTTGTGAAGTGAATTTAAAGTGAATACGAAGTGAAAATGCCTCCTAAGACTAGTGGAAAGGCCGCCAAAAAGGCTGGCAAGGCTCAAAAGAACATTACGAAAAATGATAAGAAGAAGAAGCGCAAGAGGAAGGAAAGCTATGCCATTTATATTTACAAAGTGCTGAAGCAGGTCCATCCAGACACTGGCATCTCATCTAAGGCAATGAGCATCATGAATAGCTTTGTGAACGACATATTCGAGCGCATTGCTGCCGAAGCCTCTCGTTTGGCTCACTACAACAAGCGCTCCACCATCACCAGTCGGGAAATCCAAACCGCTGTCCGACTTCTGCTGCCCGGTGAATTGGCCAAGCACGCTGTCAGTGAGGGAACCAAGGCTGTCACCAAGTATACAAGCTCTAAGTAAATTTTAGCTTGATGTACATTGGAACAAAAAGCAACTTAAAAAAAAAGGCCCTTTTCAGGGCCACAAATTACTTGTCCAAAGAATTAAAATTTTAGATAATTAATAAAAATAATATATAATTAATTGCTAAATTCAATATGGACGATTAACTCGAATTTGATATAGATAAAAAAAGAGCATGTTGACAAACACTGCGTTGATAAATCCTACCTTTTTAAAATATTTTCCTTATACCTCAGCAAAATATTTATAATTGTTATAAAAATAACAAAGGATCTGAATAATAATGAACTAATTCAAACTATAATACCATTTGATATTTGAACAGCTATTAAAAACGAATAAAAAAAATATATTGCTTGAAAATATTTGTTCTCTTTTGAAATAAATTTTGTAGCCCTGAAAAGGGCTGTGTTAAAAAACGAATTTCATAATTTAGAAATTCGTGCACTAATAGTATTAGGGCTCTTATTTCTTGACTGCTTTTGGCTTTTTAGCAGCAGAAGCAGCTTTCTTTGGCGATGAAGCCGACGCTGCCTTTTTAGGCTTTGCACTTGTTGTCTTAGGCTTTGGTGCTTTTGGCTTTGCTGCGCTCGCCTTGGCCTTTGCTGTTGTAGGTTTTGCCTTGACGGTGCCACTTTTCTTCACATCCTTAGCCTTTGCCTTCTCCGCTTTCTTTTTCTCCGTCGTCTTTTTGGTTGCTACGGTTTTCGATGTTTTTTTATCAGCGGACCCAGTTGCTTTCTTGGCACTAGCAGTTTTCTTCTTTTTAGCTGCTGTTGATGCAGTCGATGCAGCCACCTTCTTAGTTTTCTTCTCTACAGAGGTAGCTTTTGGCTTGGGCTCTTTTTTGGCAGATGCAGACAATTTAAATGAACCAGATGCACCCTTGCCTTTTGCCTGAATCAGTTTTCCATTCGCAACCGCATTTTTCAAGTACTTTTTGATGAATGGTGCTAATTTCTGGGCATCGCATTTGTATGTAGCACTGATATATTTCTTGATTGCCATGAGCGATGAGCCACCACGTTCCTTCAAGTTCAGGATCGATGCGTCCACCATTTGCTGAGTTGAAGGATGCAATGATGGAGCTGTCGTCTTCTTCGCCTTTGATGCGGACGCTGGTGCCGCCTTTTTGGTGGCCACCTTTTTCTCTGCTGCTGTTGGTGGGGCTGCCACGGGGGATGCGGATGTTGCAACTGCTGATTCCGACATAATTCACTTTATTTTTCACTATAGAATGTAACTTTTATCTATAAAATAAGAAAAAAATTTCAATTCAATTTCAATTCATTTATTCGTCAGATCTTAAATATTAAGGTAATACATTTTTGGTACCTATTCTATTGTTCAACTTGAGTGACAAAGTCAAATTAACTTATATTATGATTACATTATATATTGCCCTGCGCTTAAAGCTTATCCAGGCGTTAGTGCTATTAATACATATTATTTAGAATATTATTCTTTTATTTTGATTATTTGTAAGTGTATATTTTATCGTGACATTTTAACATTGCTAGGAAAAGCTCTTAGTGAGCAAAAACCTGAATTACATTATTTTTTGTTGTTGTTTTATGTTTTCTTATTACTATATAACTGTTTAAACTAACTAAGGACTATGCTACGAATTAGTTAACTAGATAGGAAAGAGAGAGAAAGGAGTACAATATTTACAGAGGTTTGGGGAAGAAATTTATGTTGCGCCAATTTGTTAATGAGCATTTTATTGATTTATATTGAAGGACAATTGTTGAAAATGTAATAGCAGTTAGCATTTAAATAAGCATACATATAATCTGGCAACGCTGTATAAGTACTCATTTGAATTATGTACTCGATCCTCTGTATTTACTTTACTCCTCACTCTTAATTAAACGTTTAACCGAACCACTTCGTTTCTCTCTGGTTACGGGTTGCAGATATTCCCTACAATATATCTAACATTGGTTATGGGCCCAGAGTTCGTTGTTTCGGGTTTAATTCAGAAAAGACTATAAAGCGTCTACGGTAAAGAGTCGGTTGTGCTAAATTGTAAATAGTTAATGTCGTGCGCGAATTAACGCGGAACAATTAGCCAACATGAATTTGTCGCATCAAATCGAAAAACTTGATGAGAACTGTTGTGACCAAACTCGTCTTTTAGTTTTTAATATAAATGTTTATTCATAATGATTTAGTAATATAATTATTATTCGTTTCAAATTAGTTTTTTCTCTTGCGTTCGTTCGCGTCGGTCTGTGTTTTCAGTGTGACCAAATTATTCTTAACAAAAAATCATTACATCGAAAAATGAACTAGTTTCTTAAGACTACAATCGATTAATAAAATTCAAGGCAAATCGATATCGATATTTACGTTAAATTTAAATACAAAATAACTTTAAGATATTAATCTTAACATTCCCCCTCCTTGTGAATCGATTCAGGATTCACCATCTACATCCAGTTTTAGTACGATCAGCTTTGACACAGGACGTCGTAGTGTAGATTCTGCCGTCTGTATTTCTGCAGATCGAATTTGTTTATCCTTTGCAGTGTGGACTTTAACAACGCGACCACGCTTCCACTGGTCTCGGTTTGTTGCAGCATCGATGATTATGACAAGGTCTCCGATTTTGATTGGTTCAGTAGTGTTGTGCCATTTTGGTCGTCGAACTAACTGAGGCAGATATTCGTTAATCCACCGTTTCCAGATCCTGTCCTTTAAAGTTTGTGCAATTCGCCATTGCTTACGAAGGCACAGATCGCTTCCGTCTGTACAAGGTGTCTGTGTGCTATTGGGGCAGCCAATTAAAAAATGATTGGGCGTCAAAGGTTCGTCATCTTCATGTGTGATAGGCAATTCTGTCAGCGGACGAGAATTTAAAATATTTTCTGCTTCTATTAAGGCGGCTCGCAGAGTTTCAATACGTGGCGCCACTTCATGTAGAGTTTTGGCCAGCAGCTTCTTAATAATCTGAATGAGACGTTCCCAACAACCTCCGGCTGCGGGATTGGCAGGGCAGTTAAAAATCCAGTTAATTCCTCGTTGCGTCGCTTCATCAGATATTTTTTGTACGTCGAACATCTCTGCATTTTCGTTCAGTTCCTTTTTGGCACCAATGAAATTTGTGCCATTGTCACTTCTGATGACAGAAGGAATGCCACGCCGGTTGATGAAATTACGTAGACATATGATAAACGCATCTGTGGACAAATTTTCAGCAATCTCTAGGTGCGTCGCTCGTACAGTCAGGCACGTAAATATGACTGCCCATCTTTTTTCCTGACGACGGCCTATGGTCACGGCGATTGGGCCAAACAAATCAACACCAGTATATGTAAATGGCCGTACATACGGCGTCAGCCTTTCCACTGGCAACTGTCCCATCAATGGTGCTTCTGGCTTGCTACGGTCAATGATACACTGATTACATTGACTTTGAACTTTCTTCAACAATGCTTTTGCTTTTGGTATCCAAAATCTTTGACGACACTCGTTGATTATGACTGCATTGTTTTGATGATGATATTTTTTGTGAAAATGCAGCATGATGAGTTTAGATAGCCGATGCTGTGTTGGCAGTAAGATTGGTCGACGGGCATCAAATGGCAAATGGACAGCTTCGTCGATACGTCCAGCAAGTCGTAACAACCCATCCTCATCGATTCGTGGTGACAATTTGTAGATCGCGCTACCCTTGTGAACATTGCCGCTCTCCGACAAGGCAGTAATTTCTTTGGCGTATGCCTCCTCTTGCACCATTCGACAAATCCACTTTTCGGCTTCGTGCAGCTCATCCACTGTAGGCGTGCCTGATGTCAATCCTGTTTGTTTGTTAATATTTCTTTTAAGCCAAGAATTCTTTGCCCGAAGGACCCACGCCATTGTTCCTTTGAGTTTAGAAAATGAGGAAAAATTAGTAAAGTCAATGAACGGTACGCTCACCTGACACTTTAAAAATGGATGACTGCAAATTTCCTCTTCTAGTCTTTCGGTTGCTGTTGATAAGACTGTTTTCGGCCACTCGTCGGGTGCTTTCTTCAGGAATGTGGGACCAGATAGCCATTTGCTGTGGTGATCAATTTTCGGCATATTCTCGGGACGTGTGGCTGCATCGGCTGTGTTCTGCTCCGTTGGGACCCAGCGCCATTGGTCAGGAAGCGTCGTTGAAATTATTTCAGCTACACGATGACCCACAAACGGCTTGAACCTGCGTGACGTTGAGTTTATCCACTGTAGTACGGTCATAGAATCACTCCAAAATGTGGTTTGAGTCAACGTGAGATGATGATGTTCGTGTATCAATGTGGCAAGACGTACACCCAGTACTGCTGCTTGAAGTTCCAAGCGCGGAATCGATAGTAACTTCTTCGGTGCAAGTCGTGTTTTACCCATGATGAAGACTATGTCAGATTCCTGTCCATTCGTTATTCGCAGATATGCTGCAGCCGCAAAGGCAACCTGGCTGGCGTCGACCATTATATGCAACTGCAACTCGCTGTTTTTCTTCAAGTTTTGGGAATACCAACGGGGTAGTCTGAAAAGCTGCATGTTTTGTAATTCAGTTAACCAAGATGTCCATGCTTTGTGCAGCTTCGTTGGCAGTTCATCATCCCAATTGATTTGGCCATCCCATGTTTGTTGTATTAATACCTTGGCACATACATGGAAATCAGCGATAAGGCCAAATGGGTCAAATACAGCCATAACTATTCCCAATAGTTCTCTTTTTGTCGGCACGCGTTCACCTTTCATGACTTCGTCTGGTATTCGATGAAATTTGGTTTCAAACTGAAATACATCGTCCACAGTGTTCCAATACATTCCTAAAACTTTGTCGCTTGTGCTTTGACTTTCCAATTTGACTGTCTTCTCCATCAGTGGTACGGTGTTCATTACAGATTGAATTGCCGAAGAGTTTGAGATAAAATTGCGTAGCTCAAATCCTCCTTGACTGTGAATGTAAACGATCTGCTTACATATTTTGATTGCGTCTTCTTCTGATACAAAGCTCATCACTAAGTCGTCTACATAGTGAGAATTTACAATGGCATCAACGGCATCAGGAAACTCTTCTCGAAATTCATAGGCATTTGTGTTTTTTATATATTCAGCGCAATACGGTGAGCAAGTTGAACCAAATATAAGCGATGTCATTGCAAAGTGTTCTATTGGCAGGGTTGTGTCTTCTCTCCAAAGAAAACGTTGAGCGGATTGATCTTCTGGTCGAATCAGGATTTGAGAAAACATCTCTTTGATGTCAGCTGCCACTCCAAATTGGTTCAGGCGAAAACGGAGTAACATCGAGATCAATGGCTTTGCTTGATCTGGACCTTTGAGTAATGCTGAGTTAAGCGAAATGCCATTAACTGTTGCAGCAGCGTCGAAAACTATCCTTAGTTTATCAGGCTTGTGTATAGTTTGTACACCAAAGTGAGGTAAATACCATACCTTTTCCTTCTTATTTTCAATTTCCATGGGTGAAATCTTTCTGGCATATCCTTTTTCCATATACTTTTCCATTTCTTTTTTGTATTTTTCTGCAAACTCCCAATTTGTTTTCATTTTCCTTTCGATGCCCAGCAGTCGTTTTTCAGCCATCACATAGCTTTCTGGTAGTTTGACATTTTCCTTCCAGATGAGGCCCATTTCAAATCGTTTATCAATGCGCTTTGTGGTTCGGTGGGCTATTTCTTTGGCTCGTTCATCGTCAGTTGGCTCCATGGCAGGCAAATTATTCATTCCAAAATTATCATTTGTGATGTACTCTTTAATTAAATCCTGTATTTCATCTTGCTTACTGTTTTTAATTAATAACATTACTGGACTTGTCATTGTTGAGTTACTGGATGGCCCGTATGCCACCCAGCCTAGTTTGGTCTCGACAGCAATTGGATGCATATTTCCATTTTCAATAATCGTCTTTGATACTCCCAAGTGGAGATTGTCCAGGCCTATCAAAACTACTGGTGTGGCAGACGTATAGCTTCTTATTGGCAAGTGTTTTAATTGTTCATATTGTTCTCGATCAAATGATTGTGTCGGTAACTTGAGGTTCTTAACTGTCTGTATTCCCTTTAAGTCATAACTAACGCTCCGTTCGATGTCCATAACTTTGCAATTTACTTTCATTGACATTTCTGTAGCAACTCTGTTGTCATACCATTGTAGTGTTAATGGGTATTTCTTTCCTTTAAGACCCAGCTGTAATGCTACGTTTTCATCAATCATGGTTACAGCACTGCCTTCATCAAATAATGCTAATACTTCTAGCGTTCCATTTGGTCCATGAAGTACAATTGGTATCATTTTGAACAAAAATCCATTACCGTTGTTTTTGCAATTCAGTATTGGCTGTGAGCTTGCAGAAGGGTCACTTGTCGATTGCTCGTTGTCAGATTGTGCAATGTAATTGGACACTCTTGGCTGAAGACGTTGTTGATTATTAGTCACTTGATGCAACGTACGATGATGTGATCGTGTGCATCCTTCAATGTTGCAGCTTTCCTTTTGTTGACACATCTGCACGGAATGCCCTTTGTTGAGGCAACTAAAGCATAAGCCATTGCGTTTGGCTAAATTCCAGCGATCGTCAATGCTCATGTCTTCCATCCATTTCTTGCACTCGCTTACTAAATGGTCTCTTTGGCATAGGACACATTTCAAGCTCGGGTCTGGCATATTGACATTTAACATTGGCTTCGCGCTTCTAGGAGTTGTCGGTTTATAAGACATCTCGATTACTCCGGGCAATTGTCCCACCAATCTAGCCAGCGTTGATAACCAAGCGGAGAAATCTGCAATTGTCGGTAGTCTTTGCAATGTGCTGGCATATTCCAACCAGTTCAGTTGTTTGTCGTTGGGCAGTTTTCCTATAAGCTCTTGCAATAGCGTTGGATTGGCCAAATGTTGTCCTGCGTTGGCTGACTTCAGATATGCGACAACTCCTCGAACCTTGGTTGAAAGACTTATAATCTGCTCTGGTTTATTATAAGCGATTTTTGGAAATTCCTTGATTTTAGACAGCTGTGTATGGATAAGTAATTCTGGTCGTCCAAATCGAAATTCCAGTTCTTCTAAAATACTCGGCACATCTTCCGGATATATCATCATGGGCGCAACAGCCTCCTTTGCTTCACCAGTGAGACATTTGTGTAAGCGGATGAGGTTCTGTCGATTATCGTATTGGAAAGCATTTGTCGTATCTGTGTAATTGGCAATGAACAGAGGCCAATCCTCGGCTGATCCAGAATACTCAGGCAAATCATGGAGTTTTTTATAAACCTGACCAGTATTATTTTCTGATTGTTCCATTTGTACGAAATGCTGCTGTGGTTGTGCGACATTGGCTATATTGATCCTTGGTTGTTGCATTTGCGCAATGTCTGCTGTATTTTTTGACACAATTGTTTTAATTTCTTGTATCACCGCCATCTCCTTCTTTATGTCTAGCATGTTCTTCAATAATTCCTTGAGCTCATTCATGTCGCCATCGATGTTGCCCCTTTGGCAAACTGTCGCATCCTGATCCTCCTCACCTTCTGAGCCACTGTTGCTGGCATTCTTGTCTTCTGGGTCCATTTTGGTACTTCTGAGGTTATACATTCCAAGCCTTTGTTTGTATTGCAACCGTAATATGCGTAACTCACTCCAGCGTCGTCAAAGCCCTTGTTTGTATTGCAACCGTAATTTGCGCAACTCACTCCGGCGTCGTCAAATTACCTTGTAAGTGTGATGATCTACTGTTTCACCATACGTACAACGGCAATGTCTTTGTATTATTTGTTAAGCTCTGGCAATAGCTTACAAATCCATATCAAACTGTCTCTTAATTTTCGGCGCAACTATACATCATTCCGCCATCTTGGCGTTACTTGGCGTCACTGAATTTCACCACTTCATGAAAGCTGGCAAGTTTCTTAGAAGTCTCCATACAACATGAACGAAACGCAAATAACTTGAGAACGCACTAAACCATAATTTGAAAAATGTTGTGACCAAACTCGTCTTTTAGTTTTTAATATAAATGTTTATTCATAATGATTTAGTAATATAATTATTATTCGTTTCAAATTAGTTTTTTCTCTTGCGTTCGTTCGCGTCGGTCTGTGTTTTCAGTGTGACCAAATTATTCTTAACAAAAAATAATTACATCGAAAAATGAACTAGTTTCTTAAGACTACAATCGATTAATAAAATTCAAGGCAAATCGATATCGATATTTACGTTAAATTTAAATACAAAATAACTTTAAGATATTAATCTTAACAAGAACAATTACGGAGTATGGCACATGGCCATGAAAAGTGTCCTAATAATGCAGGACTTATGGGATGTAGTGTGTGAAATCTACAATGGCAAAGATGAAGCTGCAGCCTTGAAATGGGACAAGCGTGACCAGAAGGCAATGGCTTGCATAACGTTAAATGTGAAGTCATCACAGCTAATGCACATAAAACAGTGCGGGACATCGAAAGCCATATGGACTAAGTTAAAGGAGCTACACATGCCAGTTGGACCGATCCAGAAGGTACAACTATATCAGAAGCTGATCCGCCTCAATATGCAGCAGGGAGATGATGTTGTCGCCTACGTGAATTCTTTTGTTGAAACAATTGAAAAGTTGGCAGAATTGGACATAAAACTTAACGACGAGCTTAAGGTCATCATGCTATTGAGCAGTTTACCCGATACATGGGAAAATTTTGTAGTCGCCATTGAAACGCGTGATGAGCTACCAAAATTTGAAGTTGTCAAAGTTAAAATGCTAGAAGAAGGCACGAGAAAACAAGACAAAGCAGAACGTGAAAACTATTCGGCAACGCAAGCCGTGTACACACACACACAACGAAATTCGCGAGAAAACGACAAAGTTGAGAATAGCGGCGCAAAGAACGGTGTAAGCAAAGGCGCCAGACAAGAATTCAAGGGCAAATGTTTCAACTGCGAAAAAGTTGGACATCGAGCAAGCGAATGCAGATCAAAGAAGAAGGGTGACAAAACAAAGAATCGAGGAGAACAAGCAAGCAGTTTAATGCACTGCTTCGTCGGAGAGCAACAAAAAAGCGTTTGGTGCATAGACAGCGGCGCAACATCTCACATGTGTTGCGATCGCAACATGTTCCTAAACTATGTTGAGAAAGAAACATCGATAATGTTGGCTACAAACAGATACGTTTCATCACCCGGAGCTGGAAATGTTAAAATCCAAGGAGAAAGCATGATAATAAATTTGAAAAATGTATTATATGTTCCACAATTGCACATGAATTTTTTCTCAGTGAGCGCAGCAGCTAAATTCGAGAATTCCACTACATTTATTGAAAAAGTGGCGCTGATTAAAACAAAGAAAGGTGAATTGATGTTAAAGGCCAGGCAAGAAAACAACTTGTACGTATATACACAGTGCTCAGAAAAAAGCGCAGTTCATATGTTGAACACGATTTCGCCGGCTGTGAAGTGGCACAACAGATTTGGCCACCTAAATTTCCAGGATCTAAAACAGCTCAACGATAAGCAGCTAGTTCATGGCATGAACATTGATAGCATTCAGATGGAAATTAACTGTGACACTTGTAATCGAGCAAAATTATGTGCATTGCCGTTTACACAAAAGTTGAATCGCAGCACTAAGGAAGTGCTTGAGTTGGTGCATACGGATGTATGTGGGCCAATGAATGTAAAGTCGATCGGCGGTAATCGATATTTTGTTACATTTATCGACGATTACTCGCGCAAGATATTTGTTTACATTATGCATTCAAAGAGCCAAGTTTTTGAAAAGTTCAAAATGTTCAAAAGTTTTGTGGAATGCCAAACGGGCAACAAAATAAAGGCTGTGCGCAGCGACAATGGCACAGAGTATGTGAATAAGGAATTTACGGAATACTTGAACGAGTGCGGCATACAAAGGCAATTGACGGTTCCCTACACACCTCAACAAAACGGTGTAGCAGAACGCGCCAATCGGACAATTGTAGAGATGGCAAAGAGTCTACTTATTCACGCAAAGCTTGAGGAGTTCTTGTGGGCAGAGGCTGTTACCACGGCGGTTTACGTGCGCAACAGATGTCCCACAAAGGCATTAAACGGAGGCACACCATTTGAAGCATGGAAGGGACGCAAGCCTTCAGTGAAACACTTGCGAGTATTTGGATCTCGCGCATTTGCATTGGATAAAACCAAACGAAGCAAATTTCAGGCAAAGAGCAAAGAATATGTTCTAGTTGGCTACTCGTATACAGCAAAAGCTTACCGCCTGTACGATCGAGCAAAGCGAACAGTAATTGAAAGGCGTGATGTCAAATTTGTAGAAGGTGAGTTTGACACAAAAACAACAGAAAAGTGCAGTATCTCAGATCGCAATGACGACTTTCTGACAAACATGCTCCGCCTTGAGTCAATTGACGTTCCAAATGAGGAGCCAGAAGCACCTTCAACAGCTGATGCTGATGAGCACAGCAGTGACTCCGGCGAAGTGGAGGAGGAGTTTGTCAGCGCAAGTGATTCAGAACAAAATCATGAAGACGATGGCAACAACAACGTGAGTGGTCAAACGGAGCGTACGGAGTACAACGCTTTACAAGAGAATGACACGTGGTCATTATGTGAACTCCCTCCAGGACAGAAGGCAATTGGTTCGAAATGGGTTTTTCGAATCAAGAGAAACAAAGACGGCCAGATCGATAAGTTCAAATCACGATTGGTCGCTCAAGGTTGTGGACAACAATTTGGCGTAAATTATTGGGAAACGTTTTCGCCAGTAATACGGTACGAGACCATACGCATGCTTTTCGCAATAGCTGTGGAAAAACAGCTGTATATGCATCAAGTCGATATATCGAATGCATATCTAAACAGTGAGCTGCACGAGACTGTTTATATGCGGCAGCCCCAGAATTTCGTTGACAAGCATCATCCACGAAAAGTTCTAAAGCTGCGCAAGGCCCTTTACGGACTGAAGCAATCCGGGCGTGTCTGGAACAAAACGCTCGACGAGGTATTGTCTTCTATGGGCTTTAAGAGATGCAAGAACGAGGCTTGTTTGTACGTCAAGCAAGATCAACAGATGTTTAGTTACATCGCAGTCTACGTCGACGATTTAATCATCGCATGTCCAAGCAAAGATGACATAGCCGTGATTAAGAAGAAGATCGCATCCAAGTTCAAGATGCATGATGGCGGCCCCCTAAACTATTTCCTGGGCATGGAAATTGAGAGAGACGGTGAACAGGGTTCCATTTCGCTATGCCAGAGGTCCCACATCCAAGCGCTATTGGATACATATGGCATGAGCAAATGCCGACCGGTTAGCACACCGCTAGACCCTGGATATCAAGTTGGCTGCAGTGACGATGATTGTGTCAAGGTAAATATAACACAATATCAGTCACTAATTGGTTCGCTTATGTATCTCGCAGTACTGAGCCGACCGGACATTTCGCACGCAGTAAGCAAATTGTCGCAACGTAACACGAATCCCCATGCAGAGCACGAGACGGCTGCTAAGCACATTCTGAGGTATCTGGCAGGTACAAAGAGTTTGTGCATCACTTATCGGAAATGTGGCGAACCAGCGAAAGGCTTCGCTGATTCAGATTGGGCTAACGACAGGACGGAAGATCGTACAGTGGCTACGCGTTCTTCCTAGCAGGCAGTGCTTTCTCGTGGACATCAACAAAGCAAAGCGTCGTCGCGTTGAGCAGCACTGAGGCTGAATACATTGCTTTGTGTATGGCTGCTAAAGAAGCAGTTTACCTACGGAGACTCCTGAGGGAAATTGGCTGGTCAGCTGATGAAGAGCCGCTAACTATCTATGGCGACAACATTAGCTCACAGCATATTGCACAGAACCCAGTGTATCACAAGCGCACAAAGCACATTGATATTAAGTATCACTTTGTTCGCGAAAAAGTAGAATCTAATGAAATCGTATTAGAATACATAGATACAAACAGTAACGTTGCAGATGTATTAACGAAATGTTTAAGCAAACCAAAGCACGATGGCTTTGTCAAAATACTTGGAATGAAATAATCAAGTAAAGAAAAGTTTGAAATAGTTATGTATATGTAGCTTAAGAAGAAGTGTTGAAAATGTAATAGCAGTTAGCATTTAAATAAGCATACATATAATCTGGCAACGCTGTATAAGTACTCATTTGAATTATGTACTCGATCCTCTGTATTTACTTTACTCCTCACTCTTAATCAGTGTTTAAAAAACTGCAGTCGAAGTAGCAACAGTCGCAATATTTTAGCTTTTCTCTGCTTCGACTGCCTGCGACTTTTTAATATTAACTGTTGCTTCTGCTTCTGCTTCCGAAAATTTCAGAAGTCGCAGTCGAAGCAGCAGCAGAAATCAAATAGCTACAAAAATCAAATAGCAAGAACAGTCGCCGTTTTTCGTTTTTTGCTTTTTGCTGTGCTGCTGCTTTCGATAATGAGCGTAAGTCGAAGCTGCAGCAAGCGATCGACTGCCGAAAGTCGTTGGCAGTCGCAGTCGGGAATAGCTGTCGGCTCGACTGTTTGCTGCTTTTGATATTTGCTGCTATTGATATTTGCTGCTTTTGATATTCGCTGCTATTGATATTTGCTGCTTTTGATTTTTGTCACTTTTGTAATATGGCAACCTAGATCTAAGCAACCTTGTATAGAAAGCATGTAATATGGCAACCTAGATCTAAGCAACCCTGTATAGAAGTTATCGAACACACTTGAATTATCGATAGCTTCCTTGTTCCTTCTTCTGATCTGTACGCTGAAACTGTATGCACGTAATAAAGTATTCTTAAAATTATAATAATTGTTCAATTATTACATGGTGTCAGAAGTGGCTGAGCAAAGGCCAAATAAAACAACAAAGTCAACTGGAGTGACAAATTCAACAATCGAAGTTGGATTTCAAAGTGTTGCGAAATTCTGCTCAAGCAGCATATTCAGGCTGCAGGGGAAATCTTAATCTGCAAAAATAATAGCAATCAGTGGCCATCGGTCCAAAGTTTATAGTCACTATAACTCATTGAGACCTGATTTAGTCGGATTCTCACAAATTTTTCGGAAATTGCGAAATTTTGTAGAGAATCATGTCATCAGCAGACAGACTGCCGGAGCCGCTCGATTGCGCAAACTTATCGAAGGAGTGGCCAATATGGAAGCGTACATTCCTAATGTACATGATGGCGAAGGGTATTGACGAGCAGCCTGAATCAAAGAAGTTGGCAACATTTCTCTGGTTAATTGGACAGCAAGCAATGGAAATCTACAATACATTGTACCCAAACGATGGTACAACAAACGGAATCCTGGGAATCATGCAACAACAACACCAACAACCAGTTGCACAACAACAACAACCAGAAGAACAACAACAACAACAGCAAGTAGATGGTCAGCAACAGCGCACCTTGAATGAAGTGTTGGCTGCATTTGAACAATACTGCATCCCGAGGAAGAACATCACAATGGAATCATTCAAATTCAACACAATCGTACAAAAGGAAAAACAACCGTTTTCTGAATTTGAAACTGAATTGCGTAAACAAATCAAGTATTGCGAGTTCATGTGCAATTGTGGTTCGTCGTATCAGGATCGTCTGTTGCGTGATCACATTATCATCGGTGTGCATGACAAGAGGCTACAGCTGAAGCTATTGGATGGTCACAATGAAACGCTAGCAACTGTAATTGAGAAGTGCAAGACATTTGAAGCTGCTTATGTTAACAAAATGTATCTGGACAGGAATGCGACAACATCCAATGTGTGCAGCGTGGATCAAGCGGCCAAGGAGACATCAACTACAGTTGCTGCAATTGCACGTAAGTGCTACAATTGTGGTGGGCCATTTACACCGACTCATCTTCGGGTCTGCAAAGCAAATGGAGTAACCTGCAATGCCTGCGGTCGAGTTGGGCATTTCAGCCAATGGTGCAAGCAACAGGATAAGAAAGATGGGCAGCCTCATGGTAACAAAACTGGACAACAACAGAGTCACAAAGAGGGACAGCACCAAAAAGTCAACAAGGAAAACAAATGTTTGTCAATCAACTGGAATAATGGTAACTACATACAAATAGATCAAGGTAAAGACTTAAGTAAGCAAATTGTTCGTACTTTTAGAATAAATACTGTCGGATCTCAAAAAACTCGATGGACCAAGAAATTAGTGATAGGAAATGATGAAATATTATTTAAAATCGACACTGGATCAGATGTGAATTGCGTTCCTTTATCTATTGTTCAAAAAAATTGAATCTTGAAATCGATAATGAAAGAAATGATTTCCCTATATTTGATTACAGCAGCAATAAAATTGAAGTATTTGGTACTGTTAACGTAATTTGTACTGATTTGGATGGAAAGTTTAAGAAAGAAACGCAATTCATGGTCGTAAATGAAACCTTTGAGCCATTACTAGGTCTTGAAACATGTATTGAATTCGGGTTAGTAAAAAGATTAGACATCAACACTGTGGCAAAATTGCCAAGTGAAAAGGAAACATTCTTGGAAAACAATATAGATTTGTTTGAAGGACTAGGTGAAGTTCCTGGAAAGGTTACCATAAATTTAAAAGAAAACTCTGTTCCAAAGCTGCATTATCGTAAAAGGATACCAATGGCTCTAATGGACAAACTCAAATTGGAAATCGACAAAATGGTTCAGGAACAAATTCTCTCTCCAGTAGATTACCCAACAGATTGGGTTAATAACTTGCAAATTGCCCACAAACCTGATGGCTCAATACGTCTGTGCTTAGACCCAAAACCACTTAATGCATGCATCCGTAGAGAACATTTCTTGATTCCCACTATAGATGACTTCACGTCAAGATTAGCTAGTAAACGCATATTCACCATACTGGATCTTAAAAGTGGGTTTTGGCAATTGAAATTAGATAAGGCTAGCTCTGACTTAACTACATTCATGAGTCCTTTTGGCAGGTTCAAGTTTAATCGTGTACCTTTCGGCATTAACAGTGCCCCAGAAATTTTTCAGCAGAAGATGGTAAAGATATTTGGAGATATACCAGGAACTATGGTATATTTTGATGATATCGGAATTGCAGCAGAAAGTTACGAAGAGCACGATAAAATCTTAATGACTGTTCTTGATAGGGCAAGGAAAAACAATATAAAATTCAATCAAAAAAAGATTCAATATCGCCAGGAACAGGTAGTTTTTATGGGACACGTAATTTCAGAAGGGAAAATCAAAGCGGAAAAAAAATATCGTGATGCAATAGCAAATCTCAAGAGGCCTGAGAACAAGCATGATGTCATGCGACTCTTAGGGTTGATTAAATATTTAGGTAAATACATTCCAAACTTGTCGCAACAAACTGCTGAATTACGAAATCTAACTCGCAGTGACGTTGCATTTGACTGGACTGAAAAACATACTACTGAGTTGGAGAACATTCTCAAAATTATTAACTCGGAACCAGTCTTGGCAGTGTATGACCCAAAGCAACCTGTAATGGTCCAAACAGACGCGTCTAAGGATGGTCTTGGATGTGTCCTTATGCAAGGTGGAAAACCTGTAGCGTTTGCATCCCGAACATTAGGAAAGAATGAACAGAAATGGGCTCAGATTGAAAAAGAATTGCTAGCTGTGGTTTTCGCATGTGAACGTTTCCACTATTATCTTTACGGAAGAGAATTCACTGTACAAAGCGACCACAAGCCTTTAGAAATACTAGTAAAACGCGACATTGATGATGTTTCAGCTAGACTTCAGCGAATGTTCCTATTCTTGTTAAAATACCCAAAATTAGAAATTACATATGTCCCCGGAAAACAAATGTTAGTAGCTGATTGTTTATCACGAGCACAAGTGTCAGACGTATGCGAAAACGAAAATCTCGAAGTAGTCATTCACAGTCTTGTAGAATCAGTGTGTATATCTGAAGACAATTTTAAGTTATATCACAAGTCACTTAAAAACGATGATAGTCTTCTTAAAATCTGTAATTTTGTAGAAACAAAAAATTGGCCAAGCTATCATCAACTCGACGCACTTGGTCGGGAATTTTATAAACACAAGCACGAAATGCACTATGAGAGGGGATTGCTATTTCGTGACCATAGATTAGTGATTCCGCTTGATTTAAGAGAGATAATTTGCAAGTGGCTACATGCACCTCACCTAGGAATTGAAAAGACTCTTGCAAAAGCTCGCATGAACTATTTTTGGCCTGAAATGAATAAGCAAATTAAAGAAATTGTTGAGAACTGTTCCGTTTGCGAAACCTTTAAGAGAAATAATGTCAAGGAGCCATTGGTACAAGAAAAATCACCGTTGTATCCATTTCAAATGGTATCAATGGATATATTCGAATACGCTGGAAGAAACTATATTTCTTTGATAGATGCATACTCTGGATTTATTGTATCTGAACCTCTTAGTAATAAATCCTCAGGTCACATTATTGAAGTCTTATGGAAAATATTTAATCGTATCGGATACCCAACGGTTATCAAAAGTGATAATAGTCCTTTTTCATCACGTGAATTTCAGCAATTCGCAGATGATGCAAACATTGAGATGAGATTTTCTAGTCCGACATATGCTCAAAGTAATGGTCTGGCAGAAAAAGGAGTAGCTATTGCTAAGAATATACTTAAAAGATGTTATGAAACACAAAAAGTTGAACTATTTCAGTATTTTTTGTTAGAATACAATGCTACTCCTGTAGCAAGCATGAAATTGACGCCAGCTCAATTGTTTTTTGGTCGTCAAGTTAAAACGAAATTGCCAGTAGTAGATCGAACATTATTCCGAAATAATTTAAATGAACAAGAAATACAATCAAAATTAGAATATAAAAAAATTAAACAAAAATATTACTACGATAGACATGCAAAAGATTTATCAGTATTAAAGAGTAGGAGATCTCATTATATTTAAGAAAAACGGAAAGCAATGGCATTATGGAACAGTTGTAGGAATTGTCAATAATAGATCTTACATTGTAAAAGATAGTTTTAATAATTATTATAGACGTAACCGTAGATTGATAGCAAAAACAAATAATGTTAATTTTAATGCAAGTGATTTAATGTATGAAGAAAACATTAAAAATAGTTATAGCAATGATAATACAAAAAATATGAAGGAAATTGAAATTGTTCCAATAATCCCAATGCCAAATGACTCTAATAATAATAATTGTGAAGCTGATGAAAGCATACTGTTGGAAAATGATAATAATAATATTTTTAATAGATCATCATCAGATGAGTATGAAACAGCCAACAGTGATTCAGAGGCTGAGTCTCTAAGTCCTGAAATAGATAATTCAATTAACATAAGTGAGCCTGATGTTACAAACCATCCAAATGTAGTTCAGACTCGAGGCGGTCGCATAATTCGCCCACCAAAAAGATATGGCTGGGATTAGTTTTAGTCAATGAATTAAAGTATTGAAATTTTATATTATTATTTAAAAAAATTGATTGAGTCTGAAATTGTAACTCAATGTTAAAAAATTAAAAAAAAAAAAAAAAATGTTTATTTTAATTCTTAAGAAAAGAAAGCATGTAATATGGCAACCTAGATCTAAGCAACCTTGTATAGAAAGCATGTAATATGGCAACCTAGATCTAAGCAACCCTGTATAGAAGTTATCGAACACACTTGAATTATCGATAGCTTCCTTGTTCCTTCTTCTGATCTGTACGCTGAAACTGTATGCACGTAATAAAGTATTCTTAAAATTATAATAATTGTTCAATTATTACAACTTTTGCTTTCGACCAGCAGCCGCGGTCGCCGTCGCGATTGATTGTGTGTGTGTTGCCAATTTAGCTATTTTCCAACTATTTTACAATTTATCCCGCATTTGCCAATTGCAACCCACTAGATCTAGCGGGAAAATAGCTAAATTAGCAACACACACACAATCAATCGCGACGGCGACGGCGGCTGCTGGTCGAAAGCAAAAGTGACAAAAATCAAAAGCAGCAAATATCAATAGCAGCGAATATCAAAAGCAGCAAATATCAATAGCAGCAAATATCAAAAGCAACAAACAGTCGAGCCGACAGCTATTCCCGACTGCGACTGCCAACGACTTTCGGCAGTCGATCGCTTGCTGAAGCTTCGACTTACGCTCATTATCGAAAGCAGCAGCACAGCAAAAAGCAAAAAACGAAAAACGGCGACTGTTCTTGCTATTTGATTTTTGTAGCTATTTGATTTCTGCTGCTGCTTCGACTGCGACTTCTGAAATTTTCGGAAGCAGAAGCAGAAGCAAAAGCACATGAAATGAAACTTACTGCAGTTTTTTAAACACTGCTCTTAATTAAACGTTTAACCGAACCACTTCGTTTCTCTCTGGTTACGGGTTGCAGATATTCCCTACAATATATCTAACAACAATCCATCGGTTGGGTCTATGGAATTGGATTTTCTATGGTAAAAGATCAGGTTATTGTCTGAGTCAAAGATTATACCACTAAGCAAACAATACATAGAGGCGTCAAACAAGCATTTTTGTGGTATCATATTTTTGTATAGCGTGCAACCCCAGAGCGTTCGGCAAAAGCCGAACGCTTTTTTCAGTAAGACCCCAGATCAGTGCTGCCAGAGTCGCTTTTTTCCCGTCAAATCTGGCTGTTTTCAAAGGCCATTTCCTAGAAAAATTAGCAAACAGCGGGCAGCGGGAATTCTGGCTTTTTTGTTTGTTGAAATGCTTTTTTTCAGATTTTTTTGTAAATGCCTAAATATAGGGGAAAATAAAACCCAATATAAAAAAATTCGATACGTGAAATGGCAAAATTATGACAGCACTACAAAATTTTGGATTGGAGTCAATTCCTATAAGGATTCTGGGGGCAACAATACTTTTGCAGAGTTGGCTAAGGTTGCAATTGATTTATTATCGTTGCCTTGGTCAAACGAGAAGGTGGAGCGCATATTTAGCCAAGTCAATCTTGCGAAATCAAAACAAACGAAATAAACTACACTTGAGTACACTTAACAGTGTACTTTATATAAGGTAATTGGTTTATTTGTTTGCTACTTATTACGAAAGTAATATATTTTATTATGAATTTTGAATTTACAAATATGGGTTGCGCAGACTCGACCAGTGCTGCCACACATATAAGCTTCCCAATAAATTCCTGTGGATGATAAGAACAGGAGAATAAGGACAACATCGATGAAATTATTCACATCTTATGAATAAAAGATCAAATGGCTCACTTTCTTTATAAACAACTGTTGTTGTGCGCTCACTCTACCCTTTTCGGGAAAAAATACAGAAATTACTCAATTGAAAACTAGCTTTTTTATGGTTTTTTTTTACTAAATTTTTCAGCTTTTTTGCATCGTTCCTCCCGTCAAAAACAGCTTTTTTATTCAAACAAAAGTTGGCAACACTGCCCCATATCGCAAAGCGCAGCTGAGAGAGAGCGCACATGAAAAATGTTCAGTCTTGGATAGGCACCAGTGTTGCCAACTCTTCGGGACATGAAAAAGCCAAAATATCCTTTGAAAAAAGCTGAAAATAGCTTAAAAAAAATTTTTGATAGCTAAAAAAAACGCTAGAGTAAAGAAACGATATTTTCATTGATTTAATCCAGTGTTTTTTGAATATTTTGATGCAAGAAAATTCTTTGAAGAATTCTAGGAGGGATTGAAAACGAAAATTTGAAAAGTCTCTTCGCTAATATTTTCCATGAGTACTTAATGGGTTAAGGAAATTTTTGCATCATTCAAACGGAATTTAAATGAATAGATGATTAAATTAAGATATGAAATTGACAAAGTTATGGGGAATGAAGACATTAGTGGACCACTCTATATATTTTACGCATTTTCACCGATCGATTCATAAATTGTGATAGATTCAATTGATTTCATAGTTAAAAACGACAAAATTTAATGCTCTTTTGGCTTATCGATGTTTTTGTGCCATTCAAATGGAAAAAACACTACAAAGTGTTTAGTGTGGCATCGTAAAACATAAAAAAATACATGAAGTTACCAGATGTTTTCAAAAAGCTAAAATTATTTTTGAAGTAGCTAAAATTCCCGCTACCCGCTGTTTTACAATTTATCCCGCATTTGCCAGTTGCAACCCACTAAATCTGTCGGGAAAATAGCTAAATTGGCAACACTGATAGGCACCAGAACGATAAGCACGCTAGAGTTGGGACTTTACAATTTTTTTAAAAATCGATTCAATTCGATTTTTTAAGATGAAAAAATCGATTTAAAATCGATTTTTTTATTTAAAAAAAAAAATGTAAGCTTCATTTTTTTTATGACTTTTTGTGGTTTGTTTTTTTTGTATTTATATTATTTATCACAAGTTTTTGTTATGATATTTAACTGTTTATCAATAATAAAAAAGGGAAATAATAACAAAATTAAAATAAATTCAGATTTCAGTTTAACTTTCATTTCAAAATACATATTATTTAAGAGCGTGTTCCAATGTATGAAAATACATTCGAAATCCCTCACGCTCAACAATTTGGAATGGCTCCATGTCCTTAACAATCATTGTTATTAGAGCCTGATCGCGTTTCTTTATCTCGATAGAATTTCTGCCGTACGCATTTTGTATAGAGCACGCCTGCAGCCAAAATGTGCCAAAAGTAGAGATAGAAAAACAACGATTCTTTAGTACTTTTTGTGTACTCAAACATTCGCGCCTTTACAGCATTTCACACCACTCCACTATGGTAAAAAGTCCGATATTTTGGCATTAACCCAAATTTTCTGTTGTTCAGTTTCTTAAAAATTTTTGTAGTTCCTAAATCAAAAAACTCCAAAGCAAACAAAAATAATTTTTTTAGATTTTTCGGGACTACCATTAATATTTTATGGGCGCTCAAAGTCAGCTTATTGAGCGATGCCATGTGAACTGAAAAAGAGCGGGAAAACAAATTGCAACTTTCGGATCGAATTGTGTGTGTTATGTAAGCATTACAAAAAATTATAAATATGAACAAAGTTCATAAAGGTATTTAAAAAACGCTAGTAGCAAAGATTTTTAGTATTTGTGGTTTATTGTGCAATGGTCTAATGTGTTGTTCATGTGTATTTTTAGCTAAAAACTAACAAATGTGTTCCTGTTCCGTTAAGCTTTACTTTAGTACATCACAAAACAGTACGAGAGTTTTGAGTAAACGTTATTAACCTAACCATATAGAATCAGATGTGAATAATCCGTTTTGTTCGATTTTGTTCCTTTTCGTGAAAAATCGCATGTTGTAGGTGTGAATTTTGGCTGAAAAATAGGATTTTTCTCAGATTTAGATAGAGAGCGAGGTGAAAACATGGTCAAATTTAAAAACAAACTAAATTGTAAATTCTATTTAAGTCTAATCAGCAAACAGGCAAAGTTAAAAATAAATTGATTTAAGTTTAAGCTTGAAATAATTTTTTTTACTTATTTTCTTAGTCGGGGAGGAAGGTTGGGATGAAGACAAGGTCCAATTGAAAAACAAAACAAATTACATATTTTTTAATATTATAAGTAAGCTTCGTGTAAAATTTTAAATTTTTTTTTTATAGCCTCTAGCTATATATTTAGATTTAATATAAATATTTTACCATTTATTGCATAGTCGAATGTGGGCGGGGGAGATAAAGGCGTGGTCCAAATCCGAAAAAAAAAATTCAAAATTCTAAATTAGTTTAACTAAAGGTTATGCCAAATTTCAAGTCTCTATCTTTATATTTAGAGTTTATGCCAAAATATACGGTTTTTTTACCATAGTGCACTGGTCCTTTTAAAAAAAATCGATTTTTAAAATAACAAAATCGATTTTTACTCCACCAACGAAAAAATCGATTTAAATCGATTTAAAATCGATTTTATTAAAATCGGTCCCAACACTAGAGCACGCTCTGTGTCGCTCTCTCGCTCATATTCGTTTCTGTGTGTGTACATGCGCTCGCTTCTTAGTGTGCGTGAAATGTAAACATGCGGGCTCGATCACCCAATGGAACATACCCTGTTTTAAATACAAACCCTTTTTTTCTTATTTTCTTTGCCTTTTTCATTATTTAATAATTTTATGCCACAAAAATATGACTTTTAATTAATAAATACTACAAATAATAATTAATAATTAATAATTAAAAACCAAACATTTTATAATTAATAAACAATACAAAGCAAAGAGAATGAAAAAAGTGTCTGCATTTAAAACAGGGTATGTTGCTACGGGTGATCGAGAATGCCGTCGCTTGTGTGCGCTCTCTCTCAGCAGCGCTTTGCGCTCTGGGCTATACAAAAAATATGATACCACAAAAATGCTTGTTTGACGCCTCTATGTATTGTTTGCTTAAAGTGCTTTCAGACGAGCGTGTTTTCACCGACACTTTTTCACCGTCGGTGAATTTTGCAATTCACACTATTCGCATCGGTTGTCAAACAAAAATACCATCGGTTTTTGTTCTCACAGAACCTGGTCACACTCTGAAAAGATTCATACAAAAGTGCCTCAATCTAGTAGGCATTTGACCGACACAAAAAATAGAACACGTCCTATTTCCATCGGTGAGCACCGGTGAAAAGCCGACGCTTTTTAAATTCTGACTGTTCACACGCCACCGATAGTTTTTTGACAAAAAGTGTCAGTGAAAAAATGCTCGTCTGAAAGCACTTATAGTGATTATACCCTTCTCTTTGAGGTGGCTAATATGGTTTATTGTGATATGATCCACTGAATACTCAAATGGTATTCGGATCTGTTCTACGCTATCGCAAATACATATGTGGATTTCTACTGTGCTGATTAATGTCAACAAACTTTTCGATTATCCTAAAGAAAAGGGTATCTAATCGTTTTGTTTTGGTGGTCTTATAAAGCATTGAGTTGGATATGAAACGGAATGTGAGCGAGTTGCGGGAGGAGTTTCCTAAGGCACGTCTTAGGATGCGTCTTTCAAACAAACGCATTATTTCCATTTGACTGGATTTAATATTAAACCAGCTTATATGACCATGGATTAAAATGGGCTGAATTAGTTTTTTATAGGCAAGTGCGCGTAATTTGCAGATTTCGTTGCTATTGTATGAGGGGTTTAAGCTTGAAAGGGGTCTAAATATATGGTAGATTTGCTGCAGTTGAATTTTTGCCTTCTTGAGGGTATGTTCAACATGTAGCTTGAAATTAAGTTTTTCATCATAAATGACTCCTAAATATTTTAATTGATCCTTCATTTGGATGGGAATGTTCCCATTGACATAAAGTTTGGGCTTAAATTTTCTGGCGTTTTTGTATATATCGCTGAGCCTGGCTCCACGAAACATACAGCCTTCGCATTTATTTGCATTTAATTTTAATCGCCATTTGGAGAAGTAATGACATAATTGGTCAAGATAACTATTGAGATCCATTTCTGCACTAGCTATCCGTGCACCTGAGGACAGCAGAAGAATATCGTCAGCGTAAACTAGCGGCTGAATGCGCGCTGTTGACGCTGAGCTTGGGTCTTGTCGGAAGTTTGGCATGTCTGCAAGATATATGTTGTAGAGAATTGGCGCTAATAGTGACCCTTGGGGGACTCCTGCTGTTATTTCTCGGATGAGAGATCTTTCTATGCCTTCTTGGCTATTGACATAGAAGGAGCGTGAGCTAAGGTAGCTGTGTATAATACGTGTAGTATTGGGGTTGAACTGAAATATATTATTCATTTTGAATATGAGCCCATTTTTCCAGACGGTGTCAAAGGCTTTCTCGAAGTCGAGAGCACAAGCTATTGTGGCCCTTTTTCTGGATAAATTGCTGTAGATAAATGAATTAGCTACTGCTAAGGAATGACTAATGGATAATCTATTCCTAAAACCAAATTGATATGGCTTGAGTATTTGACGGGACTCCATATGCTTTTTAATTTGTTCCATTAGCATTTTTTCAAATAATAGGCTTATTGCAGAAAGTATTGATATGGGTCTGTACCCCTGAAGGGATTGGGGGTTAGCTTTTGGCTTAGGAATTGGAATTACTTTGGCTGCATTTCCAGCTAGTGGGGAAGTAGCTTGCGTTAAAGCAATGATTGAACAGAGTTGCTAAGTGCTTGAGCACTAGAAAATTGCAGTGCTTAAGGAGGTAGTTGCTACTACCATCAGGGCCCATTGTCTTTTTACTGTTTTTGTAACTAATCCATTTAAAGAGTTGTTTGGCGTTTGTAAAGCCAAGCTCTTCTGCGCCTGACCAATTGCCATCTGCGCTTCTATTTGAGTCAAAGCTCATAATGTACGAGGCCGGTCCTGACTGTGGCCCGATAAAATTCTTGACTTCTCTATTAACATGTCTTTCATGCCGTTTAAGCTCTGTGCTTTGGGATGTCATGTTATCGTTCTGCTTATGGATTTGTTCGAACGACCATGCAAGAGCATTGACTTTCTCAAATTTAGATTTAATTACTAGCGGAATATTGATATCAATGCCGCCATGTTCGGCTGTTGAAAGACAGATATCGTGTTTAAGGGGCTCATCATTTTGATGGAATTGGTTGCTGCGTTGCAGCGATTTGAGACTTATTTTGCTCGGGTGTGTGCGTTTTAAGTTGTCTTCGATATGCTTAAGTTCACTGACTTGAATGTGGGTGTTTATTTGAGTTTTCATATCTGAAATTACGCTACGGAGCTCTTCTTTTTCCGTATCGGACAGTGTAAATTGATGTCTGAAGAGATATGTATCTTCTGAGATATCGTTTCTGTTTGATGAGCTCAAGGCAGTGCCTGCTAAGTTGAGCTCTACTGTTTGGCTTAGACGGACTAATCGTTTAGGAATCGCACTGGGGGAGTCTATGGCACTGTTTAGGGCAACGTTTAAGTTATTTACATGGTGATCTATTTCGGACTGACTCTGGTTGTATGTATTGGCTATTGGGATAAGGTTTCTTAGTAAAATTGCATTCCAAGCTAGGGAATTTATTCTATTGAAGTTATGTATTATTTTTGGAGTAGCGGATAGTATGCGGTGCTCGCCAAGCCTAATTGTGAATTTTACGGCAAAATGATCAGAAGGAAAATCATTTGTTACTTCATAGAGTTCATTTATGTCAATGGGAAGTTCGACAGAGTGTATAAAGTAATCTATTGAGGATGGGTTATTAATGTTGTGGTTATTGGGACGACTAGGTTCCCTTGTTGGGTGAAGAACAAAGCTAGGTTGTTCCAAAAGCCAGTTGTAAAGAATTTCACCGTCTCGATTCTGGTGGGCCGGGTTATGGAGTGGGACATGCCAACTGGGGTGTTTGCAGTTCAAATCACAGCCTATTATAATATGACCGCCATTCTGGGTACGGGTTAGGGAATCAGAGATGGTTTTCAAGTCAATTAATTGAAGAGGATCATTGGGTCGCTTATAGAGAGAAACTGCGATGAAGTTTCGGGAATTTCTATTTGCGTCTATATATTATATGTGAGTTTTATGGCTACTGCTTCAATAAAGCGCAGGGGTCCTATTTTGATGCGTTCGAACTCAATGCCGTTCTTAACGCATATTGCGACGGACATACCATGCCAAAACAAAATTTTGAAATTTGGCGACCCGATTTTATGAGAATCGAGTAGAAGGGTCGTAGGAGAATATTTACAGCATTGAACGCATGCTACTTAAAAGTTTGCCATTAACCTGTTATTTATTTGACATTTTAAATAGTTTATAGTTTCATATTTAAGTAATAGTTTTCTTGAATATTTTATTAAATGTTTTAACAACAAAATGAAGTTTATTTAATTTTGTTATTATTATTCATAGGGGTCAAATAACCACCTGAAAACTAACCATGTGTCATCGCAAAACAAATGATCGCATTAAAACATGTTTATTAAATATAAATAGAATAAAATAGTAACAAATTTGATTGAACGTATATTCCTTGATCATTTCTTTTTAAAAATATAGCCATTAAATGTTATATAACTAATGATTTATATTTTTAAATATGTTTCAAACTTGATCATCTGTTGCAAAATTCCAGCTATCTCAGAGTACAAGTAGGAATAGAAAAATAACTCGGAAAAATATAAAATAATATAAAGCATTATATTTTTTTGTCATATTTAGGGTATTCACTTGACTGTGGCAGCCTGGCACATGGCACATTTGTTAAACTTGAAACGTGAACAGTAGAGTGCATCGATTTTTTTCACATAAAATGGTAACCCATTTTTGTAATCTATGGTGAGTTCTAAGATGTTTTCACCAAGAAACCATAGTTCTTTTTGAGTTGAAAAATGTATTTCTTTTTGAATATTTATATCTTGAGTGTTTATGGTTCGATCCTGACAAACTTGGTGTTAATACTCTTGTTAGGACCAGGACTTTTAAAATTCCATAGAACCAAAGGACTAAATGTCCATAAAAAACAATTTCCATCCTTGGAACGACGATTTCGCGATTCGTCTCTATCTTAAAAAATTAGTCAAAATTAGGGATGGCACGATTAATCATATGATACACAATAATCGATTATTTTGCTTCCATTGGCGATTTAATTGTATCGTAAAATGGGTTGCGATTAATTGAAACACTAATCGATTATTCGATCAAATAATCGCGTCGTTGACAAAATTTTTTCGGGGAAGCTCACATGGATATTTTATTCCAAAATGAATACATCATCTACTGGCAAAGTAAAGATTTTCAAAAATATTTTTGTTAGTGTTTTTCATAATTTTTTGATAATCCTAAAAACGAATATTTTAACCAATTTTTCTACTTTTCATACAAAAAGTGGCTTTTTAGCAATTCAAAAAAAAAAATAATAAAAAATACTAGCAACAGTATTTTTGAAAATTTTTTTTTGCAGTCACTTTTAGAATTATTTGAAAAATTTGTCTGCATCAAAATATTTTTTGGGAAAAATCGAGGAAAAAGTTGAAAAAGTAGAAAATTTTAAATTTTCGAAGGGTAAAAATGGGTCAAAGAAAGTTTTGTGTCATTCAAACGGAATTTTCATGACCTTTCCATTAATGCCAAAATTTTAACGAAAACGGCTTCAATAAGCCTTAAATGGTCAAAACTTGTCCTGCATACTTTAAGCTGTGAGCCACTGTATTTATATTTTTGGGCATTTTATAATTGTTTTTAATTTTTAAAAAACTATTAAAAAAAAATTAATCATTTGATTAATCGATTATTTTTATTTTTCGTCGATTAATTGCAATTAATAATCGCGTAGCTTAAATTAATCATATGATTCAATAATCGATTAATAATTTTTTTTTGCCATCCCTAGTCAAAATTAACGCAATTTTTTTGCCCAAAAAAATTTTTTTCCTTGAACCTCCATTTTTAATTAACAGAAAATGTAAAACATATTTTATTAAAATTGTATTAAAATTGAATTAAAATATGTTTTACATTTTCTGCAAATAAAGAACACAGGTTCAAGGAAAAAAATATTTGCTTAGCCCAAAAATAGCTTTAATTCTGACTCATTTTTCAATATAGCGACGAATCGCGAAATCGTCGTTCCAAGGATGAAAATTATATTTTAAGGACATTTCGTCCTTTGCTTGGTGTGAGATTTTAAAAGTCCTGGTCTTAACAAGAGTATTGACACCTAGTTTGTCAGGATCGGTCCATAAACACCCAAGATATAAATGTTCGAAAAAATGAATTTTTCAACTCAAAAACGCGGACCAGGAATTCATTTTAGAGCAATGGTTTCTTGGTGAAAACATCTTAGAATTAAGCATAGATTATGAAAATGGGTTACCATTTTTTCATTTTTTCGGGCCCATACAAATCGATGCGCTCTAGTGAACAGCCCTTTTCGTTTCAAGTCTGCCCAGTCAGCTGTTTTTTGGTTTTACATTGAGATTATCGTCATTTTTATTATTTTAGTCAATAAATGTGCCTGATTTGAGCAAGATGCTTCGAAAAACGCCAAGCATTTTTGTTATTAAAAGTAACAGAAGCTCTTCGTGAAATTTTAATAATTAAAGGTTTGTAAAATTCGTATAGAGAATTTGTTGTATTCTATCATATTTTATTATTAGTAGATGTATGCCGAGATCAGTTGCGCATTCTGAAATTGACCATATTTTGGATGACTTTATAGATGATGCCATGGCCATTAATTCTTGTCGTCGGAGTTAATATCGCGTCAGAGTCGAAGCTGCTTTAGGGTTCTCAAAGATGATATTGATGAAAGTTGGAAACTAACTATGGTGGTCACACTGAGGTTGAACCCAGTGGTGTACCCTGTTTGGCGTCAGAAAGCAAGAGAAAAGTTTTGTATAATTTAATATTTAAATAAACTCTAAGATATATATGTACATATATACATGATTGTAACTTATTTAAGCCGAGCTGTAGTTTTAGAATCCTCTCCTTTTGATCCAGCTACTGTTGCTTATGCTTAAAGTCATTTTCTTCCATTTTTTTTCTTCCCTTTCCAACTTCAGTCTGCGCACCTCTATGCCTTTGCTTCACGAAAAATGTATCAACCTGTTGCGGCACTAAACAGCTGTTGTCAAAACTTTCGCACTAATAAATGACAAAAATACTATCATCTCTACATGGGCATATATGCCAGACTTTTCGTAGTCTGGGTCTGACAACATGGCACGAAATTTTTCAGTACAAGTTGTTGTTGTGACGTTTGGGAAATAAATACATTTTTAATTTAAATGAAATTTATTTTCTTTTCCATTCACAATATATAATATATAAAACGGTCATTTAAGAATACGTTTTTAACATACAATGGCGATTGGTGGCGAATCCGGCAGCATTAGAAATGGAAAAAAAAAAGTTTTTAATATTTATAAAAGTATTATGACAAGTAACTTTTAAAAATAATTAACTTTGTTTATTCATGCAGCATTAAGTCAATTTCAAACAATTTGTAAATAATAAATTGGCATGATGTGAATATAAATAATTAACCGTCATTAAAGAATACGTTTTGTACATTTCATGGCGATTGGTAGCAAGCCAGCCAACTTTAGAATTAAGAAATAAAATTTTAATTTTTTGATAAATATTTTACACAGTATTATAATAACTACTTTCTGTTTACGCAACTATGTAAAATAATTTATAAATGATAAATTGGTGTAAATAATTTAAATAAATACCAATCGCTTGAAAAAGAAAGAATTTGAGTTTTAGTTCATATTTACAAATAGGTTAATATATTTCGTGGTAAAAGACGCATCGTTTAAAAATCTAATTATGAAAATAAAAATCTACTTTGATAAATAAATTTGTGGTCCTAAAAAGGACCACTCCGCTCTAGAACTCTGTATTACGTTGTAACGGAGCTTGAAACTAATTTTGTGGTTTTGGATGTCGTGTCCGTGCCCCTCTCTTGTTAGCGACGATCATCCGATTTAGGCTAGCTCCCACCGAGTAAAAAAAACCATAAATTTATTTCTCAAGCAACAGGAGATCAATGATAACAAAGAAAACTGAATAAACTAAAATCAAATCAAATAAATAAATAAAAAAAAATAAATAAATAATTGCAATAGAGCTTAAAACGATTATAATTACATGCTTCCATAAAGTATGCACTATATAATAAAGTTATTGGATTGACTGTCGCCAGATGGCGATTTCTGGAAGTGCTGTCAATTTCACTTCATTTAGTAGCGCCATCTAAGAGTTTTTGTCTCCTGTAAAATTCTTTTCCCAGTAAAAATGTACTTCTCACTATTTTTAAAATATACTCACAGTCGCTAGAAATATTCCTTTTGACAAAGGCAAAGATATCAACTCAAATGCCAAATTGAAGTCGTCGCCTGCTTTTCTTTTAAAGAGAATTAAAAATGTTTGATTTTTCCCGTTAATTTTGTTTCTGTGTGTACGATTCGATACCGACTCGTTCTTGTTTTAAGCACGAAAAAATGAGAACGGTTCGGCCACATATCAAGAAAATTGTGCATGATTATTTTCGTTCATTTTTTTCTGAGTATACTACTAATTACTATAAAATACATTTTTCTTATTTTCTAACTTATTTTTATTTTTGTTGTTTGAATTGTTCTTGTTAGCGTTGTTTTTAACTTACTGCATTGCCTTCGCAAGTGCTCTTTCGGCTGGCTAAGTCGTCTCTACCTGTGAAACGGCTTACGAAATAACATTTAATAAAATAACATTAATAAAATTAAATACAATGCAAAGAACATTTAAAATATTTACCCAACAAAGCCGGGAAAAACGAGGCATACACTTTGAACGGCCTTTTTTTTTTTTGCTACACGCTCGATGTTATGATTTACAATGACTTCTTCTCCAATAACTTTTTTTTAAAGATTTGGAGATATTTGCTTGGAGAAGTGTCTCAAGCCGTCGATTTCGCGGCGAAACTCTGTGTGTTCTAGAAAATTAAAATTGGAAATTTATTTAAAATAAAACAACATTGTTAGTAATTTGTCTTAGTCTATTTTTATACCCGTTACTTAAAAAATAAGTAAAAGGTGATATTGTATTCGTTGCAATGTATGTAACAGGGACAATATAAAGTATATATATTCTTGATCAGCATCAACAGCCGAGTCGATATAGCCATGTCCGTCTGTCCGTCCGTCCGTCTGTGTGAGCGCCTAGATCTCAGAGACTATAAGAGCTAGAACTACCAAATGTGTCACACAGATTTCTAAAAACCCCACGCAGATCAAGTTTATTTCAAAATTTTGCCATTCGCACAGTTTTTAAGATATTATGTTTTTTTGTAGTTTTCGTTAAATACCGTTAATAGCTATCATCCTACTAAATCGCAAAAGGATGGGACCATTAGAACGGTGGTAATGACTGATTAAAGTTTTAGGCAAGCTTGAAAGTTTCAGGCTCCCGAAAACTGCTCGTTTTTTTTCATGGCTCCCAAAAAAACGGTGCGCTCCCAAACACTTTTGGAAGTGCTCAGATTCCAATCTAATAATTTGCTCCTGAACAGCGAGAAGCGCTGCGCTTTAAGTCCTGAAATCATAAACTCGCTATTATAAGTAAAATTAAATTCAGGTTAATAAAAAATATACAGTAGATCACACCTTCAAAAAAGTTTAGGTGTCTATGAAATCTAAACTAAAAGAGATATTTAAAAAATTTTAGCGCAGTTTGTTAGTTTGATGTTTCAACTTATTAAATATGTCTTTATTTATTTTTTAAATATTTTTCTAATATTTTATAGTAATTAAAAACTAAAAAATGAACCAAAAACAATGCCACAGCTTATTTCAACCACATACTTTGCAGCTGAAATACATTTCTACACTGTATGTACTAAAAAACAATGTTTGTGGTTTTCCTGCATAAGAAAAAATAGCACAGCTCGATAGTATGTAGTTGAAATAAGCTGTGGCATTGGTTTTGGTTGATTTTTTAGTTTTTAATTATTATAAAATATTGGAAAAATATTAAAAAAATAACAACCTGGATTTATTTTTATTTTAATAATTCTTTTTTGGTGGTGCTGGTTGATTCACTGATTCATTCTTTCATATAAAGTGCTCTTCGCAATGTGAAATTGGCTGTGGGTTACTTTACATACATGTAAACCAGGAGTCCACCTCGCCCAAAAACGTAAAATTGATCAAAAACCCACATCTTGTGAAATTTTCTTCCAAAAATGTATTCAAGTTACTTATTTAAGCAATATACGCTAGAAGAAACTCAATAGGATGAACATATAGATTCTATATTGGAATAAATTCACAATTTCTATATTTTTGCCTATTTTCTCAAAAATTTAATTCTAAAATGGACCGTTGGCATTCTGACGATTACACTAAGTTAGATGGTAGGATTGTAGCATAAACCACTTTAATACATAGAATTATATTTAAAGTTTAATAAAAAACAAGTTTTAAAAGCTGTTTCCGATATATAGAATGAAATTTGATGAACAAACTCTTGGAAAAACTAGGTGGAAATCTTGTCACGTTCGCGATGTCGCGTTACAAATTACTAATAAAACGTGAAAAATAAATAAAATGATAACATATCAAAATTATTTCTAAAATGGTAAACTGCATTATTTTATTATGGTTTAAGAGTATTTTCTTCCAAATTACTCGCCACATTTCGCAGACATTCGCATTTGTCAACATGAAGTCAAACATGACTTCCATTTTTGTCGCGTTCGCGATGCATTGTTTTCTTGAATAATTCGAAAACGACAAGTCTTCAAAGCATGTCTTTTATAATAAAAATAGTGTTGATAAAATGCATTAGGCACGTGAGAAAACATTTTTGAAAATGCCAACTTTTGCGAATTTTTTTTAGACCACGTACTTTAAAAAAGTACAGTGGTCTATTAACTTTGTCACAAAAAAAATGTGTGTAACAGGCAGAAGGAGGCGTGGCAGACCCCATAAAGTATATATATCCTTGATCAGCATCAACAGCCCAGTCGATATAGCCATGTCCGTCTGTCCGTCCGTCCGTCTGTATTGACGCCTAGATCTCAGAGACTATAAGAGCTAGAGATTCCAAACTTGGTATGTAGGTTCGTCTATATTGCACGCAGATCGAGCTTGTTTTATATTTTGGCCCCGCCCCCTTATACGCCCACAAATTAGGCGTAATTATAAGGACAATTTTAAAGATAGACATTCCTAATTAAGGATAGGCATATTTGCTAAAAATTTCATCGCGATCGGATAATAAACAGCGAAGACATTGAGCAACTAAATTCTCCCTTATTTGCCATACCTTAGCAGCAACAACAATCAATAAATAAAATTAATTACTTTTGTCTTACAGACCAGTAACAATCAAATCTATTACTAGACAATGGATTTTAAAGAGCCATTGTGGCGCAGCGTGTAGAGTCGTCCAGTTTTTTGCTTACATTTTCAGTTGTATCAGGGGGTCCCGGGTTCGACAAACATTTTTTTTGGAAGTCGCGGGTTCAACTCCCAGCGTAAGCAAGTTTTTTAAATATTGTCTAATATTAGCAGACTTTGTAGAACACAGGTCCCGGACTCGAATCCCGGCTTGGACAGATTTCTTTTTAAAGATTTCTTAATGTTGTTTGTATTTACATCAAGTCAATGTTAACATTTGATTTTTTTTTGGTTTATTGTTAAGAGATGTGGGGAATGCATTTATCGCTGTCTCCCTTTCTCTAATGCTTAAATCAATTAATTTTGTGCATTTATTTTAAATTTGAAATTTTATGATGGGCTTTAATAAATCATTTATAATATCTATAATGTAAATACATATATCATCAATATATTTTAAGCAGTGTTTAATTTTGCATAATAAGTACGGGGTCTCCGACAGTCGAGTACGCTCGACTGTAGCACCGCCGACTAGTTATACCCTGTGCCCATTGAAAATGGTCGAAAGGGTATATTAGATTTGTGTGATGTATGTAACAGGCAGAAGGAAGCATCTCCGACCCCATAAAGTATATATATTCTTGATCAGCATCAACAGCCGAGTTGATTGAGCCATGTCCGTCTGTCTGTCCGTCCGTCAGTTTGAACGCGTCGATCTCAGAGACTATAATAGCTAGAGACTTCAAATTTGGTATGTAGGTTGCTGGATACCGACCGCAGATCAAGTTTGTTTCTAAATTTGGATCGGACCACTATATCATATATGTAGCTGCCATAGGAACGATCAGTCGAAAATCAAGTCTTAGTATGAACAACTTTTTGTTGGTTGAGATATCTCAACCAAACTGAAACAATTGGCATACGGGATGGTCCTTGACATCACCAAATTTAGTTGAAATCGGACTACTATATCGTTCTCCAAATTCGAGCGGCGTAAAATATTTATGTTTTATATGCTTTCAAACTATTACTAACTATTACTAATTATATAATATTATAACTAATATTCTTTTTTATGGAGACTGGCACAGGCAATAATATGTAGAATAGACGAATTTGTTCGTATAAGCATGCATTCAAATAAAATCAACTAAGTTCTCTTAAAAATAATTTTTCAACTTTTTCTGATTAAAATTCCACTGACCTGCAAAATTAAGGGAAACTTGATAACTTTAAAAGCTCACAGCTGATCATCTACTAGTATCATCAATGGGATATTAGTTATAAAAGAAAAAATAAATAAATAAAAATGTGGCGGTTATCTCAACTTTGATTTTTGAACTGAGTGCAGCTAAATCGCCCGTAACGACACACACTGGGGTGAGAGACCCCAAAAGTGACGATTAATTCAAAACACAAATTTTGGAGTTGCGGAATCAAATCAATATGTGGTGAAAGTAGACAAAATTCTGCATTAGAGAGTGAAAAAATTATGGCCCTATGTCTAATAGAAGCTCTCTTATGTGACGCCAAAGTTGAAACTTTGTGTTTTCGTTTTTCGAAATACGAAAATTTTATATATTTTTGTCACTTTTGATGACGACTTTCACGTAATAAATATACGAAAATGAATTTTTGAAAATGGAAACAATAAAATAAATCCCTAACAAATTTCTTAAATTTTTTTGAATCGACAATTTTTAGTAAACATAGGGAAAAAGATTAAAATAAAAAGTACCTGTGAAAATAGACGTTTTTTTTATCTTTAGATAAGCAAAAGTTGCTTCAAACGTAACCAAACGTTACCATTCTTTCTTTATTAAATGTGTAACATATCTACCCAAGTGTCCACCAAGGGGTTTTGCGCCCCGTTTTGCCCCAAGAGAGTTATTTGAATTCAAAGTTGCGCGGTTAATCACAAAACATAGTTATTTTATATTTTTGAGTGTGAGCTGTAAGCTGTTAGCTTACGGAGAAATGGAAAGCGAAGTAAAGCGTATGTTCTAGTGTACTCTTATTAACAGTGAACGTCTTATTTCATGTCATTAAATATAATATATGTGTTTCTAAAAATTGTAAAAAATATTACGCTTTTAATTGTGTTTCATGTCGAAGTTGCAGAAAAAAAAATTTCACAAATTTCCAAAAGAAACTTTGTCCCTTTTAAAAGCTTCAGAAATAAATGAAAGCGACAACCAAAGTGAACAAAGCGAAAATGATATCGAGTCGGATTAATGCATATATTATTTAAATTTTTCTTTATTTATAATCTTTGTTTTTATTATTAAACTTTGAATTATATATGATCCTATTTTTATTTCAAAGAAACAAAGATTTTCATGCATTTTAAGAATGTTGTTTCTATAGCAGATATATTATATAGTCCACCGACTCTTATTATTCTTCATGGATATAGTCTACATGAATATATAATAGATTTGGGAAAATTTCAGCGTTAAAAATTATGGAATTCCCATTTTTGTTGTGAAAAAACCGAATATTAGGAAAATTTACTGAAATAAAAAAATTAAAAAAAAAAAAATACTCTACGGAATATCCAAAAGTTAATGATTTGTACTTTTATTGATCAAATACATAATACAAAATTATAACATGGTCCGATTTTTGGACGGTTGAATTAATCGTCACTTTAGGGGTCTCTCACCCCAGTGTGCGACATTTCGAAAAGTTGTTTACAGACGCCATTCTCTTCAAAATCCGTAGAGATACTCCAAAAAGGATCAAAAAGGTTGAATTTGCTTTCATCTAAGAAAATCACATCATCGAACAAGCTTTGGTCCGTTTTGGAGTACTCCTGGAACAATTTTCTTTAATTTTCGGTTTCGCTCATCTGGGCAAAGGCTTTTTCCTAGCGACTCGGCCGTTGTACCCACTGGTTTCTTATAGTGCGTCCAATTGATTGGGAAAATTGGAAGCAGTCGGCGGATAAAATGGGTATTACCAACACGCTCAAGAGATATCAGGAAGATGACCCGAAGAATAAGGCCCATAAAGTCAAGTCTTGGTTGCTGGATAACTGTCCGAAAGTCTTGGAAACGCAGCTCCTATCGCCTGATCTAAATGTGGAGTAAGTTGGACCGCCGTGGGCACAAATCGCCAATATCGGTCTTACCCGTGTTAAAGGAACGGCTTCAGGAAGAGTGGGCTAGAATTGGCCATGAATATACCCAAAAAATTATACAAAATATGCCAACACGCCTGAGTGATACCATAAAATTTAATGGATATCTTACCAAATATTAGATTGAGTTATTTTTCTAGATAAAATAGGTAATATTTAGTTATATAAGAAAAACCCAAATATTAAAGTAACGCAAATTTTGAGCTGTTTTTTGTTTTTGTACAGTTTCTGCTTTTAATTTGAAATAAAATATTAATATATGTTCCTCTATCGAAAGGTAAGACAATAAGCTTTAATCTACCTATTTTACTTTTCTGATTTTCGTTAGTTTTATAAATTTGATTGGCGTTTGAAGTTGAAAATAAAAACCGAATATTAATGGGATTCACTGTGAGTTGTTCATCAAACCATTTAGTCAATGAATCAATCAGTATAAGATTACATATATTTATTCCCCTTTATTGTTGAGACAGAGCTTAAAGCTCAGAATGAGAGCAATAAAGGGATTTGGGTATGCAAAAGCTCTCGATGTTGCGCTGCAGAAAAAACCCCCGTGACGAATGCAACACTGAAAAGCTTTCAGGTATCAAATACAGTTGCTAATGAAGCTGAGAGCAAAGCGAGAGGCAATCAACCCCCATAAGGAGACAGTGGTGAAGATGTCCTGCTGATTTCGAGTGCGATTTCTATGGAATCAACAATCCGATTTTCAGACAGCAATTGAAAAGTCAGAGATTAAGATAATTTCTTGGGTGTAAAATGCGTAGTCGCACCGAGCTGGTGACCACCACATTCGATTTGGATTCCGACGAGGAGGACTACAGTCCCGACGACGACGATTCCGAGGAGGATTGGCGGCCCAACAAGAAGCGCCAACAGAAACAGTCACGTGCCAATGGCAATGGCAGTAACGAACCTGGCCGACGCAAGCGCAGGACAACTGGATCAAGTGCATCCAAGCCCAAGAGACGGGCGATTGCCACCAAAGTGAGCGATGATGACTTTGAGTCCGCTGACGACGACGATGATGATGATGAACTGGACACCGAGCACAGCGATGTCGAGGATGTCGAATGTCCTGCAGCCAGCACATCATTCACCAAGCGACCACAGAGTCTGCCGCCCAAGAAGCTGTTTGTTAAGCCGGACCAGCTGGATTTGTTGATCAACAAGCGTGAATTGTTTGCCAAGGATTGGCTGCAGAGTAGTCGCCTCTGTCTCTGGCGCAAGGATGAGCAAACGAAGCTATTGCAGAAATATTTGCGCGTAAGGACATCACAGGACTCGGACAAGCCAGAGGAGCAGCAGCTGCTGTTTACTTCCAGCTCAGTGGTAAGATTGTATTTCAATCGATGGATTTTCAATTTTTTTTTTCACCATTTGAAAGTCTCCCAAGACAGCTTCTATTCCTGTCTCAACTCTCGCATCCTTTGCAGTACTCCAGCTGGGATGAGCAGCACATAAGCGACTTCGTTGCCGTCAAAGCCAATTGTCTGGATCCCAATAATCGACGCATTCAATTGTCAGATCTCGAAGCTATTAAAAAGCTATCAATTGAGTTACAAGAGGCACAGGAACAACATCAAACTGACAACAATACGGAAACTGCTAAAGGTCAGCTGGACAGCAATCTCAAAGATGAAGATGATGACGATGATGACGATGATGACGATGAAGATGATGATGAGCAAGTTGGTGCATAAACTAAAAAAAATACTATTACCCAATAATGACAACTTGAGTTTTAAGCATTAATTCCTAGTGTTACATTAGAATTATGAGTTATATAGTATTAAAGTTGAAAACGATCTTTAATTCAATTGTAGTAACAACAATGAAAAATATCAAATTAAATCGCGTATTTGCCAAGTTTGGAGTAATTAACAATTATTTATAATTATTTAACTGTAAATTGTCACTCCTTTTGTTGCAATACAAACTGAGTGTACTGTATATATTATGACTGAATTCGATGTGTTTTGAACCGGACGGACAATTTATTGGATCGGTTACCGACGACGTTCGCCCTTAACCGTTTTGCGTTTTTCCTTCTTTTCCTCGCGCAGTTGCTTCTGCTTCTCACGATCGTCCTTGTCCTTTTGTTTTTTTGCCGCACTTTCCAGGCGCGCCTGTTCTCGCTTCTCCTTGGCCAGGTTCTGCACATCGGCTTTGTTAGTATTGGCCATAAGGCCAGATCCGCTTGGCTCAGCACACTCGCCATCCGTATCATCGTCCTCCTCCTCACTAACGGCAGTCTGTAAGAGGGGAAAATTTGGTTATCAAATCAAATTCTTTTTTCTTACTTATTTTCTTATGCCATCATTATTTTTATAATTTTTAAAAATACCCAAGACTGGCTATTATTATTATTGTTATTTTGCCACGAAATGTACAACGCTCTAAATCGGATCAATATATCAAATAGCTGATAGGGAACAATCGGCTGAAAGTCAAACTCTGGTATGAAAAACATTGTTGTTTCTTGAGCTACATATACCAATCAGATTGATTGTGTAATTGATATACAGCCATGCTCATACAATTGGCACAAAAAAAAAAGTATATTCCATTCGTCAATTTCTCAAAATGTTTATCACTTGCTTTTACAATTTTGCATGCAACTGTTAATTGTGTTCATGTACTATATGCTTTACCATTAATTGTTCCGATATCCTTATTGGGTTTCCATTATATTTAATTTTCGTTGGCCTAGTGTGACTTTTGGGTGCTCACAGAATTGGCACATAAAGTTTGAGGCGTGGTTTTTTTCATAAAGGGCACTTGGTTTTCATATTTTTTTCTATATTTCGTTGAATTTTCTTAAATTCAATTTTATTTATGCAAAAATGGGTAGCGGAAAGACTTGCACTGCTTAAAAACCTAGCCTTGTTTATAAACTTAGTCAGTCGATAAAGAAATCGGCTGAAATAGCTTAGATAATAACAAGTTTCAGGAAAATTGTCAATAATGCACTTGCATTAGTCCAAAAGAGAACTTCATATTTAAATGAAAACAAGGTTAAGGAGCCAAAGGCTCAAAAGACCGATTCCAGCATTGACAGGATCATAGTGTGAAAAGTAACAGTGTCCATTTTAAGTCGGTTCGTGAGATTGTGGTGGAAATCAAAGCATAATATGGTCTAAACCTATCCAGAAATCTAGTCCCCAGAAGATTAATGAAAGCATTGCTCTTTGGGCCCATCAGCAGAAGAGTACCGCTCCTGTCAAAGCTGAACATAAAGAAACAAATATGCTTTGAAAAGGCCTACAAAGGCAAAGATGCACCATTTTGAATAAAAGGGTTGTGGAATGATGAAAACAAAATAAATTAGATGGAACTTGATGGGAAACTATTTTTGAGTCGTCCAAAAACCCAGGCTCTTTATACAAGATGCACAACAAAAACCATCAAGCATTTATGAGTCGAATAATGTGTTGGGTTGCATTTGCTTGGCACGGTGTGGGCCTGCTCGCCTAGGTTAATGATAATATAGATCGATATCAATATTTAGACATTTTAAGGAACTCAATGGAACCTTATGCATTTGAGATTATGCCTGTGAAGTGGACTTTTATGCCCGACAATGACCTTAAGTATATTTATGAAGTGGTTGCACAAGGAAAAGGTTCGGGTTATGGACTCTCCTTCTTAAAGCCCAGACTTAAATCCTATTGAGATCCTTAAAATCGATGTTAAAGTAGCCGTTTCCAAAAAAAATTTAAAACTTTGGATGATTTGTGGGCTGGAGCTCAACAAGCTTGGTATTAGATCCCAAGGGAATCTTGCCAAAAGCTTGCATTGAGTATGAGTCGAAGATGTCAAGCAGTTACTGATAATTGTGGATATAGTACCAAATACTAAAGCCGAGTATTATTTTCCTTTCGAAAACATCATCTGCTAATTTGTGAAATTTATTTGTTTGAAAATGTGCCAATTATATGAGCAGGCAAATTTTGAGTTTTTCGTTGAATTATTTCATTTTTTTTTACATAACAGATCTCAATTGAAATTTGTTTTCTTTTTTAATAAACTAACATAATAGGCTACAAAATTCCATTAAACATTTGTACCTTATTATTACTATTTAATAAAAAAAATCATCTTTTAGTTGTTTATTTTATTTGTGCCAATTGTATGAGCATGGCTGTAAATTGATTGATATAAATATTGGGCTATTATTGAAAATAGCAGCTTAGGAACAATTAGTTGAAAGTCAACCTTTGCTAATAAATAATAGTTTAAGATATCTCAACGAATCTGACAGACTGTGTATTTGATATTGTCTGTTATATCCTTACAGAGTTTTGTTAAAATCAGACTATATATATTGACTATATTGATCAAAAATAAAAATTTAGTATGGAAATATTTGTTGATTCTGGAGATATTTTAACCAAACTCACCGATTGGGAATTTTCTTTGGGTTTATATGTTTTTACATCCTAAAAAGATTTGGTTGAAATCGGTCTACTATATCATATAGAATAAGTATGAACCAGGGACCGTAATCATTACGGGTTATTTTATAAAAATTACATAGTAATGATTATTTAAAAATTTTTAAGGATTTTCCTCAATGGTAATGATTAATTTTGAGCGAAAAAATAAAACTCACTAGTAATCAGTATATATGATTTTTATTTTTTCGCTCATAATAAAACTTACTTTTAAAAGAGATAATATAATCATTTAAAATAATTTTTTTATTTTTCTTTTGAGCAAAAAAGAAAATAAACTTCATAAATAATGATTGTGAGTTTTATTTTTTTTGTTCAAATTTAATTATTATCGTTATTTTTTTGTATATGTATTCAAGTCATTGATTTTTTGATGTAAAAAGTTTCAATAATCATTATTTGCGGTCCCTGGTATGAACCAAACTCACAATTTCGAAATTTTGATATGTTTTCTACGCCCTGAACAAATTGGGTCGAAATCGGACTACTATAACGTATAGCTCCCACAGGAACAATTGATACAAAATTATGATTTAGTATGCACTTTTGAGTTGTTTTTAGAGATATCTTAACCGCACTCACAGATTGGGAAGTATCTTTTGTCTTATAATCCTGACTGCCATTAAGACGATTAGTCGAAAATTAAAATTTAGTAAATATAGAAACATTTGTTGGTTTTGCAGATATCTCAGTAGGGGGCACTGCAATTATATGAAATCTTCGGATGCCGAAGATAACTATACTTTCATATTTGGGATACATAGTCGTCGGATAAATAATTTTGACAAAACTAGAGTTAAATCTACTCGTAATTTGAACTTACTATATGTTAGGCTTGGCATCAATGGAACGTTCATTTAAATTCCGTTTGAATGATAAAAACTTTCCTTTACCCATTAAGTACTCATTGAAAATGTTGAATTTTTGTAAAAGTCTTCTGTTTTGACTTTTTTCCTCGGTACCAAACAAAAAATGTTTTGATGCAAAAAGTTTCTTTAAACACTTCGGATAGTGACTGCAAAAAGAAATTTTCAAAAATCTCATCGCTAGTATTTTTTATTATTTTTTGTATAGGATTATCTCAGAAAAAGATGAAAAAGTGGCTAAAATAGTAATTTTTAGCCATTTGCAAATAATCATAAAAAATGATGAGATTTTTGAAAATTTCTTTTTGCAGTCACTCTTAGAATTGTTTGAAGAATTTTTTTGAACCAAAACATTTTTTGTTTTAAGCCTGAGGAAAAAAGTTTCAAAAGTAGACCTTTACAAAGATTCTAAATTTTCAATGGGTACTTAATGGGTTAAGGAAAGTTTTGTATCGTTCAATCGAAATTAAATTGACCTTTCCTTATGAGTAAAATAGTTTTGTCAAAATACTTTATGCCGATGACTGTATGTTTTGCAAGCAGACCTGTGAATATTGCGCCAGTATCTGTTGCCTAATGCGACGCTCCTCTTCGGTGTATTCACGCTCTTTGGCGGCGGGTTGCAGCTTCTGTTGCTCCAGCAACTTGGCCAGCTGAGCATTGACGTCAATGTCCAGACCCTTCTTGGGGGGATCATCTGCACTGGGATGACTCTGCAGCCATTTTTGCAGTATGCTGGCCACCAGCTCCTCAATGTTGGCAGACTGAGAGATTTATTTTATATTTTTTAACATCACATGGAGCTGAATATTGTTACAACTTACGCCTGTTTCACTGAGTATGCCCTCGAGTGCCTCGATTTTCTCCTCTTTGGTTTCCTCCTCGCCTTCTAATATTCCAATTATGTACGCACCAAACACACCTTCATCTGTGTTGAGCAGCTTGAGCTGATTATTTAGCCACGTTTCAAATTCACTCATTTTAAATGCAATAAATTGTTTAGTATTTCACTTGGAAGCGAAACTAAAAGGTAGAGTTGTGTCGTTTCGTTCTGAGAAAGTTCAAATGAACGGTTCATTAAGATGAACGAATGAACGCTCTCTCGTTGCTCTCTTAACTTCAATAAGAAGAAGAGAGAATTATTAGCGGCAGCCAATTCACCACTCCACCCGATTTGAATTCAAAATTGAATTTTAATGATGACTCCTGCAATTCTACAATGTGGAATTTTTCAAGTATATCCGGTGATCGGCGACAGCGACAGGGTGCTTTGCCGATGCATGTTGTGCTCCCCGAATCGCATGCTTCGTGGGAGTATTAGAAACACGGGAAATCTGCACAGGCATGTCAGGGTAAGAAGGGGAGGGGCTGCTGCAGGCCGCGCCATAATTGTAATTTTTAATTTTTTTACAGAATTTTCATCCTGAAGAAAAGAAAAGAAAAAAAAGAAGAGGAAAGAAAAGGACGTCAACCGGAAAGAAATGAGGAGGTGGTGGATGAGGAATGGTGAATGAGGACGAATAATAATACATAAATAAGAAGTAAGTAAGAATAAAGTACACAAACTTTGTAAATTTTTCATAATTTTATATTTATTTCCAGAGTTATATTTAAATGCCGGGCAATGGAGCGCCGCCGCCTTACTCTTGAAGAGAAGCTTCTTTATAGTTTTTAATTGTTTTTTTCTTTATATGTTTTAAATTGTACTTCCCTGGAAAATAAATAATAGTAAAATACTCCGTTTTCCAATACTCTTTCATTTTCAATACTACTCGCGCACGAATTCTCCGTGCTTTTGCATATTTTATAAATTATTACTCGCGATGCCGTGCCAAATCCTTGCATCCTGGAGTGTGGGATTTTTAAAATTGTATCACAAACTGACGACAGGGTCAACCTAACATGTACGTACTACGTACTGCTTGCGTGAGTTTGAAGGAACCACAAAAAGCACGGGGAAACTATTACAGGCATGTCAGGGTAAGAAAGCCCACCGCGGCCATTACAATTTTTAAATTTTAACAATTTAAAATTAAAAACATAAACTTTCTAGTGCTGGCATCCCCACCTTTTACCAAGGATTATAGAAAAGAAAGTCGAGCGATCAAAGCAGTTGTCCAAAGAGAGGACATTAAATAAGAAGATCTGGCGATCGATAAGGAACGGGCGTGTTGCTGCGATGAAGGAGGAGGAGGTGGTGGAGGTGGCGGAGGAGGTGAAAGAGGAGGTGGTCGAGGAGAAGAGGGTGGAGGAGCTTACAATTACTCCATCTCCATCGACTGACCACATGTACGCCAAAAAAAGTAAGTACACAAAACCGTTGTCAATTTTCATAAATATTTATTTATCATAATTTTATATTCCAGAGTTGAAAGTTTAAATAAATGAAATGAATTAATTGACGATTTGGACGAGACAAATTTTGTTTGTTATATTTTATGTTAATTTAAAATGTTAATACAATGAAGGAATCAATTGAAGGAATCAAAACATATAAAACGCTTTTTTGTGAGAGGGAGGAATGACATTGACGATAATTTTAGGATTGTGTCAAATTTTAACTTATAAACTAGAAAAATGTTTAAGGAGATGATAATGGGACTTCAGTTGCAGTTTCTTAAATAACACCTGGAACCAGCAGCTGTGATAGTGAATACATCAAGTCTAAAAATCCGCATCTAGGGTAAACACATTGTCCAAACGATTTGATGTGAAGCCCATCCGTTGATACTCTGCCACTTTCTTCTCGAAAAAGTTTGTTACAGTTTGTTTGCTCAATAGTTGCAGCATCGGAAACAATTTCAATTTCACGGCTAGGACGCTGCACCAAGTGCTGGGGAACATCATCACCGCAAAAGCAATAATGCGTTCCGCAAAGTTAGAAGCCAGTCTGCCTTGCGCTTCACAGCCGGCATCGTTTCAATGGCATTGAAAAGATAGTCCCGCTGAGGTGTCGATAAGAACGCTATACATTTCCGAGTGGACATTTTCCATGGGTATCTGAAAATATATATATGTGTGTGTGCATGCACATAAGAATGACATATGTCATCATACCTTTTTATACATTTGCCAGATGTCCATGATATTGAATTGAGAATATCACAAAGCGACGAGAATTCACCCGCAACAAGGGCTCCAAGCTGGGTCAAAAGGAGCTGCATTCTTCTCCATAATTGTCTGGGCGGCCTTGGGCAATTGTCCATATTGTCCGAATGTTTTCTTTGCCGGCAGAGATTGAGTTGCAGTTTTTAAATTACACTGTATAAAAAGTATAAATTAATTAATTAAAAGTATAAAATTACACTGTATAATAAAGACACGTTAAATAAAGTCACTGATCTGCAATTAATAAAAAAAACCACACGTTTGTTTTACAAATTAATTGTCAACTTGTTGTTTGAAATTCGTTCTTGTTTTGTTTTTGTTTCTCTTTCGACGCAGGCGGAGCTAAACAGCTTTTTTCTTATTTCTTTCCCTCCTCTCGTTCAGAACAAAACAAACAGCACACACACATGTAAGGCGGCGGCCATTAAAATTCACACGTACGCTCCGAGAATGACAACCGAAGAAAAACAGCTGTTTTGTGCAGGCGCGCCGCAACTTTCTGCTTAATTCTGTTCGCCTGGTGAAAGAGCTCAAAATTTGAGCTCCTTTCATGGAGCGGGCTACCTAAAAGTGGCGCATTCGAAATTTTCAAGCTAGAATTTTGAAAATTTTACCAGAATTTTTGTTGGAATTTTCTCAATATTTTAAGATTTTTTTCAGAACTGTTTCCTAACTTCGCAACGCGTGGGCCAAATTGCACCAAACCAATTTCAGAATAAAGTTTATTATTTTACCGAATTTTGGATTTTGTTGCTTTTTTGATTTTTGTTTTTTAAATATTTTAAATTGATTTTTGAAAATTCTAGAGATTTGACATGGGACCAAAATTTTACGATGTTTTTTGCGAGAGCGAGAAAGAAAACAAAACAAAGAAAAAAAGAGCGAGAGAACGGACTAACAGAACATACGGAGGACTAACATACATTTAACATAACATATGGAGGTGATGTTAAATTTAATACTGAAATGTTGAATGTTGGCAGTGCTGCCAGAACAAGGTGGCAACAACTGATAACAGCAATAAATTGTTTAGTATTTCACTTGGAAGCGAAACTAAAAGCTGACAAAGATAAAAGTCGGCACGACATGTGCTGCAGTGCTGCCAGATCCGGCCAATTAACAGCTGTTCAAATGATTGTCGCGTTGCGATTGTTGTTTATTCAAAGAATGTGAGCTAAAATATTGAAATTCGTTTAATAAATGTCACGTTTTATTTAATTTAATAAATTCTCACTGTAAATTTAGGAAATCTGTTATGGTCGGCGCTGATCTATCGATATTATCGATAACGATAGTCGCCAGCTGTGGAGAACGCCATCTATCAGCGTCGACCAAAACATAAATACGGATGACAGGAATTAGGGAGTAGGGGATTAGAGAGGAGATTAGGAGCTGACAAGAGATAATTAGGTTAGGGATTGTTACTTGCCGACAGTTTATCGCATCCGAATATCGATTGCCAGCTAGCTCACGGCATTTCCAGGGATGGATAAGACCCTCGATAGACGGATAGTCGGGTAACATCAATTTATTTATTTCCTGAATTTCATCGGTCATCTGTTCTGGCGTTCCTGTTTGGAAAAGAAGGGAATTTTGGTACTGACGAATTGCCAGTACCTGCGTCGCCCACCCTACCATTAGTTGATCCTGATGAAATGAGATCAACTCCCTATTCCGGACACTCCAGCCGTGCGTCAGCCCATTTCACCCCATATTAAGGTAACTACTCAACTTTTTCCATTATCACTTAACACAAGACATTTATTTAATTAATCCTAACATTTTGTTTTATGTTTCTATTATTTCAGTTCAAGTGAAACCCTACTGAGACACCCTATACACCACCTAACGCTCGAGCAGTCAGAGAAGTTCTAAAGTGGACCCAGGGGCTGCTGACAACAAAGAATTAAATTAACAAATATAAATTAAGAGAAATAAATAATAAGTTAAACAATTAAACAAACATATAAATAAATAGATTAACAAATGAATAAATAAATAAGTGTGTAAATAATAAATAAAGAAATATGTAAATTAATAAAGGATAAGTTAATTAAATAATAAACGAATTACTAAATTATAAATAATCGTGTAGTTTAAGACGACAATTTGTGTTCAGAACGTGGATGTTCGTATGTTTTAGTTAAGGAGCATTGCCTTTTGATTTTTGCAGACAAATGTTTAATAAATCCTAATTGTGCTTATTCATGTATGTTTTTTGTCCTAATAGTATTAATTTTATGTTTTAACGAGTTGCGGGTGAATTTTCCCTTCTTGGGACTCAGCACGCGTACCGCAGGGGTGTTTTACTTGTTGGCAATTTGGTTTCTGCCTCTTCCTGTGTCTTTTTTCTTATTTGCGAAAAAGGTGGTAAAAATGGCATAAAAACCTGGTGGCCACCCAGAGGCGGTGGCCAATCGCTCCTCCGGTGGCGCCCTCCTGCGAATTTTTCTCAAATGTTCTCTGCAGACTGTTGGTATAGAATGCCCTGTGCAGTACTTGCCACTATACAAAAAAAAGCAGTATTTAATAAATGCACACGCACAAATTCACCACTATTTCAAATTAAATATACTGACCCAACAGCTGTGAGTCTCACTGACAAAGTTATTCAAAAACAATATGACGATCTTTTTTTATTAATAAGATCTTGGGCTGGCTCCGACATCCACGTTTTACAACTCTTCTTCTCCTTAAATTTTCTTCATTCAAGCAAAGGAAATAAGGAGGAATGAAAAATACCAGAAAAAGGAAATTTATCGAGTGGCAACCCGCCCTCAGCCCTGGAAACAACATACACAGCTCTGCTCCTCACAATCTAGTGCTCCTCACGAAAAACAGCTGTTTTCTTTTTGTTTTCAATTTGTGTTTGCATTAATGCACGAAATAAAGTACGAAACGCATTTCGTAACACCACACCGCCGCCGGGGGGAGGGGGGGGGGTTGTTGGTGTTCTTGCGGCATCTGTCGGCGCCAACGTAGGCCATCGCCCACGCCCTGAGATGTCTGGTGAGTTTATTGTTGTTGTTGTTTTGGCTTTGCTAGCCGGGCACCAAATTAGCACTACGTTTTTAGATCTTCCGTTCCAGATGCTCTCCGTGCAGTTTCAGTACGATGATGCAATCTTCTCTCCGCCGCCGGCACGCGGCCGATATAACGCCTTCACTAACTGCTGCTCAGTTACTGGATCCAACGCTTCCTGAACATGATTCCGAGGCCTCTCTGGTGTGGATGTCACTGCAGTTGAAGATTCGTGCAGCTTCAAGCACGGCCAATGCTGCAAAACGACGGCACAACTGCTGCGATACTTGTCATCGAGCTGCTGATCCTCAATAGTCAGTTCAATAGCATTGTATTGTTTTATCTGGCGTTGCTCTTTTTGTGGCTCCTGTTGTAGGTCTTGTTGCTGTGAATCCATACTGCATTTTCCGCTTGTCTCATCTGAACATTTTTCCAGATTGGCTTGCTCATTGCTGCTGCCGGTATTGGTTTCCTTCGTTTTTGGATGCATATCGGATTGCAGCCCGCTGTAATGCTCATTGTGATTTGCCTCACGCACACGATCGTCATTTCCGTGATTTGGTGGAAACGAGGCTGCCCCAGCAGTGTCTCCTAATAGTGCTGGAGGGGGAACTGAAAACATCGGTGTTGCTCCTGCTCCGAGAAATGCTGCTGGTGGTGGCCCATTAAATGTCGACGGAACTGTCGGACGTGTCAGCGGTTTCACCGGTGGCTTTGGTGGAAACGGTCCCGCCGATTGACTGGGCCTCACTATCTGTTGGATGTCTCTCATGAAGTTGAGCATCTCCCTCCTCATCTCATCCCGGAACTCGGTGAACTCGCTTTTCAGAGAACTGCGGTAAGTCTGTTCAGCTTGCAGCAACGCTACATTAATTGCAGACTTTAATTCGCTTGACAGGGGTATGGCTTCCGATTCTCCGCCGGACTGTCGGGTTTCTGACGACTGTTCCTGCTCCGCAGAGCTATCCCGGAGGCCATCAACTGCTGCTAGTAGAGACATGTTCTGATCCATCTGTGACAGCTCTTGCAATGGGGTATCCGCTGGTATGTCTGATTTCCCGGACTGTGGACGCGTCACGGGGCCGAGAATCTCCTCCCCTCTATTTCGGATACATTCCAATCCCCTAGTCAACCTAATTTCTAGTTTCCTATATTCCCCTGAACTGCTACTCATTCCTTATCAGCAAGTCACAATTATTAAGCCTGTAACAAATCCCTAAGCTTTTCTATTTCTTTAATATGAAGAAGTGCTTTTACCATCTAGTTAATGTTTATGCTTTAATTTTATTATTTGTTTTTATTTATTAAATTATTATTGTTTATCGTTATTATCTGTTAAGTTTCTTACGAATTTCATTTTATAATTTATGCTGTAATCAAAATACTATAATCTTAGCCAAATTATTATTATTATAATTTTACTTCAGATTACAATAATTTAATTGCCGTAAGATAGGTTTTACTATTTTATTTTAAACATTAATGAACTTTCACGCGACAATATTAAACCAAGACAGCATTCACCTGTATAAATTAACATAAATAGAAATAAGTATCTGTATTACACATATTATATATAAATACAAATACTCACAAATATTCACATTAACAACAAGCATACACTGTTTTCCTCGATCCAATATTCTAGCCTGTAATTCTTTTGTTTTATTTTTGTTATATCCAGAAATCTGTATATTTTATATTTCCAGACACACATACATAAAGAAAGGGGTGAAATGAACCTAACATCACGACTGGGCTTCGATCAGAAAGACTCATCGTTCTTGACCGGATTTACAACGCTTCCTCCTCCTAGCTTTTCCAGGAACGCCAGAATGCCTCGTAATTTGGTCTATTGTAAAATATCAAAATGTTAATAGCCTAAAAGACTATTGCGTAAAAAGTGAGTATTACTTAAGATTCAATCCTAGTTTTTCAGAAATATTAATGTGTTATCCTTTTAGCACTTGACCTTACATCGACGGCAACGCGGCTTTGGAGCGATTGACTCCATTCCGGGACCAGCCGAGGCGCGATCAATCGCCCATTGGATTTTGGTACAGCGCTCCCTATACCCGTCAACTTTATGTTGGCCGAATATTGTCCGTCGACGGCAACGCGGCTTTGGACTGATGATTCCATTCCGGGACCAGCCGAGGGACAATTTCTGCTAATACGGGTAGCACTCGTTACGCATTCCATTATGGCAACTACGGCGGATCTCTATCTCCCTCTCGCGGACCAACAACTTCAGCGAAACTTCTGGCTAAATCGAACAACTGTATGCTACGGTAAAATTAATTTTGCGATTTCGGATTACAACAGACATTCAAAGATTCTCCTATTTTCAGCTTGGGCGCCATGTGTTACTTGCCGACAGTTTATCGCATCCGAATATCGATTGCCAGCTAGCTCACGGCATTTCCAGGGATGGATAAGACCCTCGATAGACGGATAGTCGGGTAACATCAATTTATTTATTTCCTGAATTTCATCGGTCATCTGTTCTGGCGTTCCTGTTTGGAAAAGAAGGGAATTTTGGTACTGACGAATTGCCAGTACCTGCGTCGCCCACCCTACCATTAGTTGATCCTGATGAAATGAGATCAACTCCCTATTCCGGCCACTCCAGCCGTGCGTCAGCCCATTTCACCCCATATTAAGGTAACTACTCAACTTTTTCCATTATCACTTAACACAAGACATTTATTTAATTAATCCTAACATTTTGTTTTATGTTTCTATTATTTCAGTTCAAGTGAAACCCTACTGAGACACCCTATACACCACCTAACGCTCGAGCAGTCAGAGAAGTTCTAAAGTGGACCCAGGGGCTGCTGACAACAAAGAATTAAATTAACAAATATAAATTAAGAGAAATAAATAATAAGTTAAACAATTAAACAAACATATAAATAAATAGATTAACAAATGAATAAATAAATAAGTGTGTAAATAATAAATAAAGAAATATGTAAATTAATAAAGGATAAGTTAATTAAATAATAAACGAATTACTAAATTATAAATAATCGTGTAGTTTAAGACGACAATTTGTGTTCAGAACGTGGATGTTCGTATGTTTTAGTTAAGGAGCATTGCCTTTTGATTTTTGCAGACAAATGTTTAATAAATCCTAATTGTGCTTATTCATGTATGTTTTTTGTCCTAATAGTATTAATTTTATGTTTTAACGAGTTGCGGGTGAATTTTCCCTTCTTGGGACTCAGCACGCGTACCGCAGGGGTGTTTTACTTGTTGGCAATTTGGTTTCTGCCTCTTCCTGTGTCTTTTTTCTTATTTGCGAAAAAGGTGGTAAAAATGGCATAAAAACCTGGTGGCCACCCAGAGGCGGTGGCCAATCGCTCCTCCGGTGGCGCCCTCCTGCGAATTTTTCTCAAATGTTCTCTGCAGACTGTTGGTATAGAATGCCCTGTGCAGTACTTGCCACTATACAAAAAAAAGCAGTATTTAATAAATGCACACGCACAAATTCACCACTATTTCAAATTAAATATACTGACCCAACAGCTGTGAGTCTCACTGACAAAGTTATTCAAAAACAATATGACGATCTTTTTTTATTAATAAGATCTTGGGCTGGCTCCGACATCCACGTTTTACAACTCTTCTTCTCCTTAAATTTTCTTCATTCAAGCAAAGGAAATAAGGAGGAATGAAAAATACCAGAAAAAGGAAATTTATCGAGTGGCAACCCGCCCTCAGCCCTGGAAACAACATACACAGCTCTGCTCCTCACAATCTAGTGCTCCTCACGAAAAACAGCTGTTTTCTTTTTGTTTTCAATTTGTGTTTGCATTAATGCACGAAATAAAGTACGAAACGCATTTCGTAACAGGATTTAGTCTGGTCTGGCTCGTGGTTGCGGAGAGAAGAAAAAGGCCGTTCGTGCAAAAGTCGTGTGACAAATTGGCAGGAAGAAAACCTGAAGGAAAATAAATAATTTAAATACAAGCAGTTACTCGTCGAGACAACAAACATACCTGCGGGACTCACACAACAGAACAGCAACCGCTGGACAGCGCAGCATCTTCCCGCCTCTAAGTTGCACTAGTCAACAAGTGCCGCATCATCTCGTCCCCTGCGAATCAAAACATAATTAATCTATTTGCTTTGACCAACTTACGTGTGTATACACATACATAGTTACATACCTGCATGTGATTGTTGCCAGTCTGCCCCCGCAAAGAGCTCTGTAGGAAAAGACCATATGTAAATACTTACCAGACACTCACAAATATTATAAATATAAATATTTAGTATCGTTTATATGCACTTATATATTTTGTAATTATCAGCTGTTTAGTTTTTGTTTACGTTTCTCGCGCCCACTGAAACAGGGCTGCCAGAAAGTTTAAGTTTGTAGAGTTTCGTGCGATAGTTTTGAGACTTTTGCTAGGTGTTGAATTTGAATCCAACAAAAACTATCGAATAAATTATAATGTAAAATACGATCTGTAAAATGTTAGGGAAACTCATTATTATTAATGATTAAAGATTATAACGTTTATTGAAATGACTTGTTAATTTAGTTGTTAGGGTGAGATGGGTATGTGGTAGGTTGGGTGAAGTTTGGATTAGGGAGACGGCATAAATATTGAAAGCCGACTATAGGAAGGGAGGGCGTCGTAGTGGTGGATATCTTCATCTGTCCACCGAATCCTTGCCAGCAGATTGTCGGTGTAGGTGTTGAGAAACCAGTCCGAGTGTTTTAATCCGAAAGTAAAAATATAAATATTTTGTTGCCCGACTCGCCAGGTATCGAGGTCGACTCATCCCTGAGTTATGCCGATAGCTAGCCGGCAAATCGATATCTGGTTGCGATAGTCAAGTCGGATCTTAACATTATCAAGCAATTACAGAATATTATCGAATTGCGAACTATCGATATTTTTTGTTTTTGATAGGCAAGGCAATGGAGCACAGCTGGGCGCAACAGTTGTTAATGTGTTCAGTGTTGGCAAGCGACGTAATAGTGCGCAGATATTTCTATTGTTATTTATTTTTGTGCTGCTCTTTTATATTAAATTGACGTTTTCGTAGTGCTTGTAATACATAATAAAACGTATTATTTTATTGCAATTGTGCCGATGAAAACATTAAAATGTGAATAAAGCATTGACGACGTACACACTCATCATCGGCCAAGCAGACAGTTGGTTTATTGCCACAATAACAATAACTTTATACTTAGTTGTTTCATAAACAAATTCCAAGTGCAATCCAAGCTCTAAGTTTATACAATTGTTACGCTCTGTGCGTAGTTCAAATAGTCCGTCTTCGCGTGTTTGTTCCATTCGTGTTCTGCGCCTTTGTCGCGCTCTGAGACAACAACAACTATAACAACAACAACAACACATCACACGACATCTGCGTTTTGTTGATTTGTTGCCGAGTCGTTCGTCTTAAACAATAAAAAAACTACAATACACGTGCAGCTGCAGTTAGCAACAAGTGGATAGATATAAATAAATGAAGATACTCTCTCTCCGTTTCGTTTAAGAAACAAAATCGTCTAAGAATTTGTTCACGATTTGTATTTCATTTGTTCACTATACAGGTGAGTTATTTATTTTTTTACCACGGATTAAAACCCAAACCGAAACCGTAACCTTTAACCGGTAAAAACCGAATAAAATTTAAAACCGTTACCGAAAAAAATTTTTTTATATGTCCGAAACCTTAAAACCAAAACTCTGTAAACCGAAAGAACCGTTTAGTAACCGTTTCATGTATAAGGGTCAATTTCGGTTTCTCATACATGCAAATGTATTTTTATTGTCATTATAAAATTGCATATAAGAGTTATGGTGTAACCTAAAAAAAAAAACAATTTTAAAATAATGTTTTATTTTCAATTTTTATTATAAAATTTTTAAAAACAAGTTAAAATTAAATTAAAATGATTGAATTTTTCCGACTCAGAAGTCTTGTTTGCCATCTCTGATATTTTGTTATTAGTTTTGTATTTTATTTTTGATTTTGTTTTATATTTTTCATTTTAATTTTGATTTCTTATTTTAATTTTCTTATGTTTAATTTGAATTTTTTTGTGATAAATTTGTTAAATGAAATATTAAAATTATTTAAATGTCACTAAGCTACATCAAATGTAAGTTAGTTTTTTAACCGAAACCATACCGGTATTTCAAAACCGAGACATACAAAAACCGGTACAAAATTTTTAAAATTTTTGTTTTTTGAATTTCTTTTCTTTACACTTTTCAATATATTTAAAAATAAATTTAATTTAGTATTTATTTTTCGATTCCTAATGCTACAAGCTAACGCTTAAAGTTTATTAAGATTAAACAATTCACAGGTAATAAATAAAAAAAAATATTAATAAATTACTATATATAAAATAAGCTTAAGTTTTAAATTATAAAATTAATTTTAATTTTGGTTTACAATTTCAATTATTTTTTAGTTTTATTTATTTTATTATTTTTTTTTTTGTCTAAAATTTGTTGTTGATATCACCGTGTGATTTTATTCAAGGACAGGCGTCATTACTAATATCTGGGCTTTATTCTCCTCTGAAAAGAGTACGCTTTGTAGATTCTTTCAAGCCTTACTCCCTTGAGTTTGTTTTTTAATTTTTAATGGCCTACACGGTGGGCCTCCTTTATGGTCATAAAACTGGTAAATTCCACTCAAGGAATATAAAACAATAAATGAAGCGGACTTTTTTTAAAGTTCTTTAGATGTGTGTGCATTTCTTAAATTTATTTACCCTCAAACTGAGTGCCTCTTAAAATTTTAGTCGACTCATAAAATTCACACTTTCATTAGCCACGGAAGCGTTAATTGCAGGATGTCATTAACCTAATTTTTAGACTTTATATAAAAAGTACTAAATTGACACTTGTTTTGTATTTGCCTAATGAATGAATTTTGTATCCTAAGTATTTTAAATTACTCATTTGCTAAGTTACCTTAAGGATTTTATATATTTTTAATATAGAAGTAAGTTTTAGCCAACTTGAGGTCTAGTAATGTCAATATGACAATTACGACAAACAACAAAACACACAAAGCACTTGCAGAACGCAAGGAGCATGGAGCATGGAGCAAGGAGTTTCAAGAGATGCCAATCTCTATCATCAGTACCGTTGTGCTGACTTGACCAGCGATCCAAGCTTAATGTCACCTTTGAGAAGCCAGAACCAGTTGTGAATTCTAAGCTTCCAAAGTGAAAAAAGCTGTAAAGCTGATCAAGCCCTTTGTGTGTTTGTTGTTGCCGTCGTTGTTGTGTAAATGCCTTCGGCATTTTTAGTACAACAACAATTTTGTTTTTGTTTTCTGTTTATGTCAGTAACAAGTGAGTGTTGCTACTATTTCAGAAACTTTCCGACGTGTCTTTCGTTTTGTTAAAATGTTTGTTTTTTAGTGACCTTTCTAATTTTTAGAGGTTTTGGCTTCTCAAAGGTGACATTAAGCTTGGATTGCTGGTCAAGTCAGCACAACTGTACTGATGATAGAGATTGGCATCTCTTGAAACAGCTGTATACCGAGCCATGCTCCTTGCGTTCTGCAAGTGCTTTGTGTGTTTTGTTGTTTGTCGTAATTGTCATATTGACATTACTAGACCTCAAGTTGGCTAAAACTTACTTCTAAAAATTAGAAAGGTCACTAAAAAACAAACATTTTATTTCTAATATGTTTATGTATCTTTGTCTATATAAAAAACTCTTTGTCATCACTGTCTGACTCACTGACTGACAATCAACGTGTAGGCCAAACGGTTAAGAGTATTAAGATAACATTTTCACACAACATACATAGATGAGATAATTTTATCGTGCAATAAGACAGTGCTTTTTTTCACATCCGGGAAAAATTTGCACCAGATGGAATTTCTATATCATATAACTGAAAATAAAATTAGTATTAAGAACTTTGTTGTTTTATGAAATACAGTCGAACTTCACTAACTCGAACTTCCCTAACTCGAATTTTCTCTAAGTGGAACAAAATCGAGTGGCAATAGCGTTTACTGAGCATATTTCATACATTTCTGCTTCCGTAACTCGAACTTCCATAAGTCGAATTTCTTCTTAACTAAGTCGAATTTTTCGGGAAAATCCCAAATGAAGTTTGAATTTTTTTACGTTTCTTATTTATGCTTTTGTTACCGGCTGGTAACATGTATATGGATATGTAATATTGATGTACATTAGCATATGATAGAATATTGCATCAACAATTACTTAGGCTTCTGAAATTGCTATAGGAAAGATGTTCGTAATGTACTTCTTTGTAAGCGCATCAGTGCAAGATTATTTACAATGGCACCAGCACATGTATTAAAATGTTTATCGCTTTAAGAAATATTTAAACTTAAAATTAAAGTGGCCGAAAAATATGGAATCTCAAAAAAACAGTTTTCATTAATTTAAAAAATAGAAAATTAATTATGATGTCATTTAAATCGGAAACTTCTTCTGGATTCAGCAAAGGAACGAAAATACCAATTTTTGAGAATATCGACAGGTTTTAAAAAAACTGGAAATTTTTTGTTGTTGAAAATAACAAGAAAAGTTTGAAATTTGAAATGTATTTATGAATTAATAAAATTGTAGTTTTTTAAAAAATAAAAAAAAAATTCCCTAACTCGAAGTTTCCATAACTCGAAGTTTTTTCTTAAAATGACCATTTTAACCCCTTTTTCCCACTTTTCACACACAAAGTGGCTTTTTAGCACTTTTCTAAAAATTATAAGAAATATTAGCAAAAATATTTTTGAAACTTTGTTTTTGCAGTCACTCTTAGAATTGTTTGAAGAATTTTTCTGCAACAAAATATTTTTTGTAAAAAATCGAGGAAAAAAGTTGAAAAATTGACTTTTTTTTAATCTAAAATTTTCAATGGGTACTTAATGGGTTAAGGAAAGTTTTGCATTATTCAAACGGAATTTTAACGACCTTTCCAAATATATTTTTTTTAATGTGAAGACTTGACTTATATAGCTGTTAAAGTAAAAAAAAGGGTGTACGAATAAATGTTTCTTCTGAGTGTATATGTTTTATCGAAATACATATTATTCATGTTTTAAGCATATAAGGAAACATTTTATACATACGTACAGATAACAGAAAATCATTAATGGATAATGTACTGAAACCGTACCGGCGCAAGCGCTTCTGTCTTCGATTCTAAAAAAATATTTTATTTTGGTTTCCGTTCCCTTACTAAATTTGAAGCAGTTAATATCGGTGTTCGGTTCCGGTATCATTTCCTGAATATTTTATTTACCGATTTTGAGTCGCCAATTTTGAGTCTCCCTTTAAGATTGTCCGAAAAATTCCTGTTATTTTGAGACTTCTTCTTGAAATTCCGCATTTAATCTGTTTTTCTGTTTCTCTTATCAAAGCACACATTTTAATCCCAACCTGTTTTTTTTCATGAACATTTTCCAGAATAAAGTTTTAATGTATTTTTTGAGATCTTGCTGGATATGAAGATATTATAAATTGTAAAATAAAAATTCCAATGTAACAATTATTTTACTGCTATAAAACCTTCAGTCAATTATCAAGAAGTCGTTAAAACCAGCAAAAATATTGAATTTTTGATACTAATTATTATTGTTAATTGGAAAATTATTTAAAAATTACAACAAAAACGAAAAAATTTGTATTAAGCACAGATTTTTTAACGAAGTCCTTTAAATATAAATTCGGAATAAGATAATACATGTAGCGACAAAAAGCAAAACCAAAAGTAGATACATAAAAGCGAAGCAATTAACAAAAGGAAATACAGGAGACGGAAAATATATGGAGTGAGAAATAGGAAGGCAATACTCGAACATTAGAGGAAATACTTAAAGCGGGGGATCGTATTGGGGTGTTGGAGTCCTTCCTCTTTTCAAGGATGCTTGCTATACTGCAAAGTACAAGTATTTTGTGTTATTGTTACTGATGGAATTATGCAGAGCCCCCATTGCGTTTGTGTCGCATTAATGGGGTGGCTCTTGGGTCTGCCTGATGGCTGAAAACATATGTTGCTTGTTAGGACAGCAGGTTATGAATTTCTCTAATAAAATATATTTCAAGTAGTTGATATAAAAGCGGTTTGTGCTGGATAAATAATCGGTTGTTCAAACTGTTAAACTGTTTTTCTTTATAAATCTACCGACACTTATCTTGCAAAACGTTAATTCAAGTGACCATTTCCATTCGTTTATGGTATCTCATGCGGATTTCGAATAGTTTTGGTAAAAATTAAAGAAATAAATTATGGATAAAATTTAGAGAAACCAAAATAAGGATGGAGATAATATGCAGTAAAAACTACAAAATTAAAAAAAAAAAAACCTAAAATCCAGAGTTGCAAAATATTAAAAAACTTTAGGTTACTAATATAAAACAAGGGGGCTCCGCCCCCTGCTCGCTTCGCTCGCCTACCCCCGGCTCGCTTCGCTCGCGGGGAGGTGCGGCTACAGTCGAGTTTGCTCGACTGTGAGATACCCTGTGCCAGTCTCCATAAAAAAGAATATTAGTTATAATATAATTAGTAATATGTATAAAAGCATATAAAACATAAATATTTTACTCCGCTCGAATTTGGTGAACGATATAGTAGTCCGATTTCAACTAAATTTGGTGATGCCAAGGACCATCCCGTATGCATATTGTGTCAGTTTGGTTGAGATATACTTATACTTTGGTTGAGATATACTCAAACAACAAAAAAGTTGTTCATACTGAGACTTGATCTTCGACTGATCGTTCCTATTGCAGCTATATGATTAGTATATACAGTCGAACTTCCCTAACTCGAACTTCTCTAACTCGAATTCTCTCTAACTCGAACTAAATTGAAAGGCAATAGCGTATACTAAGCCGAACAAAAAGACTTCCCTGTCTCGAAGTCTCCCTAACTCGAACTTTTTTCTTGGATAATGGTGATTCGAGTTAGGGAAGTTCGACTGTATTTAATCAGGACGTATGAGACCATCCCGTATGCACATTCTGTCAGTTTGGTTGAGATATCTCAAACAACAAAAAAGTTGTTCATACTGAGACTTGATTTTCGACTGATCGTTCCTATGGCAGCTATATGATATAGTGGTCCGATTTCAACCTTATTTGGTCAGGATGTCAAGGACCATCCTGTTAGCATATCCTGTCAGTTTGGTTGAGATATCTCAAACAACAAAAAAGTTGTTCATACTGAGACTTGATTTTCGACTGATCGTTCCTATGGCAGCTATATGATATAGTGGTCCGATTTCAAACTTATTTGGTCAGGATGTCAAAGACCATCTCGTTAGTATATCCTGTCAGTTTGGTTGAGATATCTCAAACAACAAAAAAGTTGTTCATACTGAGACTTGATTTTCGACTGATCGTTCCTATGGCAGCTATATGATATAGTGGTCCGATTTCAACCTTATTTGGTCAGGATGTCAAGGACCATCCTGTTAGCATATCCTGTCAGTTTGGTTGAGATATCTCAAACAACAAAAAAGTTGTTCATACTGAGACTTGATTTTCGACTGATCGTTCCTATGGCAGCTATATGATATAGTTGTCCGATTTCAACCTTATTTGGTCAAGATGTCAAGGACCATCCTGTTAGCATATCCTGTCAGTTTGGTTGAGATATCTCAAACAACAAAAAAGTTGTTCATACTGAGACTTGATTTTCGACTGATCGTTCCTATGGCAGCTATATGATATAGTGGTCCGATTTCAACCTTATTTGGTCAGGATGTCAAGGACCATCCTGTTAGCATATCCTGTCAGTTTAATTGACATATCTCAAAAAACAAAAAAGTTTTTCATACTAAAACTTGATTTTCGACTGATCGTTCCTATGGCAGCTATATGATATAGTGGTCCGATCCAAATTTAAAAACAAACTTGGTCTGCGTCCGGTATCGAGCAACCTACATACCAAATTTGAAGTCTCCAGCTATTATAGTCTCTGAGATCGACGCGTTCAAACAGACGGACAGACAGACGGACATGGCTCAATCAACTCGGCTGTTGATGCTGATCAAGAATATATATACTTTATGGGGTCGGAGATGCTTCCTTCTCCCTGTTACATACATCACACAAATCTAATATACCCTTTTGACCATTTTCAATGGGCACAGGGTATAAAAAACGACTATCTTTGATTTTTCAGCCTCTAGTTGAATTAGCTGAAAAGTTATGTAAAAAGCCTTTGGAAAATCGACAACATGCATGCGTGGAAGCGATTTTCAAGTACTTCAACTAATTATTTTTTGATGAAAAAAAACCCACAACTCACTTGAGTAGGGTTGTTGATTTAATATCAATATATCGATATTTAATTTTTGGTGATGATATATTTATAAGTGATATTTTTTTAAAACGATAATATCAATATATTTGTACGATATTATCGTGCGCAATTTTTCAACAGTTTTTTATCTTTTGCCGCCTTTTTTTTCTTCATGAAACGACGAATCAAAAATGTATTCGGATATCATAAGCGACACTACATCCAAGTGCCAAATTTGCAATAAAATAGTAAACATTAGTGTAACATGACTAATTTGGGGTGGAAAAAGTGTTGATTTAAGCTCGCGCCCAGATATTTATATCATCGACATTATCGATATTTTTTTTGTCGAAAATATCAAGAAAAATTATATATTTTTCATATCGAAATATCAACGATATTGATATTTTTAAAAATATCAACAACCCTACACTTGAGTTTGTTCATCGTAGCAGAATTTAAGTTCAGTCGTTCAAACCTTTTCTGAACGAATTTATAAACACAACTGTGAGTGCAGTGAAAAAGTGAGTGAGTGAAAAATAATTCACTTAATTTAATTTGAATAAAGAAGAAAAATTTAGAAGAAATAAAAAAAGTCACATTTGGCGAGAAATAAGGTCAGATTTAGAGGGAACAATTCAGATTTAGCGGGGAAAGTTATAAATTCGGCGGAAGAGTCCAGAAGGAGAGCTTATCTTTGAGTTTAGTTGAGATATATCATAAAAAATCAAAGCTTTTCATACTAAAGGTTAATCTGCATCCGATTGTTCCTATGGCAGCTATATGATATAGTAATCAAAATTAGACAAAATTTGGTCAGGATGTATCAGGCAGTTCCAAATATACAATCAATACAAAAAAAGAGTTTTTCTTATTAAGCAATTTCCTAAACTTTGACCCATTTACAAGTCGAATGTCGTGGTGTAAAAATTTCAGCTTTCTAGGTTTAACCGTTTAGCCTACACGCTGATATGTCAGTCAGTCAGTACAAAAAGTTTTAAATATATCGATTTAAATATCTTTGTAATCTACTCGTTTTGTTAACCCTTTCGATCCTATCTTTTTCCTCCGTGGGGTAAACATATTATTTTACTTTTAAGAATTTTTTAAAAATTCAATAAGAATTTAGCCAAAATTTGAAGTCGCCACGCCCATCGGTTTGGGCGCTACCGAAAGTTGCTTGTGAGCAACTTTGGGCCAATAAATATTAATAGCTTATTAATTACGCAAATTTTAATTTATTTAACTTTTTTTCTTATAACTATTATATTTTCTTAACACTTATACATTTATGGAATACACTCTGAACTTTTTTGGCGATTAATACTTTTTTTTTTCATTAATATTAAACATTTTCCGAATTGTACAACAAAATTTTTTACGAGGCAGGTGCATTTAATTGAAAAAAAACTTTTACAAATAACCTCCAAGTGTACTTTTTTTTCTAAAATTTTGAGTAAACATATATGTATAACCTCCGATATTATATTGAATTATCTGGCAAAAACAACAGAATCGTTCACAGCTATCTGTCAAACAGGCGAAGTTGCTCTAAGGCTTAAAGCGTTAAATAAATTTACAACTTCTTTATACCGATCCGTATATTTAGTTGTACTATCGATATAAAAATTCATTGAAAATATTGAAGTCAGGCTTTCCTTATTTTTTACTTTGAACATCAACTTTTATATTCCTAGTTCAGTTTTTATTTTTCTAGATTTGACATTCTTAATTTGTTTTCTATCTTTTATGGTATTTGTTAAAATTGTGAGGGGGAACCGCGCTAGCATGCTCGTCTGAATATATATGAGTGCGAATAAGTATAAAAGTATCTCAAAGTATTTTACTGGGTACCTCTCAGTTAATCACACTCAAGATTCGCATTTTTGCTTGTTTTTATCATTAAGCATTTGACTGAAACTGATTGAATGCTCGTACATTCTGCAAGGCAACTGCCAGCTGGAGGCCTTAACTCCGCGGGCGGCTGATGGATTCCATTCATAGCGACGACTCCCCCAGTGGTGGATGTCCTGGCAGAACAGTCCTTCATCCCAGCAAGGGACGACGGGGGAGAAGATGCTGCTTGTCGGCTTTGACATTTTAACTTTACAACTTGCAATAATTTCAGTTGCTATCATGTGCCTTGACAAATTGTCCGCAAAGTCAACAAAAATCTATGTCAATAGATGTGTGGGTGTGTGTGTTCAAGACATGGTGATACATGGAATGGATGCTACCAACTGTCAACTGGCGAATCATGTTGCGCTCTCAAGTAGCTGCAACATGTGTGGCCTTTCCAACAATTTTCAATTAAGCGTACAATCACGATAAATAAATCTCATAGTGCAGCAAACTTCATTTGACCCATTCTCCTCTTCCTCTCTCTTTTAACTTCCTCTTTCTTGGGGACTTTGGGCTCCACTTAATGGTCGGTAGCAGCAACTGCCATATTGCCACTTTATTGCAGTCCTCAAGCTTCTTCTGTGCCGCTAACACGCTTTTGCTTCTATCCATTAGATACTCTAACTCATGAACAGGGTTTGTTTGATTAGTTAAAAAACTGGCTATTTTTTTGAGAGGATCGTGTATTGTATTTAGAATTTTGTTATACGAGTAGTTATTTTCTCAAGATAAATAGACATTATAGGTGCAAAAGGTGAAAAAATGTTTTTTAAAATCACATTTAGGGGATTTAAAAGTAAATAGCACCTAAGATCGCTATTAAACTTTATTATGTTGTAGTCAATAAATATCTTATAGAAAAAACCTCTTTACGAGGTAAACGTTTAGTGCCGAAAACATTTTCATAACCCGATATCTCTGATATGGGCATTTCCAAAATCGCGCACGGGACATTCGTACGCATTCAAAGTAAAAAAACGGTAAAAAGAAAACGGTTTTTTTTTTCTGATGAAAGGCTTGACATATAGCATTTTATAAGCTGTTTCATTGGTGCAAAGATTGATTTTGGGTAATTTTTCATTTTTAAGATAGTAGCAAAATTCAAGTGATTCGCACGGGATACGAAACGGAAGTGGCTTGTGAGGTCAACCAATTCAAACGCCAACTTCATTGAATCCAGAGGCAATATTTAAATTCAACTAATTTTAAACTCTTGTGCATTGATGCCTCTTAAAAATGGTTATGGTTTTTTTCAAAGATGACTTGCATTTTTTTAAATTCAATTTGACGTAAATTCGCACGGGACATCGCACACGGGAAATTTTTTACCATCACTATTTTTATGTAGTTTCTGTCTCTCTTTTTTTAAATTATATATCAAAACACCCCGAAAAACATATTTAAATTAAACTTTCAATATATTTCTTTGAATTAAAATGGTTCATGTTACAATCTTAAATTAAAATACAAACGGTCCATTTTGAAAGTAAATTTTTAAGTTAATCGGCAAAAATATAGAAAAAGTGAATTTAGAATTCATCCTATTGAATTTCTTCTAGCGTATTTTGCTTAAATAAACAACTTGAATACATTTTTGGAAGAAAACTTCACAAGATGTGAATTTTTGATCCATTTTATGTTTTTGGCCGCGGTGGACCTTTCTGTGGAAATGCCCATATCCAATTTTGTGGCGAATAATATTATATTAGCAAGTCCTCATTCAAACTTTTGAGCTACAGTGGCTCACAGCTTATTTCAACCAGCACAAAGAGCAACTTTAATCAAAAGCTTCAATTACAACTAATAATAATACAAGCCTAATCAAAAGATTTTACAGAAATATAAAATTATATCAACTCATAATTTAAAAATATGGAAAATTACTTGAAAATTTTTGAGTTTTTGTAAAAATCAACTTTTTCAACTTTTATCCTCGGTTTTAAAAAAAAAATATTTTGATGCAAAAAGGTTCCCTAAACAATTCTAATATTGACTGCAAAAAATTTTCAAAAATCTCTTCGCTAGTATTTTTAATGATTGGACAGTCATAGCTAATTTTCCATTCTTCCTGTATATATTGCTAGTCGCCTTTCGCACCTTTCGTGCCACTTTCGTCACTAGCGCGGACTGCCGTCCGCAGTGATAAATTTTACTTAGAATTGAAAGAGGACAACAGCAACAAAGTGTTGTAGCAGGCAAAGCTTGTTAGGGCATACACATGCTCGATCAAAAGCTGATAGCATTAGCGACTATTATAACAATATTATTAATTTATTGTAGTGTTTAATATTATCAAAAATACTTGCACGAATCGAAAGAGTATTTAAGTTTCATATTTCCAACTCTTCGAAGCACAACACAAGTTATTTATGTTTAATTTCCTTGTCATAAATTATGCGTTTAGCGAGTTCCAAGTGTGTTTTTCTAATGTTGAAATATGTGTTAAGATGACAATTTATGCGTTACACATGAAACAATTCAACAGTTACGTTTAGTCTGGATGCTGTTATGTGTGTGTGTGTGTGTGTGTGTGGTCAGGCTGAGACGCTTTGACAAATACATATATAATAAGCTGCAATTGAAAAAGATATTTCCGTAAAGACTGTCCCGACTGTCCAGGAGATCTTTCTCTCTTTATCTTTCGAATATGTAGAAGCCCAAGAAGGCAAAAGTTCCCAAAAAAAAAACAAAAAATTACATAAGCACAGAACGAAAACGCTGAGAACAAGACTCGCCAAAGCCAAAAGCAAAGGCATTTTTTATAAAGTAAATAATAAATCAGCGACGCGACGAGATATATGAAAGCCGAACCACATAAAGAGACACACTCACACACACATATACTCATAAGCACACACAGATACACACATACAAAAGCATCTGAGAAACTACCTTTAAAAGATTTAGTGGTTGTCTTCTTTAGCTGCTTAGGTAACTCAAAGGAAGTAAACAGGATTTGAACTTTACCGGGAATTTAGATCTTCAGTTTCTTTTGGTTTTTTTTTTTTTTTTTTTTGCATTAGGTACACAAATAGTTTGGTCTTTTTGAGTTCTATAACCTAAGGTTTGCTTCATCATTTTGCGAGAGGAAATTCGATATATTTAAATATGTAGTTGGTACATTTTGTTGTTCGTTCTTCGATAAATTCCCCTGAAATTTATTAAATGATAAGACGTGTAATTTGAAGACACAAGAAAAAACTTGATTAAAAAAAATTGTTATTATATATACGAGTATATTAATTATATACATATTTGTAAAGCCAAAAGTCATTTGATATCAGGAATACGTGGAATTCTGAGCCAGACAATTAAACAATATTCAAATTCATCAGATCTTGAACCAAATTTGAAACGTTTCCCGTAACTTACTGCAATTCTAAAATAATAAAAATCATTTTTTGAAGATATTTAAGATCAAGTGATTACAGGTGTTTGATTAAATATAGTGGCTCAAATTAAACATGGAAGCTTAATTTAATATAAATAAATTTGTCTTAACGAAACTAAAGACAAACGTATTGTTTAACAGGAAAAAAAAGAGAAAAAAAGTACCACTATTAAATAACAAGTAAAGAATGAAATGTTTTGAGATATATATTTTATGTCATTGAATTTTTTGATTTTGAAAAATTTAAAATAATTGTTATTTACTATTCCTGGCTAACATGAAATTCCCTGGTTACAAAATTTATATCTCAATGGTGTGTAGGTATGCATAATCTATTTATGACTGTAAGCTGAACTTAAGCCAGCGGAAAGTATAGGGTATTAAATAGTCAAGCATAAAATACTTGCTATTAAAATTAATTTTGATCCCATAAAGAACATATAAGTATATGAAATAATCGAGCATGTGTTAGGTTCAGTTCGCGAGCTCCTGACTCTGTGGCTTTTGTTCAAGACTTGGTTTAATTAAATATAAAATAAATTTAGTGCATTATTTGTAATTGATTATATAAGTTAATTAAACTTGTATATTTAAAAGAATACATACAATATTAATAATTATTAAGTTAAATTAATTTACCTCAATAATATGATTTAAATAAGAATTATTATTTTATTACTTTTCAAACCGAACCTATTAATTAAGAAATTTATTCGGTTCAGGTTCAGGATCGCACGGAAAACAAATTCAAAGGTTCGGTTCAAAATCCTGTTCGTATAGCCCGAAAACCGAATCGAACCGGTTTTTAAAAAAAATATACCATAGTTTTTTGTCTAATCTGGTCATATCTGGTGAGTTGTGTCCAGATATTATGGAAACATAAATATTAATAAACTATATATGTACATAAATTAACTATAAATTAGAGCTGTCCGATTTCGAAAATATGTTGAAAGCAAATGAAATCAGAAAGTCTTGTCCGCATAGATTGAAGAACAATATGCTGATAAGCATGTTCTGAAATTATGAAAATAGGCGCTACCACGCCCACTTTTTGCGGCCAGAATTTCAATTGATATTATAAGTCTATTTAGTCCAACTAAAACGAAACATCTTGTTACGTTCCAAAAGCCCCATGGTGAAAGCCAAACTATGTATGTGTATTTTGTTTTTAATCTTAGAACATTTCATACTAAGTATAGTATATTGAATTTGATAGCGTTCAACGCAAAACTCGATATCAGAAATTTCGAGGCTTGAAAAGGCTTTCGTCTCTAGACTTTTACTTTGTGTAGATGTTATGGTGTGTTGTAATACGATACAGTTATACAAGATTTATTTATGTTGCCCCTTTTTCTTGCGTGTTGCCGTTATTGCCGTTGTTGTTGTTGTCATTTATTTACTTGTCTGTCATGTTGCATATTTGCCGCAAGTGAGCAATTATTTGTGCAACATAATTAAAGTTTTATTAATTCATACAGTAGAAAAATGCAGCGTTAAGCATCAACAACAAGGAGAGAAACGAGAGCATGCTGAACTACGAAATTCCCTGCGAATGATAAATTAATCTTCAACTTGCGAAAGATTTGATAACCATGCAATGCAAAAACCCTTTAATAAATTTAATATTTATTAGAGTTGTTCCCGAATACAAGCATGATTTATTTAAATTAGTTAAAATATGTTGATCAACTCTTTAATATCAGTTTGACATTTGTTTCTAATTTCTATAGCAACAGCACACTTGAAAAATATTGTAAATCGTGTAAATGCTTTCCCTTAAAAATATATGTATTTCTCACAGAAAGTGAAAGAGCGGCCATGAACTTAAAATGGAAAAAAAACAACAATGTTCGCTGTAATAATTTCACTAGGATGTATCGATATGTCTCCACATTGGAGTTAATTCATTTTTAATATATTTTTAACAAATAGCTTTTAAATTAATGCGTAAGTAACGATGCAAATGCAAAGAATACACTTCAATTCTGATATAAAAAAGTTTGTTGTTTAAATATATTTCATAGACTTAAATAAATTCATAGACACATATAGAGCAACAGCGATGCAGTGCAACAGTGATTGAAATCAAGGAAAAATAAACTCTTTATAGCATTACATTAGTCGAATTAATATATATGTACTCTCCTAGGATTCGCTGAAATCAGTGCATTAAAGCCAAGAATTCGCCATGAATGCCATTTCCGTTTCTCGTGCGTATGCCATGGATTTTTGTAATTATGTATCTTAAAAACGAACAATCGCCCAAAATCAGCCTTACAAGTTAACCCTTTTGTAAAAGTTAAAAGATGCTTTGGCATACGTATTATTTACACTTTAAATTCACAAGAGTCTCGTGTGACAATAGAAAAAATTTAATTTATTTAATTGAATTTAAATAATTTTTGAATTTAATTTTTGAATCAAGTTGTCTATTTTGTAAAATATTCTAAATATTTAATAACCAAGTTGAAACATAAATTGGTATGAATCTAACATTATGTGCAAAATTTAATTTTTTGTCAAACTCCAACTCAATAAAGATTTGTACGGAGCACACACCTGATATATATAATTTTTTGGATCAGAGATGCTGTCTTGTTATATGCATTTGCTCAAAGTTATAATGCCTTTTAACAGATTTGCAATGGGTAACAAAAATTGCAGCACTTTATCAAGGGTTAAAGATGTTGTTGTTGTTGTTGTGGTGTTGCTGCATAATTCACAAATAATTCCAAAAATGCAGACACACAACGACAAAATATTAAAGGCAGCCTCTGTGACTTTGTGTATTTTCTTTTTTGCCCACATACATATGTACATATGTATATGTACATTCCATTTTCACACCGGCTTACAAGATTGACACCTGCCCCCATCCCCAACCTGCTTCCCTTCCCCTTGCGCTTCCCTTTAAAAACCTGTCTTTGCAGAATCTCAATTTAAGCACGTGTCGCTTGTTGCCACTATTAGCAGAAGCTGCCACGACGCAACATTGAGACGACAGCCGTTAGTTCAAATGCTGTCCCAATTAATAGGGCAACAGCTGTTTTGAGTTTTAACCCAAAACTTTTCGATAAAAAAGCTTCCGCAATCGCCAAATCAATCACCTTGGCAAAATAACTAACTCATTTGGTTTGTAAAATAAGCAGGCATAAATTCCAAAAAAAAAAAAAAACAATTTAAGAAATCTGAATATTAAAAGTCAAAAATGCGCGAGCATAATAAAATACCCTGTAAATACTGGATTTATCGTACTATTTAAATGCAAAAAATTATCCCCTCAGCATAGTCGAATATTTAAGATGCCTGAAGCTTGATTTTTTTACCAGTTTTATTGCATCTAAGGTGTTTATTAGATTATTCATTTAAATACAACTCTTAGATTTTACCCGTTTCTTAAAAATAAGTAAAAGGGTATATTGTATTCGTTGCAATGTATGTAACAGGTAGAAGGAAGCATCTACGACCCTGATCAGCATCAACAGCCGAATCGATATAGCCATGTCAGTCTGTCCGTCCGTCCTAGATCTCAGAGAATATGAGAGCTAGAGCAACCAAAGTTGGCACACAGACTTCTATTTGCCCCCCCATACAGGTCAAGTTTGTTTCAAATTTTTGACACGCCCCTTCCCGTCTCCTCAAATTGCGTGAAGCCACCACACGCACCGTTTTTGAATATTACGTATTTTTTTTTGCTAATTAACGCCATCAACTGTTATTAGCTATCATCCTACTTAATCGCAACAAGATCGGACAAATAGACAGGTGGTAATGGCTGATTTAATTTTCAAGCAATGTAAGTGCCTAAAAGTATGCAACAAAAATATTTTATATTTAAATAAGTAACGGGTATCCTATAGTCGGGATGTCGACTATAGCCTTTTGCGGTTTTTGCTTGATTTAAATAAATAATAAAATATAGTAAGGTTTTAAATATTATTATTCTTCAATTTGCATAAATATGCCCTGTGAGTATTGTCAAAAAAGGGTATAATGGTTACATTAAATGTATGTAACAGGCAGAAGAAGGTATGGCGGACCCCATAAAGTATATACAGTGGCTCACAGCTTATTTCAACTGTTGTAGTCACCATTTTTAATTGTCTTTGATGTAAAACTAGCTTAAGCTGCCTTATGGTAGCAGAATACTTGTTGTTAGAATATATAAAAATTGAATAAAAAATTACCATTTTTTGAAAAAAAAAAAAAAACTTATTTCAACCAGCACAAAAAGCAGCTTTAATCAAAAGCTTCAATTACAACAAACTAAAATACAATTCTAATCAAAATTATTTACAGAAAACTAAAGTTATATTAACTCATATTTTAAAAATATTGAAAATTACTTGAAAATGTTTGAGTTTTTGTTAAAATCAAGTTTTTCAACTTTTATCCTCGATTTAAAAAATAAAAATGTTTCGATGCAAAAATTTTCTCTAAGAAATTCTAATAGTGACTGCAAAAAATGTTAAAAAATCGCTTCGTTCGTTTTTTTTTATGATTTTTTGAAAATTGCTAAAAATAACTATTTTAGCCACATTTTCCTCCTTTTCATACAAAATTTTTCTGAGATCATCCCATACAAAATGCTAAAGAAAGAATTTCAAAATTGAATTTAAGAATAAATTGTTTTTTCTGTGTATACTTTGTGGAATTTAACACGACTTTCCCAATGTTTTACACGTAAAAAAAAATAGAATGACATACATTATCATCGTATGCAAATCCTGCTTCGTTTGCTTAAAAGAAACACATTGATTAAAATAACCTCTTTGCGGACATTTTTCTTATAGGGTATTCTCGTTATCAAGAGTACGATAGAGATGAAAATTGGTGGAAAAAAGTGTTTACTGTCGTTCATGGTTGCAACACCTGTAGAATTGTGGCATCAGCATAAAGTAGAATAAAATGAAATTAAATAATAAAATATAAATGTGATGAAGCTCACAAAGCGAAAGCAGCTGAAAAGCGAAAGCCACAGATACAAAAACCGAGAAAACCCAATGCGCAAACTGTGTATGTATACATATATACCATATATGTACATATGTATTGTATATATGTACATATGTAAGCAATACAATATTAAATAAATACAATGAATTTGAAAGCAACACACTGAGTAAGTATATACAAAAAAGTCTGCGCTTCAACTTGAGCAAATAACAAATTAAATAAATAATTATATGAAATGTATACAAAACTGAAACACGCGCAAGGTTTGGGCACACAATCAATGGATTTAATAAAAAAAGAGTTAACTTTAAATATGTTTTAAGCCAATTTAAATTATCAACATGATTAATAAATTTTATTTTATTTATCTAGCTATGAAAATAAGTCACAACAGTTTTGTGTTACATGTATATCTAGCCTATTTATGTTGATAGTTTAATAAATCCCCCAAAAAAACCTCTTTACGCGGTAAAAGTCTAGTGACGAAAACATTTCCATGCCACAAAATTTCTGATATCCAATTTTGTGACGAAATATATTAAATTTTTTATATACGTTAATTTATTATATACTAGGGGGCTCCGCCCCCTGCTCGCTTCGCTCGCCAACCAACGCTCGTTTATTATATATGCCAAAAGGCTCCAGCGGCCCCATTAGCTCCAATCATTTAAATTTTGCCCCTCCCACTTACACCTGTTTATCTCACGAACCAGGTGAGTTTCCAAAAGTCTTGGTATGCACATTTGTAAGTTAAATTGATACCTTTTGATCGGTATATAACTCAACCTGGTCGGACAGTCATAGCAAATTTTCCATTCTTCCTGTGTATATATGCTAGTCGCCTTCGCACCCTTCGTGCTGCTTTCGTCACTAGCGCGGACTGCCGTCCGCAGTGATTAAAAATCTTGTATAATATATTTTTGTTTTTCTTGCGATTTAATGTTCACTGTGTTCGTTAAGGCCTTTTGATACAAATTTAAAATTTTTATTTATTCTAATCTAAAATACTTCGGATAATGAGCTCAAAATATTTATAAATTTGAGATGAAATTCAGTTTATCTGTTCGTTTTTTATTTGTTTGTATAAAAACGTCATAGGCCAAATGGACACTTTTTCTCATATAAAGGTGTGCTACAGAAATCTATTCCACTTGAATTTCACGTCAATTTCCTTTCTCCGTGCCACAGTCAATTCATCTGAACATTTTTGAGGGAAACGATGAGAATAATGTCACATTTTTTGTCAGAATTTTAGAAATTAAGAATAAATTAAAAAAAAAAATGCCTATCATTTTTTTGCTTAAATATTATCTTCAAAATTCTCTTGCTTACTTCGATTGACTGATTGATTGAATTAATTGCCGTGTTCACCAGAACAAATCGACAATAGAATATCGATGAAATTTTTATGATTACGGCATTGATAAGTAATCATGATTTCAAAATTTTGTGATTATGATGACTGAAAATTCATCACCAAAATAGTACCCTGAAATTCTGTGATTGTGATGCTTTGTTATCGATACAACAAATCTTAATTAACAGAACACAAGATTTGAAAATAAATTGGACAAAATTAATAAGGAAACCACTTAATTAATATTAATTTGTTTTTTTTTTTTAAAAATGCAAAGAAGACGTTGGAATCTGCGTATTTGTACGGAATATGCTTAGGAAAAGAACTTTAAACTTTCTCAAATAAAATATGAAATGCGCATACAATATTGGCTTATTTTATGGTCAATGCAATTTATCATCTATTATTTTAAATCTGGCCTTTTGCTGTGTTCATTCCCATTACATTAAGCATTTTGCGCCAAACTACTTTGAATTTTTTTTAATAAATATTAAAAGCTTTGACAAAAAAAAAGAAATGACAACTTCGATTTTGCCTTAAAATTTCATCAAAGCGTTCACCAGAAGCACATCAAAAATTTTTTGATTTTTGATACATGATTACTGATTGATTAGTTCTGGTGAACACGGCCAATGACTTGCCGATCGATTGTACAATCATTGTTCAGAATATTCCAACACTACAGAGTGGAAATGGTAAAAAATATGTTGCAAGAACTTTTTAAATGGATTTTGAACTGACTAAAAAAATTTGCGACTTAGGGTTGTTGCTTGTGGGAAAAGTTGATTTTTGTCCAAAGGATTCTTTTTAAAATTGAACTTTAATTGTTACTAAAGATTTTATTCAAATAATGAAAAAATCAAATTATTTTAAGCAAAAAAAAAAAAAACAAAACAATAAAAATGTTTTTTCTTTTTTTTTAATTATACATTAGTTTCCTATACATGTATGATGCCCTATTAAGTCCGAATAGCTTATTATTATAAAGTATAATATAAAATGTGTGTGTAGAATAATTTGTGTGCAATTGGGACTCTCCACCTATTATCGACCGTTTCCTCATTCTTGTGGAGGGTTTAAAATCTGCATCTTCCAAAACGTCATCTGCTGGAAAATCGCAATCGCTCTCAAATAATGGTTGTGACATTTTATCCTAAATTAAAAATGTTGTTATATGTTTTTTTACAACTGTTCCGCCATCAATACTTACCAAACATTATTACACATTTCGATTATTTAGAAAATCCACTAAAATAAATTCACTTTTTACACAAAAGAATTCAAAGCAGATTTTGTAACAGGTTAACACAACAGGGAAATCGAAACTCAAAATTGAAACTTTGGAGTATAACAGGTCGGCAACTCTAACTAAAAATAATCAGAAATAATCGGAAAAAAAATCAAAAATAATCCGAATACTCAAAATAATTATTTTTGATTTTTTCTGATTATTTTTGAATACCTGTAATAATTTTAGATTATTTTTGATTTTTTGTAATCGTAATCATTAAATAATTGGGTAAAACCGAAAATAATCGTAATTTGATCATTAGCTCGACTTTAAACAAAAATAATCTAATTACTAATGATTATGAGTACTAACCATTTAAATAATGGTATGCTTTTAACCTAATAAGGGGTATTTGTTAAAAATGACAAGAATTTTTTAAAAATTATTAGACATGTTGTGTCAATTTGGGAAAATTATTCCCACTGGGTGGGAAATGGGCAATGTACTATATATGTTGTTTGAGTGGAAGCTTAAATGATGTACATAAAGTTAACCGAAACTAATCGTTTTTTCCATCCACAGGTTTTCATTAAGATCGAGTAAAAAAAACATAACATTGTTTTTAGTGTGGATCATCGGAAACAGCGTTGTTAAAGTTGTTTCAGGTGTATTCGACAAATATGATACAAGTCTTTTTGACACTTTCAATGCCAACGAACAGTTTTCCATTGAAAACTTTGGAAAATTACCTTAAATACTCGTTTGTGTGTGTGTGTGAAATTATGTATAATCCGACACTACTGTCATTTTCTTGGTTGGTCATCAAGTTTTATGCTATGATTGTCTCTCGTCATTTTGTATCTAATTGTTTGTAACATTAAGCAAAAAAATATTACGTTAAGAAACAAATAAAAAATAACAGCTAAAATCAAAGGAAAATGGCAAAAAAAGAGTTTTTTTTTCAATCTGTCAGCAATTAAAGTAGCACATTTGTCTTTTGAGTTAGCAGGGTGATAAGCTTCAATACCCTATAAAGAATGGACAAAGAGTGAAATGACAGACTTGTGGAAATGTACATACATATATGTAATAGGAGAAAGAAACCATAAAGTTTGCATACATATAAGTTTATTTATAAATTATTATACATAACTTAAATATTAAAAAAAAAATAGCCAAAAATATAAAAAGGAGAATTTCCATTCGTTTCCGACAGTGACAGCATTTTCTTTTATTTTTTACCGACTTTTCCTTCATGCGATCGATGAAAATTCAGCTTCCTATATCTTTTGTCAGCACAATTTTTATTAGATTCTCACTAAGCTTAGTTGATTCTACAGGGCATCTCTTAGTCTATCAATCTTTTACACTTATTTTGTGGTTGTTGTTTCAGTTTTGTGGTCTTGTGCGGTAATTATGTGCACATAATCACCAACTTAACTGCATTTGTCATGTATAATTAAGACTGGCTAAAAAGCCGAGTAAAACTTAAGTGCCAACAAACTGTTGAAAACTAAGACACAAATAATAATAAATATAAATATGTTTGTTGCTTTACTCGCAAGATAATAAAATAAGAATATAAAATATATTTACATGGAATTGAAAATCATCTTGTTGTTGGATGCGCTTACCACGAACATTGGTGTACCTACAGTGGCTGACAAAAGTCAACGTCGAGAAGATATTTTATAGAATTACATATACAGTCGGCGGACAAAGTATTTTGACAAAACTAAAGTTAACTCTACTTATAATTTGAACTTACTTTATTTAAAGTTTGAAAAGGTCATTTAAATTCCGCTTGAATGAGACAAAACTTTCCTTAAGGGGGTCTTCTCATTGAGCAACTTTTTTTCTTCGACTTTTTTTTTTTGCATTTATTTATAGCTTGGGTAGTTGTGAATATGTCCCTAAAAGGATTTTTAGAAATTCGAAATACTTAAGGAGATATGGCCATTTTTATCCAGCAATGTTAATGTTAATGCAAGTGAAGTCAAAACTTTAAACGCGTTTATCTCGAAACCACGTTTTTCGAACTGGCGGCCATGATATCTCCAGTTCAACTGAACCGATTTTCATGAAACAAAGTGGAATCGACGCAGAATTGTCACCATTCTCGGGTGAACCTCGACCATAATTTTAAAAAATTTTTTACTATTTTTTTTTTACACTAAACTACAAAAAAAAGCCCGAAATTGAAATTTTTTTTTTGAATGGCCGCCATTTTGTCAAAAAAAACCACAAAATTAAGCTTGAGGTTCACCCGAGAATTACATCTATACTGATTATAACCCCGTTTTTTTTTTTTCATTTCGGACGGTCCGGAGACCCGGAATCGTGGCCGCCGTGACGACACCTTTTTTTTTCACCACCAACTTTGAAGTCTCATTACTTTTTGAACAGCCCTCGTATCGAGGCAAAAAAAATTTTTTTATTTACTTTGAACCTTTTGTAATACAATAAATAAAAAAAGTTTTCAATTATTCTTTGCGTTTTCAAATAAGAATTTTTTTTAGAAAGGGTCCAAAAAACGGGTTTTGAATGAGAAGACCCCCTTAACCCATCAAGTACCCATTGAAAATTTTGAATTTTTACAAAAGTCTACAGTTTTGACTTTTTTCCTCGGTCTCAAACAAAAAATGTTTTGTTGCAAAAAGTTTCTCTAAACAATTCTAATAGTGATTGCAACATTTTTTTTTTTAAATCTCTTCGCTAGTATTTTTTATGACTGTTTGTATTAGATGATCTTAAAAAAAATGTTGGATGAAAAGTATGAAAAAGTGGCTAAAATAAAAGTTAAGTGATATTGAATTTAAGCAATTAACTATTCTTAAATTAAAAGAAAAAAAGATTTGTATTCGGCACAGCGCAAAAAGATATTTGGTAAAGACAAGGACCAATTAAAAAACAAACAAACAAAAATATAAATTGTACTCTAGCCTAATTAAGGTTCATGCTAAGCTTCAAGTCTCTAGCTTTATATTTTGACTTAATGCCAAACAAAATCGACTTCTGGACCATAAAAATAAAATAAAAGTTTTTAAAAACAAATACAGGTGTTTGGGCAGTTTGAGTTTGTACTATGCTAGATTGCCTATCAAATCTTTGGTAATAAAATAAATGCTGAAATTGCGATAGTTCTTATCAAGCATGCGAAATTATACTTAATACTTTCTTTGAATTTCATACTTTAAAAGAAACATTTACAAAAGCTTCAAGTTAAAGCTGTGCTTCAGCAAATGTATCTTTTTAGTAACAAAGTGGTTAAACTTGCCTTCTAAAAGATATTTTTGAGTAAGTCATATGCAAAACTACTCGTTTTATCTTTGCATATTATATTTGCAAGAAATAAAAAAATTTAAAATTTGATGCCGCTTAGCGAAAAAAAATGGTCATAAAAAGCAGCAAAATAGCTTCCAATAAAACCATGTACAAGTATATACATATGTACATACATACATATGTATACTTATGGAGGTATATATGTTGTGTGTGTGTCTAGTCACATGGATGGATTGGTGTATGGGAAGCAGTTAGTAGCACAGAGTACTATTGAAATTGAAGGCGACAGTGACGACAACGACGACAACGGCAACAGCGACAGCGACGTCGACGTAAAAGCTTTTCCATTTTGTTTATTTTTGTGCTTAATTTTTTTGTCGTTGTGCCGCGCGACAAAGCTTCAATTGAGAGCGTAAGTGCACTTCGCTCTCTTTATTTTCGTGTTATTTGTATTTGTATTTTTTTTTTTCTTTCTGTTTTAGGCACTCTCACTTGCTCCTCAGCGTTGAGCTCTCTGTGTACTCCACTCATCACAAACACAACATGTGTTTCGTCATCAAAATTTATTTTTGTTGCATTTGCCGTGTGTTTGACTGGAGAAATTTTTTTCTGTCGTCTGCGTTTTTTTTTCTTTTTTCTTGTCTTTAACGTGTCTGTGATCAGCGGTACATTGTTTGCTAGCGGGAAAGCTTTGGGAAACTTAATTGTGTGTGCAACACATGATCATATTAACATACTTACAAACTGAATTATTATTTAAATAATCGCATTATATATATATGTATGTATGCATTAATTATAGGAGCAATATTTGCGTGCACTCATACATTTATTAGCAGTTTTTCTCTTTCTCTATTTACCAAAAGCCGCCGCAAATTTCTGCAAAAGCACAACACCATCAGCAGCAGTAAATTTTTGTTTTTGTTTTTCGCATCGTTCTTTGCGTTGTCGCTGTCGATGTCGTTGTTGTTGGCAAGCGCCGCGTAGCTCTCAGATACGCTAATTGTGGGTCCATCACGCAAAATGAAAATGCCGGCAGTGCTCTCCAAAAAGGCAGAGAGCGAAAAAGAGTGAGTGCAAACATTAGCAAGCAATCGTTGCATCTCGTTCTGTTTTGTCTGCCGTCAGTGGCTGGTGTAAAGAGAGGCGCACTATGGAGGCAGCCATTGCTAAGCGTTGCCAACAGATAATAAATTGTTACGCTCTCGCAACACTTGACACAAACCAGAGAGAAAGAGAGCGAGAGAGCGCTTGAAGAGATGCCGAACAAATTGAATGACAGCAAACACACAGCTGGTGTATCTATTGGATGCGTTTCAGTTCGAGTTTGTATTTCGTTTGGTGAGGTTGTTAGTGGTTCATATCGAGCTGAATAAAATGTCAGCCCTTGCTGTCCCCAATGTCGACGTGTCTCGTTCGGTCGCCGTGCGTGCCTCACAGCTTAATGCCTAATTCACATCTAACTGGCGCAAACAATTGTGAATATATATTGAAGCATTGCTAAATATCTAATCTGTTTAAATTCCCAAATCGAAAAGTGCGCAAAAAGCAAATTCCACTTGGCGCAGCCAAATAAAAAAATAGAGAAAAGAAGCAAAGTGCGTGAATGTGAGTGCATTGAGTGTTTGGTTAAGTGTGTTTGGCGTGCTAACAACGCAAATTGCTTTCAACTATCCAACATTTAATGTTTGTTGATGTCGGCCAACAATTGTACAACTACAGGAACACAAGAAGCAAAAAATATATATAAAAATATAATAAAAATTTTGAGCATATTTTCTTAAGAAATTTTCAACTCGGTTACGGAATTTTTGTGTCGCGTTTCATTGCCAGCACGTCTCTGAACGCGCACTCTCTCAGTCAATCTCTCTCTCTGCCTCTCTGGAGTGGACGCGCTCTCTCGTGTCGCTTTGCCGCGTCGCGTTTCATAATCCAATTGCCGTCACTCGCTTTGTGGTCGTCTTCCTACGTCGCTATCGTCAACTTCGCGTATCTTTATTTATATTTTGTTTCGTTTCCATTTAGTTTCACATTCGCGCCTTGTAATATTTGATGGAATGACCAGTCCCCCTTCCCCCTCTCACTCCCACCAACCTCTCCTACATAACACGCCCGTAAAACAATCCTAAGTTAGAGTTTCCCTTCTATTAATCGTTGTCTTTTGCTTTTGTTTAATATTGAAGCTATTGTTTTTTGTTTTTCGTATATGCAGTTCTTACTTCTACGACAAGTACTATATAATTTCTTGAAGAAATCCATAAATACTATATGTTTTCACAAGTAAAAATACAAAAAAATTATCAAAAAAACAACAACACCAAAATACACAAATATCTCAAGTTTGCCTTGAAAAATTATATAAAAAAAAATATTAAAAGAAAAAGAAAAATAACAAATAAAATCAATATATGTAGCTATACGTATAGAGCAATACACATATATATTTATACACGCAACGGTTTCACTTTGCAAATTATATACAACAAAAACGAAAGAAAATTTACAACCATTATAAACAATATTCAATGTTCATTGTTAGGCCAATAGTTGCCTAGTGCCGTTAATAAATGTGCATAAAAATTAATTAGATAAATTATAAATAATCTAAAAATGCAGCTAAACAAACTCAATAATCTTGGATTATAACACATTTAACGATTAACTGAAGTCACATTTGATTCAAATAACTAAAGGTAATTAATTATAATAAAATAAACAATAATAAGATACTAGTTAATTTACGAATAAAGTTGAATCACCATTTTTTTAATATTTGTCGCTTCATTTCTTGGAAATAATTTTGATGATTAGCTAATTTTAATTATTGATATTTCTTACAAACCGATTGATATATATTTGTGTATCTAGATACTGTTTTAAGATACTTGTTTATAATTAGGAATTGGTGTTGGAGTATCTTAAATGTATCTCACAGTCGATAGCTTTCCAACTGCAAGTCATGAGTGAAGTCAGAGTATCTAACAGAAACATAGATACTTGCGATGCATTTGTTTTTGTTATTCCATCACACATATCATTTTAAATATATCTATTTTATATCTATTCTTTTTATTTATATTAAAGCAGTTTTTATTTATACTCTCGCACGTTTCAATGCTGATTTTCTTTTGGCTATTTTTGTCTCTCCATCTCTCTCTTTCTCTGTCTATTTGTCTCTCACTTGCTAAATGTGCGTACTTTTGCGGCGTGTTTCGGTTTGATTTAATTAGTTTATTGTTGTTAATTTTGTGTTTGCGAACAGGTTTAACCAGTTTTGAGCTCCACCAACAAAGAGAAATAAAATAATAATAATAATAATAGAAAAAGAGACACAAAAATTTGTCTTTCAAAATAGTTTCGAGCTTGTTAGTTTTTCGTTTTGGCGCCCTCAGCATTTAATTGTCTGCTTAAAATTTGATAATACCTCAACTAAACAGTGCGCTTAGGCTTATCGTCAAGGCAAGTACGCACACACAGATACACACACACACACACACACAGATACAGACACACTGTTACCCGATTAGATAATAGCATTTTAAATGTTGTCTCTACTGTACGCTGAAAAGTTGACCAACAATAACAAATGGACTTTGTTTTTGAAACTGAGAAAGAGAGAGTAATTGATAGAGCGACAAAGAGAGAGAGAGAGAGAGACACTGATAAGGCAATACGCATTTACAAAGTAAGAAATAGAGAGAGAGAGCGAGCGTATGTGCTTATAATATATGTTTCTTTTGAGACAATAAAAAACATTCAATTTGAAAACTTTCAAATTTCTTTATCAATCATATGTTTATAAACATTTCAAAAAGCAAACATGTATTTCAAATACCAACAGTAAATTTTTGATTATCAATTGATGAAAATATTATAGAAAATTTACACTGTATCTTTATTTTAATGACAGATAAATTGTAATTAATTAGATTTTTTCTTATGAAATGAAATATGAAAGATTGAATTTGAAATACACTTAAGAATCAAAAAATGGAAATGGAAAGATAAACAGCTTTCCAAAATTGACTGGATAAATTAATTCAAGAACAATGAAATAAAATAAATAAAACAATAAATTATTACACAGTTAATTAAGTAATTGTTTTGTCAAAGTAATACTTAAATTTTTTTTTTAAAAGAAGAGTTGCTTTAAGTTTTTTTTTATTTTTTCTTATTAAATATTAAAGAATTTGTGTGTGTATCTACAGTGATGGAAAAAATTATTTTAAAACTTCAAATACATTTTTAAAAATATGATAAAAAGCTGCGCTTGAATATAGAATTCCTGTGTTTTGTTAAATTTAGAAACATTGCTAAATAGGTATTAAGTAAAAATTATGAAATTAAATACAGTCGAACTTCCCTAACTCGAATCACCATTATCCAAAGAAAAGGTTCGAGTTATGGAGATATTCGATTAAGAGTTTTATTCCTTAAGTTTATTAATTTTACTGCCACTCATTTAGCTCGAAATAGAGAGAGAGATTCGAGTTATAGAAGTTCGAGCTATGGAAGTTCAACTGTAAAATATTTTTCGAACCAATTTAAAAATAAAAAAAAGAGTTATCGATTCTATTATTATATTTGTTACCGTATGTACAGATAGTATCTACATATACATATATTTATAAAATGTGTTTACGCCATTAAAAACTTGTCGTAGTTGTTTTGCAGTTTTCGTTTCCTATTCAAAAAAAAATCCTCTGACCTTTACGTCAATGTCCTCAAAACCTTGAGTGTAGTTTTGTATTTATAATTTCTGGTATTGTAATACAAAGTCAACGGCAAAAAAACTTGAATTTTTCGACATACATTTGCAAAAGATCTTGTAATACGACCGTTGCTAGTTTCACTCCAGTTTCTAGTTTCTTCTCTTGAGAAATATACAAAAAATGTTTCCATAATTGGAAAATTAAGCGTTCTCTTTAGTTAGTCTCAGCTGCAATTTTAGTCCCAAGTTCAGATGCAGCTTCTACTTAGTTACATTCTCCTCACACCAATTGGCATATCTCAACTTTTTGTTTTTTTTTTTCCGTTTCTTTTATAATTACGTTAACTTCAATTACTGCTTACGTACAATATCTTACCAATTTTTGTTGCTGTCTTCTTCATCTTTGTTGTCTACTTCTTCTCCTTCTTCGAATTATTTTTGTTGTTTGTTTTTTTTTCAGCTTAAACTCGTTTTTGGCTCTTTTTCATTTGCTTCACAAGTTTTTTTCTATAAATTTATTTTCTTTTTGCAGTTTTTCGCAAATGTTTTGAAGGTCTTTGTCTTAGTCTGTTATTAAAATTGTAATTATATAATCTTTGTAATGCCTTCCAGAATATAAACTAAATAGGAACAGAATTTTTTAACGAATCCGGTGGAATACTTTATAAGTAACTATAGATGTGTGTTGGATAATATAATATCATATTCTAGAAAGAAATAGGATGAACTGCAACAAACATAAAAATACTACAAATTAATTGGTAGTGAGATACAAACACGCTTTAAGCTTCTTTGAGCCTTTTAGACAATTCGAATTCACTTGTTTTTTGTAATTAAATTTTTTTTTAATGTATCAAAAAACTTGTCGTCCTTTTCACAACCCTTAGCTATTGAAATGAGTTGGAGATCGATCTGACATAAATAGAAATGTAAATCATTATTTCCCTTTTAAAAGCTCTGAAGTTTTTTAATTTCAAGTTTTCAACTCCAATTTTCTCTGACTCGAAAACTATAACGTCTATAACTCGAATTCTTTCTAACTCGAACTAAATTGAGTGGCAATAGCGTTTACTAAACCGAACAAAAAGACTTCCATAAGTCGAAAGTTCCATAACTCGAGCTTTTTTCTTGAATAATGGTGATTCGAGTTAGGGAAGTTCGACTGTACATTATTTTAATCTAATTAAATTTGCTTATCAATTACCGAAGTCATGTAAATTGAAAATACTCTGCGAAAATTCCACCTCTTAGCTTTAAAGCTTTGGCCTGTTTATTATTGTCTATCAAAATTTAAATCTTTTACGAATTTTATATATTGAAAATATACTTAATGCAATAAATAATAAATGAATTAAAAATAATGAAACCGAAGGAAAATGTACTTTAAAGTTGAAAGAGTGTGTAAGATTTCTTTTAAATTAATAAAAAAAATTTATGTATATTATTTATACTTACTCTCTTCCAAAGTCTTATTTGGAATCAATTGTTATGATTATTTTTATTACTATCTTTTACTAAAAAATGGAAATAAAGTATAAAAAATTCTTTAGCGTGGACATTGAAATAGGTGCGAGAATTTGTTATTTTTAAAAATAAATATAAATTATTTGGAGCTCTCATAACTTTGAAAATGGGGTATAAAAATACAAAGGAAAATACAATATCTAATAGAATGTAAATTTTCTAGATTGAAAACCAACTTGTAAAGAGTGCAAAAAAAACTTTAAGTCAACGATTAAACTTGTTTTTATAATTATAATTTGGCGGAAAGGGTATTGAAAGGTATTAAAAGTCGACTTGCTTTTTATCCAACACTTGTTTATTATTTGATTCGTATTTTAATGTTAATTTGAGCATTCCTTACTTACGTTGTCTGTCAACAAATGCCAATATCTAGTGTTATAGTTGAATCACAATTTCCAACACACACCCACACACACACACAGACTCACACACACACAAACACTCACACTTAAAGTGTTTGCTTTGTTTTGGTTTTGATTTTTGAGTTTGCCGATTGCCGCAGCGGCATTTGAATTTCATTTTTAGATTTCAATTTATTTTCGGCGTAGTTTATGCCAATTTGTTTGTTTTGTTGTTGTTGTAATTTCTTTTAATATTACGTATGCCATTTGTGAATATGTATATTATTCATACATGTATCTGTGTGAAAGCTTCTTTATGTGAATTTGTTATTGTATAAAAGCTTAAGAATCAAGCACAATTATAATGATCTGACTTGATGTATTTATCCTAAGATTGACTTTGACAGCGTATCAACTAATTGACGTCTTTGTTTATCCAAAGATATTTTCAAAATTGACATTTGTGAAAAAAAAAAGAAAAAGAAAACAGTTTAGTAGTTTAGCCAGACATTTATTTGTACCCTTGAAATATGGAAAAATAACAAACTCACTAGATAATTCTTTATTTGTGTAAATCCAAAAGTATCCTTAACCTCACAGCGTATCTTTAAGTCGTTCTCTCGACTAGTTGTCTCAAATAATGTTGAAAACAGACTGGACTCGACTGAAGTTCACGGGCTCATCGATTTATATTAGCCGAAAATCACCTAAATTTTATAAATGCTGCAGATCTCATCAAATTCTCGAAATTTGTGGTGGCCTGGAGTATAAAGATCTTTTGCACAACTCCATAATTATAAGAATAATGGCATCGTAGTACCTTCAGAAATTATAAATTATAAAAGAAATAGATTTGATTGTATTTATAAAAAAAAAGTGGAGATGCAATAAATAAATGTAATGTTAATAAATAAAATTGTGGCGAAAAACTTTTGGGAAACCCCTTTGGTTTGGCCAATATTTTGATCAAACTTTCCCCATCTTAGTTAAAGCAAAGTTCTTCAGCAAAATCTTATAGGTGCAAACTGCAAATAGTACAAACTTTTTTTTGTTGCTTTAGATATTTAAAAAAAAACTCAGTTCATCAGCGTTCAAGCATCTGCCAAATTTCCTCGCAAAATTTCATCAAAGTCTGACTATATCCAATCCAAATCAAAATCAATCAAAATGGTAATTTTTAAAAATACACTCTTATTCAAGTAATTTATTTGAAAAATTGAAAACGATTTACATACATATGTATTTTAATTTACAAGGAGAAAACTTTTCTGGTTTTTTATTATTATGAGAACAAGAACAAAACAATTATGTAAAGATTTTTTTTATTTTCAAAACAATTAATAAACCAAATGTATTTATATTCGCCATAGAAATCATCAGCATGAGTATTTAAAAAGTCTCTTGTTGCAAACTATTATTTCCATAAAATCGAAGGAATGCGATAAAATACTGAGTTAACTCGTATAATTTGCATTTTTAGCATACAAAAATAATTAGGATTAAGCAATAAAACTTCCAAGTTGTTTGTTTAGTTGCAGCTACATATGTACATACATATTTATGAATACAGAGTAAGCGACTGTTTTCCCATTATGATGTTCTTGTCAGAGTTCAGTTCCACTCAAGCTTTGATGTTTTGTAGTTGTGCTCAAAGCTCAGTTGACGGTTGAGTTCTGTGTGAGAGCGACGACGGCAGCTTTAACCCTTCCTCTTCCCCTCTCTCTTCGCACGATCTCAGCTAAATTTCTGAGTGAGGCAATCAGCGATCATTTTGTTTTGTTTGTGTGTTTCTGCACACAGAAGAGTTTGACTCAAATGTTAAACTGCTTTAGCTCTGACTACCTGTTGCCGCAACAGCAATTTTGAGCTCACAATTTTTTTTTTTTTTTTTGTGTTTTTTTTTGGTTAAACGTCGCTAAAGTCTATTATTATCCCATACAAAAGCCTAAAACCAAAACGAAAGATAAAACCAAAAAGCATCAAATAACCAGCAAACGTCAGAGCGACCACCCTTTAAAGAAGGAAAACACAAACAACAACAACAAAAACAATACCAATAACAACACTGAAAAGAATCTAGAATAATTATTATACATATGCGGTAGAAAGAACAACAACATAAAGACGAGAAACACGCATACAACTTCATTGGCATATTTTAAAAAGCGGCACCAAAGAGCGGGAAACAGACACGCACGGCAAGAGAGTGTGACAGAGACAGCGGTATATTGGGGCTTCAAGACTTTACCTAACGTTCTGAGCATTGCGTTGCCATCGTCATGTCGGTGTGTGTGTGTGTGAAATGTAGGGGAAATATTAATGAGCATGTGTGAGGCAAAGGCTCTCAGCATTTGTATGAGTGTGTGTGTGAATGTTTATAAAGTTGATTGCACTCGATTTTTAGATACAGCTTTTCAAGGTCATCAACGAAAAAACGACAAGCTAACCAAAAAGCAACGCGCTCGCTGCTTAGTTGCTGCTTCTAACAACAACAACAACAGCAGCAGCAGCATCAGCCGACAAACCGACAGAGCGAAGCGTAATATAAGATGTCTTCTCGCTTGGAACTAAATTTGAGCCTCTCTTTTGCTGCAGATTCGCTCTTGTCGCGCTGCCACTGTCATTGCTTGACCGCTGCTCTGGCTCTCACTCTCACTCTATCTCTTCTACTTCTCTTACTGATGTCTGCACCTATTATTAGAGCGCGCCGCGCATTTAATTAAAACTATGCGCCAAAAGCTTCGAATTGATCTTGGAACATATCGCCGACTCTGTCGCCCATCTGCCATCGCCCTCTGCGATCAAAATTTGTGTCTGCTTCGACAATTGTTGTGCATTACAAGTGGGTTTAATTTCTACAAAAATATTGAAATAATCTTGAACATCATAAACTTATATTTAAGGGTATTTAAGCTTCGTCATACTTCTTATTTGCCAAAAATTCTTGTTGTGATTTGGTTTGTTGTGTGCTGTTTGCAGCTGTTGGAAATGAGCCGGTTTTTGTTTTTGGACGTCAGTTCTCCCCCACCCTCTCCCTCTCTCTCTCTTCCTTTCCCAACTAAAAGTACAACAAACAACGCGACTATGCTAAGAATTCTCACACAAAGAGTATACAAAAGATATGCCATCAAATTTGAAGCGCTTTGTTTTTCAGTGTATTTTCTTGAGTTTTTAATTGTGTTAGGAACAGGTAATAATCAAGTTAAAGGGTGTGTGTTTTTATTTATTTATTTTATTTTTATTTTATTTTATTAAATTAGATATAATATGGAATATTAAATCTAAAAGGGCAATACAGATTTCAGGGAGTACTAGCAGCTAATAAGGCCTTCAACTTTTTATTTATTTTTTTTTCCAAATAGTTCTGAATGAATTTCACAATTTTATGTTTATAAACATGTTCTAATAACCATAAGCAACTTTAATAATATAATGAACATTTAAATAAAATAAATATCCATTTATGTATATTGGTTTCGTTTGTGAAAATTAAAATATATAAATTTGTATTGCTGTTTTAAAAATTATTTTAAAGACTATTAAAATCGATTGGAATTGGGAAAAAATTAAATAAATAAATAAATAATAATTAAATAAACATTGTTCAAATATTCACTTTTAACTTTACTTAAAACATAGAAGAAAGAAAGAACAAATAAAAAAATATATCTCGATAATGTCTTAGTAACATTTCTACTTTTTATTTGAAAAAATCAACCTTTACTGTGATAGTCTGACATTAGTTTTTCCTCGAGTGCCAGCATTAAAAAACCATTTGCATTTCATTTTTTATCCCCCCCACCCCCAATCTGGGCCCATAACAACTTGTTAAGGCCCTCCATAAAAAAGGCGCTTTCAAGTGCTAAATGTCAAATTTACGCAGCTTTATTTATGGCTAGCAAAATTTGAAAGCAAATCGAAAAGAATTTACATAAAAGCCAAATAAATAAGCGAGAACATAGATAAATAAATGTGAAAGTGTGTGTGTGTGTCAGTGTGTGTGAGTATGAGTAAGTGTCTTATATTGTTATGACTTGGCTTTCAGTTGTGTAATATTCGCTGTGAGTAATTAAAACTAAAAGAACAAGCAAGAATGATTTTTTTTTTCTTTTTTTTTTTTTAAATGGTGACGATTAACTACACTGAAAAGATTCTTCCAATACTTAATACATGTTTTAACTTATAGATTATAGTCATTTGGTTTTTGAAAAAGTTATTCGGCATATAACTGAGATACCGAATTAAGTAGTTAGATATAAGAGTTTTTCACAGCGATCGATTGATATTTTTTTATCACGGCCCGTCGTCTGATTTTATATATAGTTCAGATAGAAGAAGAAGCTTTTCATTCAAAAATACTTTTCTTTTAACTATCCATAAAGTTAGATATGTTACGAATTAAAGGGGTTTTGTATGCAAAAGCTTGTTTCGAAACTATTTTTGGTCAAATACATTAATCCCAATATAAGTTGATGAAAATACATATTCGTAATTATGTATAACTTCTATTATTTCTTATATTATTTAATATTTGCCTTTCTTTAGTTTTCCATACACTCAGCCAACTTTGTTAAAAATTTGGTCAAGAAATGAGTGAGATACCAAATAGGAGTTTTAATGAGTTTCATTGAAATACCTTGATCATTGAAATACCTTAAAATCGTTTTTTTACACAAAATCTAACGAAACTCGTTTTCCAATCTATTTTTTACTGGGCAGCAATATTTTATAGTCTTCCGAATTTCTAAAAAGTTGATCAAGTAGCCATAACCGTAACCGTTGACCGATATTAACCGTTTGAAATTGGTTAACGCAACTACAACCGTAACCGAAACAAAACGTTTTTATTATACCGATACAAAAAAAAACCGAATTTTTTTCAACAAAAATAAGTGTTAAAAAATCGATTCGTACAAACCTATAGTCGAAAATCTAAATGCGAACATAACTGAAACCGATATTCGTTTCAACTTAAATCATTAGAGTTTGAATGATATGATTTTTAAAAGATTTGTTTATAAGTTTTTATGTCCATTTCTGATCAAACTTTCCCATCTTACAACTTTAATGACAACATTGTTATACCCTTTAGAAAAGGTATATAAATAAAGAGCTCCAATTGCATTAACAAGCTGTCAGAATGATGCCAAAATCTGTGGCAGTTAATTTAGCGATAGGGCGGAAGGGAAAGACAAGGAAGAAGGATCGCGGGTGAAGGGGGGATGGAAAAAGATATACATAGATAGAGATAGATTGTGTGCTTTGTATGGCGCTGGAATCTGGTGAAATCAGTTATGTTGATGTTGTTGTTGTTTACAACGGCCAATGCAAATCAGCAAATCAGAACTGCAAATGGGGCAGAAAATTCCATTGACGCATATTTTATACAACAAAATCTTTGGGCTGCGTACGCAATTCAAATGCAATGCAATCTAATCCAATCCAATTCCAATCCAATCCTATGTGTCATGTAGCACTTTTATGGGGCCAACGTGTGCCGAGTGCTGAACTGAACTCAAGAGGTCTGCCAAAAATGGCCAGACTCATCCAAAAATCGAATTGCAAAATCACAATAATTTGCCAATTGTTGACAACTAATGATGAGAATAGTTGTTGTTGTTTTTGTTGTTGTTGTTATTGTTACTCTCATTGTTTTTGTTTTGTATGTAAATGTTTCGCTCTACTCTATTTGTTTTCTCTTTTTGGTTTCCCTCTTTGCATAGCTATGCAAATTTTTGATCAAATCAGCGCGTGTGCAAAGAAAATTTTATTGGCGAATTAAAATGAAAATATTGCCATATAATAAACTATATGCGCATAATCTATCTAACTAAAGAAATTGAATATTTTGAAATATATTTAAGCTTTGCTTTTCGGGAAACAAAACTCGAAAAGGCATTGTCTATTAATGAAAGGAAAACAATAGGTTTTATTAATCTTTAAACAATTAAAAAAGTTTTGAAATATTTTAAATTTGTTTTTGACTTTTGGGCAGCAAAATGCAGAAAATTATTTGTCTTATAAAACTATTTATTTATGAATAAAGCAAGCTTAATAAATTTTTCCATTTAAAATTGTTCCCTAGTCTCTAATCTCTATAGATTTTCCTAGAAATTTAAAATATCTGTGCAAATAAAAAGCAACAAAATACATTTTTTCTGTGCAATATTATTATTTTTTTTTTTTCAATATTTTCTGCATTTTTGCTTAAATTCATTTAATTTAAATTAATGTTAATAACCACGAAGCCAGAGAAGAAGAGAAGAAAAGGGAGCAAATAAGGAAGAGACTCTGGGAAGCGCTAAATTACGCTCAATTTGTTGTCAAGTGCCTCTTGTGATTGTCTTGACGACTTTTCTTCTATTTTTGGCCAACTCATTACAAGATTAATTCAATTAAATGTCTATCTTGGCCCAAAGCATAGCTTTTCTGCTTAGCCAGGTATTCTGTTGCTAAGAGAGTTGACTGCAATTAACTTGGTCGAAAGCAAGAAAATCAATAAATAATTGAGATGAGACGGAAAAAATAAATAGTTAAGGGTAGAGATATGAAAATTTATGTTGACATTTTACTTATAGAATGGGGAATGCAGAAATCCATGGAGATGAAGGATGAATTCTACATATGGCCATTATGCCACAGAAATGTCAACCCATTTTTATATATTTTTGAGTTAACTTCCAGAATGTTCTCTAACGATTACACTTAGTAAGATTCTTACCTGAACCATTTTAATACATAGAAAAATATTAAATGTTTAATTAAAAACCAGTTTTTAAGCTGTCTTCGATATATAATTTAAAATAAGAGAGACAGAAACAACATGAATATATTAAGGAACAAAATGTCACGTGCGACACTGATTAAACCTAAATAACTTTGTCACAAAAAAAAAAAATGTGCGTAACAGACAGAAAAAGGCGTGACAGACCCCCATAAACTATATATATTCTTGATCAGCATCAACAGCCGAGTCGATATAGCCATGTCCGTCTGTAAGATCTCAGAGACTAAAAGAGCTAGAGACTCCAAACTTGGTATGTAGGTTCGTCTATATTGTAAGCAGATCGAGTTTGTTTTAGATTTTGGATCGGACCACTATATCATACAGCTGTCATAGGAACGATCAGTCGGAAATCAAGTTTTAGTATGAACAAATTTTTTGTTGTTATAGATATCTGAACCAAACCGACAGAATATGCATATGGGATGGTTCCATACATCCTGACTTAATTTGTTTGAAATCTGATTACTATATTATATAGCTGCCATACGAAAGATTAATCGAAAATATAGATTTTATTTTAAACAGTGTTTGCTTTTCCATTGTAAGTACGGGGTCTCCGACAGTCGAGTTTGCTCGACTGTAGCTCCGTCGACTACTTTAAATTATCTTTTTTTATCTTATTAACCTTAGCAACAATTATAGTGCTAATAAAGATTTATAAGTTTCGCCTTTTGTTAAATACAATAATGTTTTGACATTTGTTATTTTCACTACTAAAAAAAGTAAATGAAATAATAAATAGCAATTTCTGCAATTATGTATGGAAAATCATTCCTCTCTCTCTCTCTCTCTCTCCCTTTTCTCACCGTTTTTTTTGTAATTTGATTAATTACCTAAATTCGACATAAACAAGTTCTTAGCACAAATGAAGCAGAAGTAGGCAGATAAATTAAGTAAGGATTTCTAAACCTTTTGACCAGTCTCAGTTCCAACCTGTGTTTGATTAATGATTCAAGAGACAACAAAAACCCGAGGGTTATACTTGTTTATTGTTGTTTGTTGCTGTTGTTGTTGTTGTTACAATTGTTGTTAGCTAAACACTTGCTTCTCTGTTAGTCTGTTACCACCATTTGTCTATTATCTGCATTCCAAATGCTTCCGGGCAATTGTGACATCATTTTGTTTGTTATTTTCACAGCGCGAGTTTCTTGCTTTTTTCAAGCAACTTGAGTTGTTGTTGCCTCCATAAAGGATATTTCCAAATTCGTTCAAAATGTTGGTAATTTATCGTTTCTTTTGCTTTGATTTAATAATGTTTTCCTAATGGCTCTGTGGTTAGACAGTTTGCATGTTTATCGACAGTTAGTCGATGGTCATGAATAAAGTATATGAAAATGATGAATTTAAGTTGGATCAAAATAATCAGATACCCCGTAATTATTGCAAATTTGCTACAAATCGGCATTAAAGGGTTTATTATTTTTGGAAATTGGTATTAGTCAAAGAATATAACATAAACTTTGATTTTGGGATCGTTTTCCATCGAGATATATTTATTTAATAATATTTACATCCTGTAACGAATGCAGATCGAATTAAAATTCACTATTCTATATTTTTCATTCATCGGAAATCAGAAACCCAAAGTTTTAAAGCAGGGATTAAAACCGTAACCGGTACTCACCGATATAAATTGGTAACTAAAACCGTTACCAAAAAAAGCTTATATTTTACCGTTACCGAAAAGCCGAATTTATTCCAACCAAAATAACCGTTTAGAAACCGATTCATCCAAAACGGCTCATTTCGGATCGGTCAAGCATAAAATTTATCTATGTTATTTTGAATATTTTTTATCATACTCAATTCTGTTTTTATCCTAGAAATTTCATTTCAATCGGTTAAGCACAGAAATTATACAAGAAACAATTTCCAATAATATGGAACTGAAAAGCAATGCTTCTTAATTAACAGGAATAGATGTAATTTCAATTCTGTTTTCAGGGTATTTTCGAGTAGATTTATATTGTATTTTTACGTTGATTTTATATTATTATGGCTTATTCTTTTGAGCAAACTAACCCATTTTAAGGTTTGGAAATTCCAAACATATGTATTTGATGAACATTTTTTGTTAATGCTAAAACTCATTTGCGCAAGTACAAAAGACGCTCGACAGTCTGTGTGCCAGTTTTGAAACAACCAACGAATGATAATGTTAAAACCACATTTAAAACGTTTTTTTTTTTTGGTTTTTTTTTTTGCTTATCAGTAACGAACATTTAAACAGCTGTCGTGAACGCACTGCAAACAGTTGAAATACAAAATCCATATACTCTGCCATGTGGTGTTGCTTGTTGTAGTTGCTATTTGTATTATGGACATATCTGCATTATGTCAGGTATGCGAGACACGTCCCAAAAACCCGAAGCTCAAGCTACCTCGTAATGTAACTGACTTATTGCGTTTCGTATCTATTCTTTTTTTTTTTTTAATGTCTTTTAAACCAACTAAAACACACTGATATGCAAAGCATGTGCCTCCCATTGCCCCTATGCACACATATATACACACACACATACTCTCTAGTCGGATCGTGGGGTTAGAACCTTTCTCTCTATCCCCGATACAATGGGTATATATCTTTACCATGGCTTCTGCTCTCAGCTTTGATAGTTAGACGAGCATATCTATTGTCTGTCATTATGATACAAGATTACCCTGTATAATTGAACGTTAACTAAATATTAATGTTTAAATTAAAAGAGCTGAATTAGGGATACTTGAAGATGAGCTTCAAAAGCCATTGTTTTACCCATAATTTATTAAAATAGTATTGGAAAAGGTTGATGTAGCAGCAAAGTAGTATAGAGATTTTGACATTAATTCAATGTAATTATCCCCTATTAGCATCTCGCTATAAATAACATAGCAAACACTGTCAGTAACATAACATGCTCTGTTAACGAATATAACATGCTCTGTAAATAAATATAAGAATAATATAGACGAAGCTAAGAAGAATACAGTATTCTATATTCGGCGATGGAAAGAAATGGTTGCATTGTGCTTTTTAAAAAACTTTAAATTTCATATCACTAGTATTATCAAGAACATACTGATGAAATACCTCTTATTTTTTGTAAATATATATACACTGTGACTTCAGAGTATCTTCTAGTCAAAAAATACATTTCAAGCTACTAAGCATCTTTACTGAGTACTTCCTAGTCAATCATAACACTTTTAAACAATTACTTATACTTTATAACTCAAGAAATAGTGTTCATATTATCGGTTTATTATACCCTCTACAGGGTATATTTTAGTCTAACACACACCACTTCAAGCCGTCTAAAATTGTTGAAGATCTCATAAAAAGCCTAAAAGATACACAAGAAATAGCATAAACATTTAAGACTATGTGCAGCAAATAAAAAGCCAAAAGAAACACGACAGTCTCTTTTAATCTTTACAGAGTATCTTTAAGTCCAGCACACTGCACTTCAACCAACTTTAACTTCTTTTTCCTTCTTCGCTTTGGTGCGTTATGCGGAAATAACTTGCACAGCCGATAAGTTGACTTTTTTTTTTTTAAAACTCCCGCTGTGGAAATTGTTATGCGTCCGTGGTAATGAGCAATAAAACGATCGTGAAAATTGAATTTCAATTACGTTTTTCGTAGTGTAATAAAGTGTGGAAACTTACCAACATGATCCAAACATGATCAATTTTATTCAAAGTCGAAATAGAGATGCTTCTTAGGATATCTCAACTAAATGCTATTTCTTGTAAACTTGTTGATAAAGTTTCATCGAAATCTGTCAACTAAATAATGCATACTTTATTTTAAGTAACTTTAAGATTACCTCGACTATATTTCCCAACACATATCACAACTTAAACAAGTAACGATATTTTCTTATGAACATTTCAACATCAAAAAAATTTTTTTTTTGTTTTTTTGAGAGACTTTGGAATATGCGTAGTTACACTCCCTTCTTTCCTTGAGCGACTCGCCCAAAAGTCGAAATAAAACAATATAATACGTGACACTTTTATTAAACGCACTTAACCCGAAAATCATATAAACAATTACTTATATAAGTTATTCCCAAAGCGGCAAAGACGAGTACCGTAAATTATGTGTAAATTATATTTAAAAACATTTTGTCATACGCTTGATGAATTGGCTTTTAGCTTGACTTATGAGCCAATTATAAAACTGAAAAGACCTTGCCAAGTGATTGAATTAACAAAGAGAGAGAGAGAATGATATAGAGGAAGCTATCAGTAAATAAATTGACTTAATAGTGTTTCTACAACTATTGTAATGATATCAGTATAATCGTAATGGAATTAGATAAGAACAGCTGGACTTCCACTGTGGCTTATCAACTTACTGGACAACGATGAATCACTCAAAAACGAAGTGTCTAAATTGTAATTGTAATATTTTATAAATAAATACCTCATGAATTGGAATTTTCACAAATTATTCCTCTTAACACTTTTGAGAACATCTTGATTGTGAGTTTTATTCTTTTGGTTTTTTTGTCGGCTTGAAATGAGGCCAGTTTAAAATACATAAACTCATTTTTATTACAATTATATTTACTTTGTTTATTGTTGCTGTGCAAATAAACAATAAAAAAAGTGTATAATTCAAAATGTTTTATTGTCGCGTACGTACAAATATTTTTGCCAAAAAGTGTGCCCCAAATAAGCGACAACAATAAGCTGTTAATAATGCTAAGTACATAAGCGAAATGAACACATGGAATGCTCCCTTGAAATTCATTTCACGTTGTTTTTCATCATAAAAGAGTTTAAGGCAAATTATCTCTCAATCTTCTTGTTGTTGACCAAGTGATTGAATTGCTAAATGCTAAAAGTGTGAAAAGATTCGATTCAAAACTCTGTTTTTTTCCATTAGATCAGCTTAAACTTTAATTTTCAATATCTATGACAAAAGAAAATCAAAACATGCCTTATTAATCTCAGAATATTAATTTCTTTGGCTAAAAATTCGATATTTAATTAATTCAAGATATTTGAAGTTGTACAAAACTTTTCAGAACGAATCGCAAATAAAAGTTTTGAGTTTAACAAGATTAAAACTAATACAAAAATTGTTTAAACAAATGAGAAATATATTCTTAAATTTTTTATTTTTTTTTGATATTTAACATTTTTATTTCAAACTTTTATTAAAACTATGCTTTAAATAAATAATAAAAGGAATGTTTTTCATTCTTTGCTTTTCAAAAATGTAAAAAATTACAAATCCACTTCTGAGTTGAAAATTGATTTTCAAAATTAATTGTGTGATATATAAAGATTCATTTAATTTTATACGATCTCATTACTTTTAAGCATACCTGTTTAATAATAATTAGTTATCATAATCATTAGTAATTAGATTATTTTTGTTTGAAAGTCGAACTAATGATTTAATTACGATTATTTTCGGTTTTGCCCAATTATTTTATGACTACGATTACAAAAAATCAAAAACAATCTAAAATGATTACAATTATTCAAAAATAATCAGCAAAATCCAAAAAAATTCTTTTTGAGAATTCCGATTATTTTTTAATAATTGTAATAATTTTCGATTATTTCTGTTTTTTTGTAATCGTAATCATTGTTATTATTATTGTAAAGGGGGAAATCCGCACTGCGACCCTTTGGACCTATTGTGCCCCCTTCTGAGCCTATAGCTCATCCATCAACCCTACTTCTCGCACGAAGTCGAGAATTTTTTCCGGGTTGAGGTCTGCTATGTCCTCCCTCGGTAGGACATGTTTCCCTAGAAAACTACATCTACGTATAGATAGAGCAGTGCATTCTGCTAGTATGTGCATCGAGGATTCCTCCTCGCAATTGCAGAACCGGCAGGTTCTTTCAAAAGTGAATTATATAGTCACTACAATTATTTCCAAAAATAATCTATTTGATTAGTAATTCTAATCGAAATTTAACAGGTATGCTTTTAAGTTTGCTTATACTATTACATGAAAAATTATAAACTTAGTAGAAGACAAATATATTACTACATCATATAATATGATTATTGCTATGGGCTTTAATTCTGGACTTGCACAGTTAACAACTTCATGGATCAATATCAGTATCTGACACTGTAGATTCTGTTAATTAACGCGTCATCAAATGTTCATCAAATGAAATTCATTAAATTTTCACAAATGCATGTTAATTAAAAACGTCGCTCGTTCTTTGGTGAGACGAGAAAGAGACAGCAATAAATCTAATTACTCTTTCACTCACTCTTTCTGTTGGCTTCAGGTTGTTTGGGATTCTCTATCTTATGTTTCGTTTTGAGTTTTTGCGCTTGAGATACTTTATACAAGTCTGGAAGTTGTTTGTTTTATTGTCGTCGTCGCTTCAAATGTTGTTTGTGTTTTATTTTATCTGCGTTTCAAGCAGACTAGGATAAAGATAGAAGAAGCAGACGAAGCAGACGAAAAACTGCATTGCGTTTATCGAGTGGCAGACAAAACGTAAACAAAACGCATTTCGATTGAGAGCGCAGACAACACGCGTTTCCCCTTTGCGCTCTCTCTCTCTCTCTTTCCTTCATTCTTCTTTTTTTACGAGCACTTTGTATTTGTTTATTGCGTGTACATTTCGGGAGTAAACAATTAACCGCAAACCAGGATATGTAGAACGGTTATTTTGCTTTAGAGTTTTCGAACTTCAAATACTCTTTCAATGTGATCAGAATCATTAGTATAGTATTGTCAGCAGTTTCTTTGTTTTTATTTGAAATTTCAATTTTAAAATCTTATTGAATTTAATTTACGCCTAAAGAAATAAATTTATTAGTTGAGAAATTTAATTCACAATTTTATTTAATTTAATTTCTTTATTTATTTAAGGCACTAGTCACTATTAAAATCATTGATTTTAAAATAATTTTAAGATTAAACATCTACAAAAATATTACAATCATTGATTTTAAAACAATATTAAGATTAAACAATTATCAATTATTAAAAAGATGGAAAGAGTAACAAATTATAATAATTTAAACATTAGTTTTCAGTTGTAAGATTAATTTTCATTTTAGTTTATAATTTTAATTTTCTTTAATCTATTGTGATGCATGAATTATTACTATTATTATTAATATTATTTTTATATTATTTTTATTATTTAATTTAAATTACAATTAATAATTGTAGAACACTTTTATTATCAAAAATGAAGCTTAAGCAAATATGTATACTTATTAGTAGTGATATTCAAGTGACCCGGAGTGTTTGCGTGCCGTACACTGTGCGTCAAAAGTATAAATTCCTTAACCGCTCTGAGTTAGAGTAAAATTTGTGTTTCCGTGAATGGAGCGCATGACGAATTGACAAATTATTTGATTACAGCTAAGTTAAATTTTTTGAATGTGCGTTTTGTATCGAAAAATCATTTGCCTTATCTTTTTACTGCTGCTGCTTTTGGTCTGCTTGCAGTTACATAACAGTCATACAGTTAGTCAAGTAATTGGTTTGTGCTTTGATTTTTTTAAAACTCATAACTAACATATTATTTGCAGTCCCTGGGTTTGACAATAACAAAAAAAAAACACATTTTATTTATATATTTATTTAGTTTTAACTAAGTACAGTTGAACAAAATTAATGTAAAAATGTAAGTAAAAGTTTAGTAATATTAAATTAATTAAAATTAAATTTAACTGAAATAATATAAAATTAAAAATCTGGAGGTATTCAAGAATATTTAAAGTTATCCAACATTTATTGTAAGGATTGGGGAAAACCCAGAAATGCCCAATCAGATCAAAAAGTATTAGTAGTAATAATTATTAATGATACAAGCTTTAGAGTTAGCAAGTTTTATTTATTAAACTTGCCTATTATTGGATTTTTTGTTGGTATTTTTTCTTGGATTATTATAGCTGCTTAGAAGAACTTAGAATACTAGTTTTATTTTGTCCAAGCAATTACTTGAATCACTGTATGAATAAAAAATTAGCCGGTTGCGTTGCAATAAATAAATAAGCGGTATGCCTGAGGGACAACAAGAGCACAAAGAGAGCGCATGCGAGCGAGAGAGCGTCATAAAAGAGCAGCGTAAGTTATGCAACGGCAGAGCCACTACAAAAGTAACAACAACAACAACAATAACAGCAGCATCGACAGTGGTTGCTTCTGCTCCTTCCCCCTCCCTAACAAACACACACAAAGCCGGTTGGCTGGCAAAACTTCTCTTCTATTTGGTTTTTTTTATGCTTTGACTGCCCGCAAGATTCTGCACAATTTACCGTTACCTTAATGGCTAAATCACCGTTTAGAAACGCAATGTTCTGGCAAAAGAAATAAAAATGTTGCTGTGCTCGTTGTTGTGGTTGTAGTTGTGGCTTTAGCTGTTCTTCACTACTTGACCGATTTCAACGGAATTCTCTTGGCTGAAACGTATACGTAATCATAGTATTTATATATTTCGCAGACGTGCTTAGATTTTAATTAAATTAAAATTACACTCAATTCACTCGAGCCTGGGAGTCTACACTGAGTATCAAAAAAATGTTGAATCCAGCGACACGTGTTATTTAGATACATTTAAACAGCTGAGCTATTAGACACCCTTTAAAACTAAAACTTGGATATTTCAACTGACGAGCAAGATGAAGAATAAAAATCAGTACACATAAAACCTATGTATATATTTAATTTAATAACGTTAAGAAAATAACTAATCATATTTAAATATTCAGGTGTTAACTAAAATAAAAAAAAAATTACATTTGTATATAGTAGATTCAGAGACCGAAGTAATTATGAAGTATTTCATTTAAACAATTATTTGTTAATTTTTCTCAATACAAACATATAGTACATACTATATACAAAATACTTTTTAATTTTAATAAATTAAATTAATGAGTAAAACTATAATTATAAATTATAATTGGATATAAAATTGAATATTAAATATATGTTTCTATCAAGATATACATGTGTATCTTTTTCTTGTAATCTGTATCTTTTGCTTAAAATGACAATAGGCACTTCTTCCTATCAAAACACAACACAACTAGAATCTTGATAAACGATTATGGAATCTAAGAGATACACAAGAGATACAAGAGATATGAATTGATATTTACAGATAAAAACAGTGCAAAAAAACAAAGCACTTGTTTGGCTTTCTTTTAATCAATCAAGAAAAATTATAACAGTACACGTACGATATGAGAGACATATTCATATGTACATATTTATATGTATTTACACACACAAAGCAACAGTTATAAACAATGAGAGCGAACAACAACAACAACGGCAATGAAATGCATTATTTGTAATATCACAAAAATACATGACAAAACAATGACCAGCAAGTGAGATGGGCATAGGAAGAGAGAGAGAGACAGTGTGATTATTATGCTTCTGCTTTTGTGCCACGCGTACTGGAAATTATATAAAACATGTTTCTGCTGCTGCTGCTTCCAGGGGGAGTGGGAGGGGTAGCATAGCCAAAGGCAAAAACAATAAGAGAAGAAGAAAAAGAAATAACGCATTGCAGTTGTGTTCTGCGAGTGTGTGTCGCTCTCGCACTCACACTCTCTCTCTCCCCCCACACACACTCTCTTTGAATGCAGCCAAAGCTACAGCTACAACGGCAAATGTTGTTGATATTTTTTAAACAAATACAATAAAGCATTCTCTCCATGCAAAAATATAAGAGCAACAACAAAGAATATCAGCAAGTACTAAGTGGAAATAAAAAGTACTCTTGTCGAAAATACTAATCGGCGATCGCAATTAATTAGTAATGGGCTTAAAACATGGTATAATGTATGAAAAATTATTAAATTACATAAATATTTTCCTTCTTCTTTGTCTGCCAAAATGCATAAAAAAGTAATAACACGCTATGACTGCATAGTGTATAACAATAATGCAGAAAATATATATAAAAAAAAAAGTTGGGTGGTGGCTGCCATGCATTGAGTACGACAATATGACACGTTGGCAACGCGTAGCAAAAACAAAATAAGAAACGCTCTCTCACGCATACAGAGAAAAGCGTCTCTCATTCATGCATGGATTATGCAGCTGATGAGCTTACGAGAGAGGCAGAGACGGAGAGACGGAGAGAGCGCTGAACAAGATGAAGACAAAGCCCCAAAGCCAAAGGCAAAGCTTCAACTGCAGCTTCTCAAATTGACAACAGGGTTGTCTTAAAAGTTCTTTCTGCCTTTTTGCCTGCTGTAATTGAAGCATAAGGAGAGCAATTAAAATGTCAATGATATTTGCTTGAATTAAGGGAAATTTTGCGTATATCAAATTTAAACTACTTAAATTTCAGCAAGCAAGTTTAATGAGTTAAAATTTACATTATAAATTTATAAAAATAATAAAATAAATAAAAATAGTTTAATAATTGAGTTAATAATTACACATAATTTGTAAATATTTGAAAATTGAGACTAGAATTAAAAATTGATTTATGTAAATTGTGATGTTTTCATTTACAGCATGCACTGCACTACAAAAATACAAATTTCTGTTGTTTTATTTATAGTTTACTTTTTATTTGTTACTAAATAAACACAACAATTGTACAAGTAATAATTTTCCAACAAAAACTACTTTTAGGTTCAGTTATTTTAGATACTTGTATAATTGTAGATGATTAGTGTATCTCAGAACTACTTACCGAGTATCTTTAAGTCGATCACTCTTCATTATCGTCTGCGCTTATTTAGATATTTCTCTTCAACCTTAACCCTTGCCTGCCCGAAAAGACAAACTTTGCACTTTGCCAGCGGCAACACATCAAGCCCCCAACATTGTGTCCAATCTCCTTCTTTTTTTTTTTTTTTGAGAAGAAAGATTCACACTTGGCGCCTTTTACTCAGTTCTTTTGAAAAGGCTGAAAAGGGGGAAAGTTGGAGGGAATATAGAGGGATACAGGGTAGAAACGGCTCGACCCGACTCTAAGTGTTTCTTGTAACTTGAGTCTTCAAGTGGCCAGCTGGCATTTGAACAACATGTTTTCGTAGAACATTTTCCATATTTTTTGCAAAAAAAATACAAATAATAATAATAATAATAACATAAAAGCATGAAAATGTATGTTAATAAAAGTTGTATTCATCTTGGTTTTCTTTTTATGTTTTTTGCAGTGTCTTGAAGCAAGTTGTTATGTGTAGCCTACGAGTTAGACATCAAATCAACGACAAGCAACATTAACAACAACAACAGCAACAACAACAACAGCGGGCACATCTCACACTGCAGCTAACAGATGAGCCCCAACAACAGATGTCAATTGCTGCAGCCGAAAATGCAGGGTAAGTTTATAAATCACAGACCAAAAGTGCAACTTGAATTCAAAATAACATTCTCAATCTTTTGAAAGAAATCTCAAAGTATCTTAAGTACGTTTTATGACTAGAACTAAGTCGAAATCAACAGTTTTATACGAATTGAACTGATTTAATCCCACTCGTGGACTTGTTTTTAAAAATATTCTACTTCTTTTATTAAACTATTACTTTCGACACTTGCCAGTCAAAATGTAAACTTTATTCGGCACATTTCCCACTTATGTACTTTAATATTTTTATTGAAAACAAGGAAATACATTTGTATTTTATAAAGTACATAAAATTTTCAAAATAGTCATCAAAATGTTTGGAAACAAAAAAAAATATTTTTTAGAAGCTTTTCAGAAGTCTTTAGAAATTTTTATGACAATTTTTTTTAAGAAGAATTGAACTAAATCTCGGTGTTTTTAAAATCTCAGAGATTTTATTTTATTTAAACAAAACTATTAATTACTAGTATACATAATTTGTACATCAAATTCATTAAACAAATGTATTTCATTTAATTCAAATATTAATTTATTTTATTAAAATATTTCTCGAAATTGAAACATTAACTTTTTTAAGGATTACTCTTTATTTAATTTATTAAGTTACCATACATATTTTTTAAAATAAGGAAAAATTAATTTTCCTCCTTTGAATGAAGTTAAATGTCTCCAAAATTGTGTATCTGAGATACTTAATTAATGGGTAATTAATTTGATTAATTGATGATTGGTTGTTAAAAACCCATCTAAATAATTATTTTTATTTAAAATTTATTTTATAAAAAACTCAGGAATGGCTTAAGCTATGATTTAATTCCAAATCTCAGCAAAAGCTCATTGAGTTGTTAATTGCACTCGCTCAATTTCAAATGTATCTTACAGATACAGTGTTAACAAATACAATTAGAGTTTTAGATACAAATATTGTTTGTGGACAGCGCCGGGTCAAGAAAAGTACACGACACATTTGTTATACATACAAAAAAAATATTATACAGAGAAATAGTTAGATTGATTAAGATAGATAATAAGATAGAGAGGGAGAGAGACCGAGGTATTTTATGGGATACTCTGCATTCTCTTTGTCTCAATATTGTTGTGAAATATTTTTGCGCATATTTCGGTCTTTGATTTATAGCTTTCAATTACGTTTTGTCTTTTTTGTTCTTAAGTTTTGTTTTGGCATTTCGTTTCTTTTTTTTTTGCTTTCTTTAGCTTTTTATGATTGAAATTGATTTTATTACCTTTTTATATAAGTTCATCTGCGTTCCAAGTCGAAATTTGTGGCGCATTTTATGGTTTTTTTTTGCACCCAAATGCGCGACTCTCTGCGATTTTTTATGGGTCAATGTGTGAACTTATAGATTCTAAAGCTTACAAAAGGTGCAATTAAGCGAGAAATTGTAAGAAATTAAATGATAATGCCGAGCTTTGTTCTAGTTATTTGAGGGAAAATTTATTGAAGTTTTTAGAAAAATACATATTGTTACTTTTATAAATTTAATGATGAAAAGTTCAGGCTCACCTCTAAAACAAAAAGCTCAAAAGAAGCGTTTTAACAAATAACATGTTTTTTTGTAATTCGTTGTACCATTAAAAAACCAAGGCATAATAAACACGCATATCTTTAATATCACTGCGGACGGCAGTCCGCGCTAGTGACGAAAGCAGCACGAAGGGTGCGAAGGCGACTAGCATATATACACAGGAAGAATGGAATGTCCGATCAGGTCGAGTTATATACCGATCGAAAGGTATCAACTTAACTTAAAAATTTGCATACTAAGACTTTTGTAAACTCACCTGGTTCGTGAGATAAACAGGTGTAAGTGGCAGGGGCAAAATTTAAATGATTGGAGCTAATGGGGCCGTTGGAGCCTTTTTGAATTTTCGTTGAATTTTTTATTATTCTAATCAAAAATACGCGTCGAATGACACCTCAATCACCTCAATCCGACCACTGGTTCAAAAAATAATTAAGTTTGAAATTTTTAGTGGCGGCCTTCCAAAAATGAGATGAAAAGTCAGTTTGTCTGTTTGTCTGTTTGTATGAAAGCGTTGAAATATCTTAAATCGATGAATGAGGACTTGTTCCCGAATAAAAATCTAGCAACGTTTGTTCTACGACTTTTTCGAAAATCTCTAGTCCAAACGATATAAGCTACAGATGTGCCAAAATTTTATTTTTAAAATTATTTATATGGGCATTTCCACAGAATGGTCCACCGCGGCTAAAAACGTAAAATTGATCAAAAACTCACATCTTGTGAAATTTTCTTTCAGAAATGTATTTAAGTTATTTATTTAAGCAATATACGCTAGAAGAAATTCAATTGGATGAACATATAGATTCTACATTGGAATAAATTCACTTGTTCCATATTTATGTCAATTTTCTTAAAAATTTACTTCCAAAATGGACCGTTTGTATTTTAACGATTACACTAAGTAGAACAGTAAAATTGTAACATGAACAATTTTAATTCAAAGAAATATATTGAAAGTTAAATTTAAATAAGTTTTTCGGGCTGTTTTGGATATATAATTAAAAAATAGAGACACAGGAAGAACATAAAAATAGTGATGGTAAAAAATGATGTCCCGTGCGCGATGTCCCGTGCGAATTTACGTCAAATTGAATTAAAAAAAAAGTGCAAGTCATCTTTGAAAAAAATTATAACCATTTTTAAGAGGCCTCAATGCACAAGAGTTAAAAATAAGTTGCAATAAAACATTGCCTCTGGATTCGCTGAAATTGGCGTTTGAATTAGTTGACCTCACAAGTCACTTCCGTTTCGTGTCCCGTGCGAATCACTTAAATTTTGCTATTATCTTAAAAATTAAAAATTACCCAAAATCAATCTTTGCACCAATGAAAGAGCTAATCAAATGCTATATGTTAAGCCCTTCATCAGAGAAAAAAACCGTTTCCTTTTTACCGTTTTTTTACTTTGAATGTGTACGAATGTCCCGTGCGCGACCTGGGAAATGCCCATATGTAAAACTTAATATTATTCGTCACAAAATTGGATATCAGAAATTTTGGGGCATGAAAATGTTTTCGTCACTAGACTTTTACCTCGTAAAGAGGTTTTTTTATGGGATTTATGTATACAAATGATGAGTAAAGAAATATTCATGCAGTTTTTTAATTAAAATTGGCAATTTTTCTTATTTTTGACTATTAAAATTTATGAAATAAAAAGATAATTTTTATTTAAAAATCATAAAATAAGTTTTATTATTCAACTTTTATAATAAAAATGAATATCAAAATTTTGTTTATCAATTTCTATTGTAAAAACTGAAAATAAAAGTTATTTTTCAATTTGTATTTTAAATGTTAGGAATAAAGCTTATAAAACTATGTAACAGGCATAAGGAGGCATATTCGACCTTATAAAGTATATACAGTGGCGAGCAAAAGTGAGTGCATGTTCACAACACTGACTTTCATGATTCATAAAAACAAAACCATACAAGGGAATCCAAATTTTTTTTCTCTAAATTTTTTAAAAAATACTAGCGAAGAGATTTTTGAAAATTTTTTTTTGCTGTCACTAATAGAATTGATTTTGCCGGCTTTTTGCATCAAAACTTTCTTTCCAAAAAATCTAGGGTAAAAAGTTGAAAAAGTAAGCTAATTTTTTTTTCTTTTTCCTTTTTCCTTTTTCTTTCAAAATCTAAGAATTTGTCTTTTTTATTAATGTTGCCTTACTCCTATTTGTTAAGAATGAAATGATAAAAATTTAGAAAAAAAAAAATTTGGATTCCCTTGTATGGTTTTGTTTTTATGAATCATGAAAGTCAGTGTTGTGAACATGCACTTACTTTTGCTCGCCACTGTATATTCTTGATCTGGAGTGAAATTAAGATATTTTACAAATACCATATTTTACTACACATTTAAGAAATAAATAGAAAAAAATCCAAATACATAAAATTTGAAAGTTAAAAAGAGTTGAAATTAGTGTATGATTCCAAATAAAAAAAATAATTTGTTAACTTATAAATACGAATAAATGTTGGACTGAGTGTATAAAGTTAGTCAAGTATTTATTCTGACAAATATAAAATTATTTTTCTTCTTGTTCCAAGAACCATAAGCAGCTAAGGTAAAGAAAATTTAAAGTAAAATAGGTTTGTTTGTAAGACTTTTCATTATAAAAAAAATTCCAATGAAATATGTATATTTGAAAACTAAAGTACATATGATAAGAAAAGTAGAATATAAACAAAAAAACAAATTTTCTGTAAAAGGAATTTAAGAATTTTAATGTGCAGATATAATTCTTTACCAAAAAGTCTTTTTATCGACACATTTTACTGAGATTGTTTTATCTCTTTTATTTTTTCATTTATGACGACAATAAAACTAAAATAGAAATTTAAAAATTTCTTTAGCTTTATATAAATTTTTTTTGTAATTGATTGTAAACATACTTACATATATGTATGTATAGCGATTTTTTTCGATTTTCAATCCGTCAGTTGGACATTTAGTGAAGAGATCGAAAGATACATTTATAGAGCTGTACTGTAAGTCCATTCAAATGATATCTTTGTTACTTTTCCACTGAACTTAATGACTAAATTAACTCAACGCCTGTTGAAGATTTTCACTGCATAATTTTCACTTTTCTTCGATGCCGCAACGAAAACGAAAGTGAAATAAATGAGATGTGAGTGAGAGAGAGAGAAAAAGATAGATACATAGATAGAGAGAGTGAAATGCAAAGCTTGGTAGAGTTACAAGTGCAAACATTTTGTGTTTTTGGGTTTAGGCCTAGAAACACACAAAAAAGCTGAGCTACAGTGAAGCCTCAGCGAAAGAGACTCGCGGCCACGCTGATGAGTTTTTAGCCCGCTTTCACTTTCATTTGGTTTCGTTCCATTTATCTAGTTTTCGGCCGTTTGACTTTAGCCGGTTTTTCCAACCGCACAGAGCGAGTGAAAGAGAGAGAGAGAGAGAAATAGTTGACTGACAATGAAATAAAGTTATTTTATACTTCATGGCGAGTTGAAACTGAAACTGAAACTATTTCAGGCAACGCCTAAAAATAAAAGAAGAGAGAAACAAATATATAGTAAAATAAAAATAAAAGTGAACACAAAAAAAAGATGCCTGAAAGTTACTCATCCAACTGTAGACAGACCCACGGCATTGTATCTTGATCCATGGCAAAAAGATACATTCATTGTCTGCCCACGTAATACACTCAAATATACCAACACTTGTCTTCATATTCATATTCATATTCATTCTCATACTCATACTCAATCTCGAGTATTTGACTTGACAATGTTTAGCTACTTTTTTACTTAGTGACTAAATATAAATCTATTAGTTTTCACATTTCGTTCGCTCACTTTCACTTTTGTCAATCGCAATTAGTGGCTAACAACAACAACAACAGAATTTAAACAACAACAATATAAACATTGTACAAAGTTTCTCATTTTAATTGCATTCGTCTTCGAAATGAGCCTAACAACAAAATAGCAAAAACGACATTTAATTGCCAGCAAATGAAGCATTGTAAACAATAAAAAGCAGCAACAATAACAGTTATAACAACAGCAACAACAACACATGCAATAGTTTATATTAAAATTTGACGCTAATGTTACTTAACTTTAAAACTTTTAGGTAGTTTATGGCTCTTGTTTTTTTTTTGACTTGTTTTAATTCGTATCTTGAAATGAAATAAGGCAAAACCTCAACCGATTTTTTATACTCGAATTTACTCGAATATACTGCGAATTCCAATCCGCAAGATTTGACCGAATTTCCCTTAAAATTCCTTTACATTTCCTACGAATTACCCTCCGAATTTCCCTCCCACATTGTGTTTAGTAATTTTTTGCAGAACAGTGCTGGAAAATGTTCTGAGCGAATCAGACATTTGCGTCAAAAGAATTTTCGCCTGTTAAAATGTGTAATTTATTCATCAAATATTTATTTAATCATAAGTCGAAACAATTTTCAAAGGTAAAACCTACTTTCGTTATAACTTTTGTATTTTTGAAAGTGCGGGTTGATTTCAGTGTTGTGAAATGTCTTTTTGCAGGTTAGAGGTCTTATCGATTTTGAGGTATGATGAAATAATAATTATTTAAAAATTAAATAAATTATTTTTTGTTTATCTGATAATGTAGTAATATTCCTAAAACATTGAAGTATTTTATATATGGGCAATTCTCCAGAAATGTCAACCGAGCCTGAAAACGAAAAATTGCTCAAAAACTCACAACTTGTGAAATTATGTTCCAAAAATGTATTCCAGTTATTTATTTAAGCAATATACGCTAGAAGAAATTCAATAGGATGAACATATAGATTCTACATTGGAATAAATTCATTTGTTCCATATTTATGTCAATTTCTTAAAAATTGACTTCCAAAATAGACCGTTTGTATTCTATCGATTACACTAAGTAAGATAGTAAGATTGTAACATAAACCATTTTAATTCAAAGAAATACATTGAAAGTTGAATTTAAATAAGTTTTTCGGGTTGATTTCGATATATAATTTAAAAAAAGAGAGACAGAAACTACATAAATATTTTGTGGAAGAAAATGTCACGTGCGACAGTGACTCAAATTACATTTAAAAAAAAAATACTTGATATTTTTAAATAAAACAAAAAAAATTTTTTAGATAAATGAATACATAACATTTGAAAATAAATTGCATCAAAATATTCGTTCACGTTTTGCCGAAATCAGTGCTAGAACTGGTCGCCGAAAAAACGACTTCTATCTGAGTCGCGTGCGAATGCCTTGGTTTTTTTAAATTATCTTGAAAACGAACAATTTCCCAAAATCAACTTTAACACCAATTATAGTGCTAATCAATACCTATAAGTTTCCCCTTTTGTCGCAACAAAATAATGTTTTGGCATATGTTTTATTTAACTTTGAATGCGTACGAATGTCGCATTCGACATGGGAGAATTACCCATATATATATTATTTTCACTTTAATTTTATGCTAAGCATGAAAAAATCATCGATTTAACCCTTCCGAATTCAAACTCACTAGCTCAATGTCACGTGAATTCAATTCGCAAAATCTTGCCGAAAGTGAAAACCGGAACAGGCCTGATAAACTCTTAATTTTTCCTTTATCAAATTATGTGCTAGTCCAAACACTTTTAAGCCAAGGTCAAAAATTTAAAGTTGTCAAAAAACTAAATGTTTTTTAATAATAGTTGTTTTTTGGAATCAACTTTGTTTAATTTTCTTTTGACATAATAATTAATGTGAGTTAGGTGATTAACTCAAGCTTATTATAATTAAATGAAATTAATGAAAAGTTACAAGATTGATTCTAATTGCCTCGTTTTCCGCTTTTTTTCTTCCCGCGTTGTTTTCTGCTTCTTTTTTTTTTTTTCCCCCAATGTTGTCCTCCTTTTCTGCTGAAACGATAACTCTCAGTCTTCTGCTGTTAACTCAAAATGTACAGCTTAAAAAATCGGTATTTGACTCTCTGCTGTTATTCGGCTGTTGGTCGGCTTATAATCTGCTGTTAATGTTCTGCTGTTATTGTTCTGCTGCTGCTGTTATTGTTCTGCTGTTATTGTTCTGCTGTTATTGTTCTGCTGTTGTGGTTCTGCTGTTGTTCTGCAGCTGTTGTTCTGCAGCTGTTGTTCTGCTGTAAATCTGCTGTGCGTTCCCTATCCAATCTTACATTAATAAATGTTAAAAATGTGATGTAAAAAATTTAAAATTCTTATTTAACAACACTTCTTATCGTTATTTTTTAAGCTGAATTGATATGGTCATATATTCCTCTTCAATTTTTATTTTGTGTTTGAATATTTTTTGATTATTATAGAAAATTTGCTAAAAAAATGTGAAAATGCACGTTACCCTTAAATAGATTTCCATTTTTTGTAACGTGCGCAACGGAACTTTCAGAAAGCTTAATTTTTGTTCAAAAACAGTTAAATAGGTTTAAAAATGCTCCCAAAGATCTGCACTTTCCAGAAAATTTAATTTAAATTTACCGAACTGAACGGGAGCTATATTAGTTTTAAACTGAAAATATGAGTGAAAATAAAACGTGCGCAACGCACAAAATTTTTGCAAAAAGATTTTTCTTAAGAGTAGTTTGAAATTGTTGTAAATTAAAATTCATATTGGAAACAATTTTCTATGAAGTATGTTGAAATGGTTGGACTAACATAAGAGCGAAATAAAGTATATAAGGCATATTCGATATTTTCAATTTAAGTTTTGATTTTTAAAAGAACATGCTCAACATTTATAAACTCTGACCTGACAGCTTTATTCTATTATGATTCGATTTAACTTAAATTATGTCAGGATACTTAGGAGATATTTTAAGTGCGATTAGCTGAGTTAATTAGCTTGTTCCACCAACTAACCAATTCAATAATAAAATTGATATATCTTAAAAATTGTGCAACTGAAAGACCGTCCAATTACTTACTGCTTCCAGTGTTTTTGGCAAATTCGTCTTCCTCCAGTCCGAATTCATTCGTTTTATAGAAAAGTTTAAAGGGCAGTAGTTAAGATACTTGACTGCGATTGCAGATTACAGGAAACTTTCATAGACTGTTTCCATGAACCACAAAGCGAACTAAAAACCCAAAAAAGCATCCATTAAATTCCGCGCTGAAAACACAAAATTTCCATTTGACAATAACTACGCAGCCAATTTCGTATAATTTCCAAAGCAGCAACAACAACAACAACGAGTATCTGTACCTTGGAGAGTAGAAAACAACAAGCAACAACAACTAACAACGCCCACACACAATCCTAACAACGCCCTAACAACAACAAAGCGAAATCACTTTTCCAAACTCGTAACAAAAAAATAAATAAAAAATCATAAGCCGCTTACATAAGAAGAATCTATGAATGTAGCTGTGAATATTGCTTGTTATTTGCTTTTTTATTGTTTTTATTTTTTTCGTTTATTTTTTTTTTTTTTTTTTTTGTTTATTTCTCAAGTTGAGTTTAAGGTAAGTACGCCCTAATTGGGCAGGGGCGTGGTCAAGACACAAGCAATCAATCAGTGTTTATATTGATACTTACTTACAGTTGCGATTGCAATAAATGTATCTGTATCTGTAGCTTAAGCTGTACATGTATCTGTATATAGTATAGTCCACTTTCGTTGTGGAAGTGCGGAAAAAAAAAGAATATAAAGCAGAACTTTGATGAAAATTCCAATGTGCCGTCGCGTCGACGCCCACATTGAAGCGAATAACTGCGTTTTGTTTTTATGAGTTTTCTTTGTTACGCGCAAAATGACGGAAAAGCCCTTGCCAACGAATTTTCCCCATTTTCCAGCTTAGACGAATTGAATGCACAAGCATTGTAATTTGCAAAACAGAATATATAGAATATGTATAAGAATATGAGGGAACAACAAGTTATGGCATTTTATTTATATCCTTATCAGAAGCATAACAGTGTGAGTGGCACAGAGTGAGAGAGAGAGAGAGAGACAGAGAGCGAACGTCTTTATAATTTATATGCAGACAGCGCACTTGCAGTGTTGCATTTTCAGTTCGGTTATTACACACTCCATTCATTCATTAATTTTATTTGTAAAGTTTCTGTGTATGCATTGCCAATTGCTCGGAATTTGATTTTATTAAAGTTATAACAGTTTCAGCTGTCACAAGAGCTGAGGCTTGAAGCAAATACTTTAAAATACACAATTTTTATTGTAGATACTATTTCCTATACATAAATAGCTCATTATTATTCATAAGTCTTATTAACAGCGTATGTAAGCTTAAAATTTAACATTCTTCTTCTTCTTCTTGAAAGTTACAGAACTGCGTGCTCAAAAGCAGCTTCCTGTTAATTAACAGCGCTGCACAGGATCACTGTTAGCGCCCTTGATAGCTTTACTTGTCGCATTCCTATGTTCATATGTACATATATTCACACACACCGCAAGCAGAGCGCTAATTTTCTGCCGGCTCTGCGCCGCGATTAGCAGAGAGAGCACAAACAAAACACCTGAAATGTTACGTGACGTTCTGGCTCTCCCTCTCTCTCTCTCTCTCTTGATATTCACGCTCTTTCGTTTCAACGTCTGACAAACAGACATGCGCAATGCGACACTTTTAGATTGATCTATTCGTTACTCTGACAATACAAATGCTTTTGTGTTAATGAGGCGATTCTTAACATTTCAATGTACTTAATCATCATTGAAATCAAATGTACACCATACATATATTCAGAATAATGCACAAAGAAGGTAAAATAGTATTTCAATTTATCGCATAGACGATTTTCATTAATTTTTTCAATTTATTCCGCTTTTGGCGCAGTGTAACATTCTGTTAAAATCTAGCAAGTTGTACAGTTTATGGTCTGCCAGCTGTCTGAACGCTTATATGTATGTATGTATGTGTGAGTTATCTTAATCGCGCCTACAACTTTTGCCAACACATGTTTCAACATGTCAATCACCTATAACTAAGAACAAGAAACAAATACAAATACAATAATTGCAACAACAAGTGCAATAAATACTTACTTGAACTCGCGCATGTTGTTTATCACAAACAAAATTTGATATACGATTATGATCCGTCCAAGTTGTTATGCTTTTTATTTTATTATTATTATATTTTTCGTGTTGCGGTATATCGAATGGAGCTCATTGAGTTGTTGTCCCTGTCAAAAAATATATTAATTACCTGCTGGTTACTTAAGCAGTTTCACTCTCTCTCACTCTCTATTTGACTCATGCTCTCTTCAAATGTGAAATGTGAACCTGTCCAGCTGTTATACACGCAGACATGAAGCAGACGACCGCTAATTACCCCGAAAAGCATCAGACAGTCTGGCAACCTGGTCAAATCTAAACATACTTTTGCTTATGTTATATAACAGACTGCTTTAAATCATGCAGAGCAGTTTAAATGAACTAACCGAAGAAGAATTTAACTGAACGAATGAACTAGAATTGATGAATCTAAATAGGAATGAGGAACCAAATCAACTAATTCAAGGACATTTTTTATATATTTATTTATTTTAAGAAACAAGAATTGTTAAATCAATTAAACAAGTCGAAAGAGGTTGTGAATCAAATAGTGTAAATGAAAAAGATTGCGACTCAAATGAACAAAGTTGACTAAAATGAACTAAATTTAGGAACTCAAGCGAACTAAATGAACAAACTTTAGATTTAAATAGACTGAATTAAAATTAAACTGAATTTCCCAATCCTTACATTCTAATTTAGGTGAATTTCTTTTAATTTCTATTATATATTTTACTCAAATTGTACTTCCAATTTTTATTTAAAATTATTTAATTATGTAAAATACTTGAGCGCTTAAATGAGAAATAAATAAAATATATATATATTTCTTAATATTAAAAGATTTCCCTATAGATCTACCAATCATTACTAAAACAGTATGTACTGTAAAATTGATTTTTAGTAATTTCAAGAAGTTGCAATTTTATGAGAGCCAATTGCAATTTATGGACTTAAGATACACGATCTTCTAAAATTAACCCATCTTGCCCACACTTACAAAGTCCGTCTTTCAATCTTGACTTTGAATGCATATCTTTTTTGCCAAAAAAAGTTGCCTGTAATTTTAAATTTCATCTTTTTGCATTTGCCTTCAGGTACGCAATCTTTATTGCTGCCTGCCTACCTCAATAACAAGACTTCACCTTCAAAGCAAATGTTTGCAAATCAAGTTTAACACCAAAGGCCCAAGAAAAGACATAAAAAACAGAAAAAAATACTTAAATACTCGCAACAGCCACAGAAAAAAAGAGAAAAAAATGTGTAATTTTTGTTGATTTTTTTTTCGGGTTAATAATTTTCGTTTCGCTTCTTGGCACTGCATAGTTTCAGTTTTAGCCACGCTTGATGTCTATAAATGTTGGTTAAGGTTGGCTTAGCTTTGAAATCAAGTTTGGGCCAAGCACAAACATATGTACATAAATACACACATAGTCGAATAGTTAGTTGGTTGTTTTTAGCCTGGTCTAACTAGTTGTTGTTTTTGCCGTAATGTAATGCAGCCAAGTTTACTGCAAGTTGTTGCTCATTTTCAGTATCATTGCTGAGTATTAGACACGGTCTGATTATCTGATAAATTCATAGATACTCGTATGTGACGGCATTAAACTAATCGTGACGTACTATACGACAATGCTCAACTGCGTTTCAAATGCATTTAGATACGATTTTATCTGAGATAAATACTTTGGGAATTTGGAAAATTTTTGTAGAAAGCAATAGTATGAACCGCAAAAAAAAATAAGAATAAAAAGGAATAATTTTTATTCGGGCGAATGAAATAATATAAATTTTTAATTTCAGCATTTCTCATAATGGTTCATTTTATAATTTTGGTTTGCTTGTTTTTGTTTAGTATTATTTATTGAATAATTCGCATTATCATTTTAAATATCCCCAATAATCTCATCAGCAATTTTACTATAAAATTCACATTTAAATTCAAAAATATGATATTATTAACTTAAAACACAAAATCTGAAATTGATATTTGTAGATTTATCAACTATTAATTTCCACTTTAAAAATATTTTCGTAACTATGCTTTTATCTTCAAAATCAAATTAAATATACATTTTTACATTGTCAACAACTGCTTTTAACAGCTGTTAACTTAACAGCATTAAGCTATGGCTAAAATTATTGCTACTGTTAAATAACAGTCTGACATTATATATAATTGCCTTTAACAGCTGTGAACTTAACAGCATTAAGCTATGGTTATGTGCTTATGCTATGTAACAAAACAGTTTCACAATATTTAATCTCAATGAATATTGCAATATATTTTTTCATCTTGCAGCCTTGATATTTCTTAAAGTCGTTTACCTCATTTATTGAGAAGGAAAGTGAGATGAGAAGATACATTTATACTGACTCATTAATATGTGTGTGTGAATGTGCAATATTACTAAAGCCAAATATGCCTCTGTTTTCCTCCCCAATCAGCAACTGACAATAATAATAAAAAAAAATAAATGAAAATAATAAAAATCGTATGTACCAAAATAAAAAAAGATATATGTAAGAGCAATAATAATAAGTATCGCCTTCGGGTAGGTCATGTGAGAGTAAAGAGAATGCTGTACATTCTCACAGTTCTCTTTCTCTTTTCTCTTTGTTCGCCCTCGTCGAGGTCCATGCGTAATAAAAGCTAAAGAATATCTGATAAGTACAATGGAACATATAACTCTGACTGACGGACAATCTTTTGGAACTAACAAGTTGCTCTGGCATTTGGTTAAATGGCAACCCTCTTGGGTGAAAATGTGTTGATTCAATCAGTTTAATGCTCACTTTTATAACCAAAAATAAAGACAGTCTAGTATTTTAATTAAAAGTTATATTTCAAAACGATTCTGTCGAATCTGTCAGCAACAAGTGGAAAAACATGTCTTTTTTTTATATCTAGTGCAATGTCTAATTCATTAAATCAGCTTTTGTGCCTCAATTGATTTTCAACATAATTTCAATCTCGAATAATTCGCCCTCAAGAGAATTAATTATATAAATATTAAATAAATTTTATATAAGACACCAACAATTCATTTAAATTAAGCGGTTCATAAAATTTGCTTTTATCCTTCTTTCTAATCAATTTAAGGCTCATTTTCAAATGTATCTATTGCCATATTAAAAATAATCCTTAGACTCTAAGAGTTGTAGTTTAAATAGTATCATAAATTAAATTTATGTCAGGTCTAAAACGATCATTAATCAAAAGAGTGCCTCTATAAATATGTACCTAACTTTTGATTTTATCATTACACTTTATTTTATTTATAATTATTTTTAACTTTCATATGTTTAATTCCCCCATGAATTCATTTTGCTTTCATTGTTTGACCATTTGACAATGGATTTTTCATCTCAGCTTGCCAACATAAATGTGACAGTTATCGACAAACCATTAATTAACTGTATGAATTATTGAAACATTTAGTTTTTATTGCTGCATAAATTATAATTGAATAAACAATCAGTATTTGGCAGTCGTTTAAAATGTTGACAAAACCAAATGAATATCCACAATGTTTCAAATTGCCAAATAAAATGTGCAATATTTTTTTTATATATTATCATTTCATTTATTGTTAGTAGTTTTCATTATAAGTATTTATAACAGAAAGGAGTTGAATTTGGGAAGAAATTTTGAGTATTGCTTTAAAAAGATACATATTAATATCAAAAAAACTACAACCTTGAAAAGGTAATTTTCCTCCTCCGAAAATTGTTGTTCTTCATTTTAAAAGTTATTGAAGTTTATCAGTCATCAACATATTTTTTGAAACTGGATCACGAAACCCATAATTTTTACTATTTAACATAATCCTTATTTGATAACAAGTCATTTTATTAGAAGTTTTTTTTATATCTTTTATTAGTTTTTGCAAAATTGGAAGAAAAATATTATAGTTTAGCCTTGAAACGATAAATTTCCAATTAAATACGTGCAAGATATTTTTAGTCAGACGGTCCCAAACTTATACCTTTAAATTTCAAGGGGAAATCGATTTTTCTTTTTAGACTTTCAAGAAGTTTCGGAGGGTAATAGTCTCTTAAAATACGCTAGAATATTATGAAATTAAAAATATATTAAGACCTATTTCAAAGATAATTTCAAAGCATTTTGTCTCCGATTTCTTTTTTATTAGCGATTTCTCGGTGACCTTTTATTATACCTTTTTTAAAGTCAGTTAATTGATGTTTCGAGGCCCACTTTGCTAGAATATATCTGTGGTTACTTTTAATTAGTAAACACAAAAACAGGCTACTTTAGTTAGGTTTTTGGAATTGAAAAATAGAGACCGCAAGCTGTTCAGTTGAGTAAAATAATAATTTGTTTTTGCATGGCCTTTTTTAAGTGCTATGACTAATTAAAATTGCATTAAAGTTGACCCGATTATTTATTGGCCTTTAACTTGTCAAGAATCGCGGAGTTGTTGTTGTTCTTTTCATAATGTTGCCATATTTTATACCCTGTAATAAATAGGGAATTTTTAGGTTGACTATAAACATTAATTAACATTATTAATAATTTAAGGCTTCATTAAAATTATCCCACTAGAAACAGAATTTTAAAAATAGACTGTTATTTGCTTCTTAATAGTTTCACTTTATTCCTTAATTATCATGAAAAGTATGAACTGTTTGCCGGGTATCTGCTAGGCGAGCACACTCCATTATGAATTAATTTTGATTAATTTGTTTTTGAGTTAGAAAATATGTCAAAGAAAATAACGACTACACATATACATATGTATATTATCTAAGGGGCGTGGTTTATCTTTTTCGTCTTTCGAGGCGTGGCCAACGTTGCCAAATTTCTCTCTTATATTTCCAAGTATTTATTCTTCTTCTTCTCCACACTTTCAATCCAATTAGCCAACTTTATACATATGTACATATGTTTATTTGTTTTCCTACTGCGAATTTCATCAGAATTTTCCTTGTTGCATTCGCTTTGCAGCTGTTTTGTGTCTTTCGCTTTCGAGCAAGAAAATTTTGTTTGCCTTTTTGTCTTTTCCTTGTGTGGGCGTGGCACTTTTAGCTCGCTTTTATTGCAATTAAACATGCAATTTAGGGCCAGCCATAAAATATAGGATGCAGTCCAGTTAATGTGTAATTAGTAGATACACACACACACACACACACACATGCATGTGACTCAGCCAATTTGAGTTTCTTTGTCCTGCAGATCCGTCTTTGTCCTGTTTATCGCAATACAAATTAATCACTCTTTTTTCTTATTCATGCTCATATTCAACTCTATTCAGACTGTAAATTCAGTTGCAGAATTGATACAAATTCTAAAGATAAAAACTTATTAAGGGGGTATTGCTGGTTGGCAAAATTTTTTTTCGTTTTTTTTTTTTTTTTTGCTTTTTTTATAGCTTGAATATTTGAGAATATCGTCCTAAAAGGGAAATTCTAAATACTTTAGGAGATATGGCCTTTTTTGTCCAGCAATGTTTTCGCCAAAATGCATCAAAATGGTTTGATGCAAAAAAATAACGAATGATATTATTAACTTATTAACTTATTTCGAATGATATTATTAACTAAAATATATTTTTTTTTTATGTTATAAAGGTAAGCCAAAGTGATAAGATAAAAGGACATTTTGTTTAAACACCTCCAAAACATTAAATTTGCAATTGCTAGGCGAAAATGTGGTTCATGCTCTAAGAAAATCTTACTAAGGAAAGAAACAAAAAATTAATGATTTCGGATCAAAACTGCGACCTTCAGGAATCCCGAGAGCAGTCAACCTTTTTTTTCGATCGTCAATTGACACCAGCCTCTAACTAATTCTGTCTGTCGGAAATGGTTTCCAAAAATCTTAATGTGAATTTAAAAATAGGAATAAACTATTCTCCAAGCTTAAACGCATTCTGATTATTCTTTATCAGTTAAAAAAAATCACAAAAATCAATCCCCCCTTAAGTCAAGGATTTCTTTTGGCAAACGAAAAAACTCTTCTTTTTTTTTAATTTGCAAAAGAATAAATTTTTTTTATTTCTTCTTATTTATTGAAGCTACTTAAAACTCCAAGAAAATGTTAAAAATACAAAAAAATGAAACTCCTTATGTTAAAAAAATAAAAAAGTATCAACGAATTTTCTTTGGTTTGGTTAGTCTTAGTTTTGTTGTCTAGTGTTATTAAGTACATGAAACTGGAATATTTAAAATTAAAATAAACAATTTCTACGCTCCACAGTTTGCACTTAATTAGTAAAAAAAATAAAAACACAAATTGCAAAATAAATAAATAAATAAAAGCGAATTTCGCTTGCATTCGAGAGATGCAGATACATTTACAGATGTGAAATACAAAATGCAGGCAATCTGTCTGGTTGGCAACACCTTCCAGCTTTTGAAAGATACTTGCAAATAAAAGATAGATACATTTCGACAGATAACGAATTATTAGCGAGGGCAAAAGTAGTCAGAAAAACAAAAAGAAAGAAGTAATAAGAGAGAGAGAGAGGGAAGCAAAGTGACAACATGTGTCGCGTCACGCAGACTCGCACTTTGGATTTCATTTCAAAATTCTGAGGAAGTTGCAGAGCAGCCTGAAGTTCTCTTATGTGAATCACATTCAGTGTGTCCTCCCCTCATTCATTTGTTGCTGCTTTTAATGTTGCATGGCAAATTTAATTTCTAAATTGCAGCTGTTGTCGTCATCAGCTGAAACAGCAACAGAAACAGCAGCGAGAAAAGAAGCCACGAGTGTCGTAATCAGTCCAATTGAATCATAAATCATATCAAAAGCCATTCCATCAAAAAATGCTGTCAGCCAAGAAATCTGTGCTGAGTTAACCGAATTGAAAAACATATTTATAACAATATAATTTATAATATAATTTTAATTATATAGGGTGTTCACTTGACCCTTGCAGCGTTGCTGATTGCAAGTTTGCAATACACACTGCGTGAACACCGCTTAACGTTGCAACGGGTTGCACATATTCACAGTAGGCTGTTTTTTTTTAACAGTTTGTTTAATTCTGCTTGGATTGGCTGGATTTATAAAGATAAAAATACCATTTCAAAGCTTTAGAAATATGCTCTGTGATGAAAGAGCAAAGAAACTCATTCGTGAAATAAAGAAAATAGAAGGTGTCTAGAGCTTGTTTTTTAAATAAGTAGTTGCACAAAAATGTTCATGCTCTTAACATTCGTGGATGTATAGTATATTGACTAGAACAAAGCTAAATCGAAGATTGGTGAGATTATGGATGACTTTGTTGACGATGTCGTTCTATCAAACAAATTCAGTTTGACTTTTGATTTCAACGGCCATTAATCAGCTGTCATTAATTTCTTTAGCACTAAAATACACCAAATATACTCAAATATACTGAGCATCGATATACGATTTCGACTTTTTTATCGAGCTTTCCACATCTTTATTTTGTGCAAACATGAAAGACTTTTCGTATACATAGGGGAGGGTCTAGCATTGTTGCAAGAAATTTTTCTGTGCAAGTTGTTGTTGTGACAAGTTGCACACTTGCAATCTGAAACGCTGCAAGGGTCAAGTGAACACCCTAATAGTAAATTCATATATTCACGGCTTCGGGTTCATCAGAGATTTTCGGTTCTTCCTCATGTCAGTAGTTAAATTAATTATTGGTTTTATTTTGAAATGTAAAGTAAATAAATACCAAATCTATTAAAGGAACAGAATTTATTAAAATATGTATTCTAATTACAGAATAAAATCTTGGAATAGCTTAGCGTAAAATCGCTAAAACCCGCTAAAATTGACACCCACACAGTTTTCAAACGACAGAAGCTACAGATATGTTTTTATATTTCTTGAATGTTATTTTTAAGGGCTCTTGGGCATACATTTAGTTTTTTTTTTCTAAAGTACACAGGTAAAGGGCTACAGGTGATATAAGATTTCTTATCTCACACTTTAACGATTTAAGAGAAAATTAGTCTAACGATTTTTTATTAATTTTAAATATGTTGTAATAATTTTGGTTTTCCACTAAGTGAATTTATGTTAAGAACAAAAAAAAAAGTTTCTGAGCAGAAAACAAATTAAAAAAACACCTTTTCAAAAGATACTAAAAAAAAAGTTCATAGAAAGAAAGAGCAAAGTTATTAGTTTTTTAGCTTAAAATAAAATTAAGTATTAAGAAAGATGACTGAAAATAAAAACAATAAAAAAGAGTCTTTCTCAAGAAACGACAGCTTAAAACAGAAACATTAATTGTTATTTTACGGACAACGTTAAAGAATAAAGAAAACTTCAAGATCAACAAATTTAATAATATATTTTATCCTTTACTTTTTATATGAAAGTGATGTTAAGAAACTTTGTTAAAGCTCTGCTCTACCAGAGTTAGATATATTATTAATAGTTGAAATAATATTAATAATGATTCCATCGTACGATGAAATTAATTTCAAGAACATAACCAATTTGAAGCAGACTGGAGGACAGTAAAGTGGGAATGAGATATGTATCTGAAAATAAAGCAAATTGAATGGAAAGCGGCGTGTAAATCTGAGGCATTAGCAAAACATCATGTTTCACTGGAAATGGCACGCACTGTGAAATATGTTAACTAGGAGGAGATTCCCTCGAGTCTCGCATTTTTGCTATTGACACGACGAGGAGGCGGAAGAAAGGAGGTGGCAAGGAGAGAAAGAGAGAGAGAGCGAGATAGAGAGAGAGCGAGGGAGAAGAAGCGGCATGATCTCCTGGCAACAGTGAAGGACAAACCAATCAGACAGGAGGAAGGAATATGAAACCAAGCAAGGACATCGTCAGATTGACACAATGACGGAGCCCAAGTGGATGGCACAGTGGAGCAAGGCAACAAATAATAAGTGAAAGTGCGAAGGCGACTAGCATATATACACAGGAAGAATGGAAAATATTCTGTTACCTCGTAAAGAGGTTTTTTATGGGATAAAATAAATTCTTTAGAATCAAAAATGTAATAATTTAGTCAAAAAACTGCTTATTAAATTTACATTTCAACTTCTTATTTAAAAAATAAAAAAAATAAACAATCGAAAATCTGAAAACAAATTTACGAAATATGATGCACAAATATAAAGTGTACTCCGTATTAGTAGTGAAAAATTAATAACTTAATGTCTCGTTAATTAAATTTGTTCCAAAAAGAAAAATACAGTTATTGGCCGCATTTACCTGAACTAATCAATCAGTAATCAAGTATCACAAATCAAACACTTTGATGAAATTTTGAGGCTACTCAAAGTTGCCATTTCTTTGTCTCTCAAAGCAGTTCATATTTATTTAAAAAATTCATGGGAATGGGAATCAACAGCATAATTAATTTCATATTTTATATAAATCAAAATTTTCTTTGTATTTTCATCATCCTACTTAAACGCAACCAGATCGGACAAATAGAAAGGTGATAATGGCTGATTTTCAAATCATGATTGCTCAGCACTGCCGTTCACCAGAATAATCAAGGAAATTTCATCGTTTTTTTGTTGTCGATTTGTGATTTCTGGTGAACGCGGCCATTGAATTTGTTTGATAAATTCACTCAATTTTTCTGCACACCCACCTCACTGTGCACTGTGTGTCGACTTGTAGATTTTGCCATCGCTTTGTGTGTGTGTGTTAGTATGTATTGGTTTGGTATACAACATGTTGAGCCTGAACCTTAATTTATGCCACTCGACGACGCCTTTCGTCCCCGTCCTCATCCTCGTCCTCGTCCTGACATCCTTGACGTCTATGTCGCCAGTTGTCGTTCTCGTCTGTGTGTGGCAACGGATTTTGGGGCTTCACCTTTTGCCTTTTTGTTGTTGTTGTTGTTGTTGCTATTGCTTCAATTGACGCCTCTGCTGTTATTGTTGTTGTTTTGGTTGTTGTTTTGTAGCTATTTGCCATTTTTACTTATTGTCACTTTTATTTAGTTTTCCACTTTTCCACCCACATTTTTATGCCATGTCTCGCTTTATGATAATTTTTATGGCTTATTGTGTTTGATTACACGTGTTGATACCAAAACAACAACATCAACGACCACAACAACAACAACAACAAACAATTGGTCTCGTCATTTGTGGGTTTCTTTTTCTGTTTCTTCTGAGAGTTTCGTTTATATTTATTTTTAACGCTGGGCTTCCTTTTCAAAAGGTTCTTTTTAATACCCAGTAATTATGGAATATGTATTATAATTACTTCTTATAGGAGAAGTCACCTCGAACCATGGAATTCAAATTGTTGACAACTTACAAGGTATCTTCTAGTTGAATATTCTGACTTCTTTTGTACATATGTACAATATGTTCATGGGTTTACTATTTATTTTTAAAATTAATATTCTTGAAAATTTACCCTATAGGTGTTATATTTGAAAGACAAATTTATAAGTATTCGAAATAAAGTTTAAAAATAACTAATTTCACACTAAAAGTCGGATAATTTCTGGAAAAGTGTTAATTTTCTATTATATTCTTATGAACAAATACATATATTAATAAGCAAATTTACTTGATACTACAAAATACAAGAAAACATTTTAAAAATTAAATTCTAAAATTTAAATGTTTTTATCTCCCACTAATAAAATACAATTTAATTGTTTTCATTACAGGTATGTACGAATTCTATACAAATGTTGGAATTTATTCCTGGAACGGCGTAAGTTGCCTCCAATAATAAATAATATGTAGTTAACATAATTACATAGTATTGAATTTATATTATGAAAATTAATTTGAATTGTTTTTGTATATTAAATGCTTATAAAACAGAATCAACAAATTATATTTGTTTTACAATTTTTAACATAATTAAATAAATTGTTACGTCCACTGATATATAAGTTAAATAGTATATAAATTATAGATATAGCACATAAAGTTGGTTTCTAATAATCATTTGATGTATTTTCAAACATTTAATATTTTTGTTATGCGTTTAATTAGCATAACATAAAAAGGCGATAGATCTGCTTGCAATGCTGTTAATTAGCATAACATAAAAAGACGATCAATCTGCTTGCAATAACTGCGTTATTAAATCATTAATATAAAAATTAATTTTTTGAAATAAATTAAAAAAAATTACCTGTTATTAACTGTCATTTACACCAGTTAGCAACTTCTTAACTGCTTCGTTTGGCCATTCGGTTCGTTTGGTTTGTTATCAGGCTATAAATCTATTATGGCATTTCCGTTTTTCATTAAATTGTAGTCAACAATAAGTCAGTTTTTCTTTTCATACTTTTATTGCTGTTGGCTATAACGGCGTTTATTAAAAAACTTGCTCGTTCAATGCAAAACCAATAAGTGAACAAGAACAACAACAAGAACAAGAACAAAAAAAGACAAATAGAAAATGTCGAACGACATTATTTGTATTTGCCGTGGATTTATGACAGTTGGAAAGGGGAGGGGTAGTTGGGGTTTTGTGGAGTCTCAAGTAACGTTTTTAAACTACACGTAAGTTTAATACTACACACACACACACACATTGTCAGTTGCCCCACTCTCTTTTGCTCTCAGCTCAGCTCACACACACACACACACACACTACACTACATTGATACATACTACGTTACTCCAATGCCACTTGAATCGACTCGACGCTTAGCTTACGTTAAGTTTGCGAACAGAGCGAACAGAGTCTGTTCCAATTGCCATAACGTTCCGCGAGAACGTTTCTTGGCGCTTTTGGAGCTGCTACGAAAACTGCGACGCAATTGTGGCGCTGAACTGTACAGTGGAGGACATTGACATTTTGCGTTTTCGTTTCGTTTGCATTTTTCGTTCGTTCGCTCATTCGCTCGCTCGCTCGTTTCGCACAGCCAGTCAAGAGAGCCGCCAACAAACAGTAGAACTTTATACAACGTGTTGAAAAGAAACAACTTTTAGCCACTGCTTCTTCCTACACACACACATGCATATGTATGTAAGTAGTGTTTACTTAGACTCTTGTTGTTGTTTTTATGATTCTAACGTCTCGCTGGTGGAGCTCATTAAAATTGTGATATTGCGTGAGGAACGGTTCCCTTATGTTCTCACTCAAAGAATCTTGACACTTTTAAGCAACATTTGGCGGTTGCACCTAATCCCGACCATAAAATTGGGATTTGTTCAAATCTGCAGAGCATGTGACCAAATCTGTATAATGTCTTTTGGCCATAAAATTAATTGCTTCTAATTCTGATTAAAGCAGGAGACGGCAAGGCCCTATCTATTGTGCATGGCAAATGTGCGCTGCTGCTGCGCTGCCGCACACGTACAGTATAAACTGCGTCGCTGCTACGCTTTGTTTCTGTTACGTCGCTGTTATTCCGCTGTTACACGAAGAAATATGCACACTAACGCAATGCAAACATATGACTGTATTGGTGCCGTCCACTGGATTAAAGTAACCAAAATATTTGCTGTATTTTTCTCACATTTTTAAGTTACTCAAGCGTTCTGAGTTTTTTAAATTTTTAAAATTTAATTAATCTTTATGAAAAATCATAATTTCTCATGTTTTTACTAATGATGCTTGAAAACTCCATCAAAATTATGTTTTGAAATCTTAAATACTTCTTAATTATTTTGATACAGCTTTCATTTAGCAGTAAATAGTTTCATTAGCTCATTTTTCATTCACTTTTAATTATTTTTTCGTAATATGCTCTTCATAAAATATGTTCCAGTTTTTCGAAAAATGCACTTGCTTATTTAGTGTTGGAAAGGAGTGTAGATTTTCATACAGTGACTTTTGTCATGTCTCAGCTTATTTCGTGCAATTCTTCAATTCTTATTATAATGTTTTAGGACACATCATAAGCTTATTTTATTTTCCATTTAATGGGTTTGATCTCGTTGAAATGTTTAGTTTTGAGGTGAATTCCAAAGTGATTTCAAATGAGGTACAACGATTGATCAGTGGAAATCGATCCTATCTCAGCGGCTCTTAAACTTTGACTCTCAACATAATTAAGGAATATTTGTTCTACACATTCTAAAAATAAAATAAATAAAATTTCGTCAAATTTGAGCGTTAAAAAAAGTTGAAACTGGTGTACGAATAATTTCTGGTCAGTTTTTGGAGCGTACGAATAAAAGTTGGGCTGAGTGTATGTTCATATTTCGCAATACGTGTATAAAACACAAGGTATAAAAAAAAGTTTTTTGGGCTTAACTTTTTAAAATTTAAATTAAATTTAAAAAAATCTACAAAAATCATTCGGGTCTGTTCCGAATTCCGAAAACGAGTCGATTTGCCACAAAACGAGATGATTGCTGTTCCGAGTCCCGAAAATCGACATTAAATGTCGTTTTCAAAACGAGTCACCGGATTTAAAAGTAAATGCCATTTAAAGCTTTAAAATTAATACCTAAAATTATAAACTGAAAATTAGAATAATGTTGAACATTTTTAGAATCGATTAACATCACCACTTCAAGTTTAAACAGCTGAAATATTTTTTAGAAGAATTTTTTAAATGCATCAATAAAATAATTTATAAAAAACAAAATTGAGCAGTTCCACTTTAATTTTTGTTATCGATACCAACTCACGCAATCACGAAAGCTTCTAGAGTTGCTTTAATTGAGTAACAACATTTGAACAACGAAGTTTTAGTCTAATTTACCTTCTATCTGCTATATTCAACTGGAAATACTTAAAATGAATTTTCGAAACGTTTTTGAAACCGAGCCCATTTTGATCGGAATTGGGAACAGCAAATAATAAAACGTTCGTATTCGTTTCGTTCTTACTTTCTGAAAACGTTCGAAATTCGGAACAGACCTGATGATTAAATTTCTTTCATGTCCTTAGTGTCGGAGGTCACACGTACCTACATACATAGACTTCCGTCAGTCACTGTTAGCTTGCATGTCGTTTCGTGTTAAAATTACGTTTTATGAAGTTGGCAGGTTATTTCCATGAATTTATTTTGGCGGTCACACGCCTTTTTCTTTTGTTTCTCCAAAAAAAACAATTTTACTTTTGTTGTATCACTCCTAAAAAATAGAAGAAAATAAAAGAGTTAAAAAAGCTGCTAAAATCATAGAGAGAGTGAAAGAGCAAACGAAAAAGAAAGAGAAAGAACTGACCAAATAAATGTTAGAAATGGTGAAATAATAGCTAGAGTTGAATAAAATAATAGAAAAGAAAAAGTTTACTGGTCGCATCATGAGTGTTTTTTAATGGAAGGAGTTTGGCAACCCTATTTCAACCGGCGTTTTCAAAGCAGAGCAGTGGCAGTGGCAGCGGGGTTGACGTTGGCGGCAGCAGCTTCGCTGTCATGAATGGGGCGACTGACAATGAAACACACGCGTACAGCGACAAAAGGAATGACAAGGCGCCAAGGCAAAGTACCGAGCAGCTGTTTGGGTTCCCAAGCAGTGAAAAAAAAGCTTTCACCGCTGCCCTTACCCAAGCCAAAAGCAAACGTTTGCGATGCTTAACAATTTCATTGTGCTTTTCTTTATTTTGTATTTGCAAACACAAAATGCCGCAGCGACAGCGCTACAACGCGTTTTGAGAGCGCACGAATGAGAGTGAGCACGGGAGCGAGTTGTGGAGTTGCTCTCTGAGCAGCTGCCTTGCTAATTGGAGCAAAAAGCAAACACAAACAAATGGTAATGGGTCGACATTGTGTTCCAATGCCACAGTGTTTCACATTCGTATCTCGACTCATTTGATGAAGTTTGTAGTTGTAGTGCAGCTAACGCGTGCTGCTTGCGTCGCACAGTGGGGCCATTGCTGATTTTACTTTGCAAAAATCGTAACTTTTGAACCAAATGAGATAATCGAATAATTTAAAAGGCATATAAAAGATAACTCTTCAAGCTATGAAATTAATGTTTAAAAAAAGTGCCACGCCCCCAAGATACTAACTTAGGGGCTATCAAAGTTGAAATTTGTGAAATTTGTGAAAAAAATAAATTTTATGGCACCTAAAAATAAATATTTTTTCAATTTTTTGATTTTTTTTGTTTTATTTTTATGGATTTTATTGTTAAAAATTACTTTCAAAAAATTTAAAAACAATTTTTTTTTTTCGAAAAATTTTTTTTTGTTTTTCGGTGTGAAATTTCAGAATTTCATATGTTGACCTAATTCCTATGACATCTATATGATATTGTTGTCCGATTTCAACCAATTTGACATATTATGAATCTGGGGTAGTCTTTTATATCCAGACCAAATTTGGTTCAAATCGAACAAATATATCATATAGCTGCCATAGGAACAATCGGTCGAACTATGGATTAATGCCGTGTGTTTTTATTGTGAGGTTGCATCACTTTTTTTGATCTCAGCTTTCGCGGTGCAAGTTGGTGCAGATAAAACTATATACGTTATTTAGAGAAATGATATCTAGCTAGTTATCTATTATATGCCATTTAAAATTTTCGATTATCTCATTTGGTTCATAAGTTACGATTTTTGCAAAGTAAAATCAGCAATGGCCCCACTGTGCGTCGCTGCCGACGCTGCTCTGCTCTGCTTGGTCTTATTTGCTGTGTTGTTAGGTTGGTCGCTCGCGCAGGGGGACGCAGAGAGTTTTGGCGACTCTTTTATGCTGGGCTGCTACTTCTGTTGTTATTGTGTCCTTACACAACTGTAAATGTAATGTGTCAGGATTTTATGCTGCTCTTCGTTTAGTGTCGCTTGCGTTGTGTGACCATATCCCTCTCTTTCTCGCTCTCTGCCTATCTGACCGCTATGATCTTGTTACAATTCAAAAATGTGTGTAATTTGTTTGTCTGACGCAGACGCGAGTCGATTTTTTTTTTGCATTTGTTTTTGATTTTGTTTTTTTGGATGCTGTGTGTTTTTTGGTTGCGCGCTTGTTTGCCGCCTGCCTATTACGTCACGTGTTGTCTGCTGTTTGTAGCTGCTATTGTTTTTGTTTTTTGCTAATTGTTGTTGTCGCGAGCTTTTGGGGTTGCTCTTTAATATCGTGTGTGCATTGTTCTGATATATGAATTCCTTCTACGTTGGAGTTATTACTGACTTAGTTTCTAGTATAAGGAGGGAGGCAAATTTTATGAAATCTCATATGGATAGAGCTGTAAGTTAAATGTGTTTATTGTCTTACTGAAATTCTAAGCAGAATTCTTATAGACGAGCATAACATTAATAAACGTAACATAATGCTGCATACGTAGATAACTTAACATAAATGTGTTTAACATTACAAAGAACCATCAGACTTTACAGAACGCAGATGGAAATAACATTAATAAACGTAACATAATATTGCATGGATAACATAACATAAATGTGTTTAACATTATAAAGAACTATCAAACTTTACAGAACGCAGATTGAAATAAAGACATGATAGATATGTAGGCATTAACAAATGTTAACATAACAGAAATACGAGTAACATAATATAGACTCTATATTATAGAGACATCAAACTTTCCGTAACACAAAGACGTAACAAAGTATGACAATGTTAACTTTAAGAGGTCGCGAGTAACCGGATTCTAGGATTTCCATACCAGCAAAAAACCAATAAACTATCCAAATCGAGCAATAAAAGTAGTAAACAGAAATTGAAAGGGAAATTTTGTTCTATTTATTCGACGACTAATGGGTTAGGGATAAGAAATAGACACATTGATTAAATAAAAGTTTAAAAAAATAAATACATATGTAACTTGCTTTACATTTTTCAATATGTCTCTTCTGAAGACGCATTCGTTTTAGAAAAATGTAACTGACCCAAAACCCAATAGCAGATGTAATAAATTCATGCAACAACTTTCACAACTCAATTCAAAGCGATGTAACACAAACATATGTATCTATGTACATAGTATGTACTAGTATGTATTTGTGTAATTTCCTGCCTAAATGCGAGTAATGGCAGTTGCAGTAACTTGGGCAAGTGCAAAAAATAAAAATAACCAGCTTAAACAACAAGAAACAAAAAACAACAACAATAGTAACAACAGTAACTGGCCCAAAGAGCCATTAAAGCCCACCTTCAACTTTGGCCAATGCACGCACATACATAACAACAACAACAACAGGCCTAAAGCATTTAAAGTACAACTTTATCGACAGGAAACTTCATTATAAACGACATTGGCACACAGACATACAAAGAGAGAGAAAGAGAGAGACACACACACACACATACAGAGTAGCAAGAGCAGCTTTTGTCGCTGCCGTTGCTGTTGTTGCGGTCTAACGGCAATGCAGCAATGCAAGAGGGCGGTACAGTGGGACGAAAGCGTACGGCAATAGTTGAAACAAAAATAACTTTGTGAAACAAATTATGGGTCTAGTCGAGAGAGAATAAGAGTGAGCAAGAGGGAGCGAGAAAGGGGAGGGAGTGAGAGTGAGGTAAAATGTCTAACATTGCAACGTGACCATCGCGTTGCCTGCACTTGTAACATGTTTCAATGTTGTTGTTCTTGTTGCTCTCATTCAAGTTGCATGCAGCTTCGTGAGTCTGCAAGAGAGACAGAGCAATAGGTAGATAGTTAGAAAGAGAAAGAATTAGAAATAAACAAAAACTGGATTTAAGACAACAATAACAAGATTAAGAAGCCTTGCCACCAATTACAGTGAAACAACAACTATAATAACATGTAAATCTCAACTATCGAAATTAAACATTTTAAAATTAAAAACGAAATAAATAATTAAATTTGAAATGATTGTAAAGAGATTTACTAAAATATCAATATAACAATTCAATACAAAAAGCAAAATGAAATATTTTTATTTTTGCTTAATATCAGAAGATTAAAGTTCGTGATAAAATTAAGCAGCTAATTTGCTTTCCCACACTAGTACAATATGATAAATTTAAAAAAAAAATTTTTTTTTTTTATTTATATTCTTTTTTTAGTCGTTATTACAAATTATGTTCCACTGAGGTGTTCTCTTTAAAATAGTATTTTAAAAATACACCAAAACATTAATTAATCACGTATATTAATTCGACTATCATAAACAATTTTAATTCGAAGATTTTTTGGTGTCAAATTGTGTGACATAAATTGATGATCATCAACATTTGTAGGAACTTTTCTCAACACAAAAAAAGCGTACCAGAGATTTTATCAAGTCCTTAAACTTGCATATAAATTGTATCCGTATAGAGATTCAAAAATTAAGATGCACATTCTTCCTTTCCAAAGACTTAAAATTGGTATTGGGAAAATCAATGTATCGGTGGTTTTATTTGCGTATTTTCAAATGCAATTATATGCTCAATTTTTTGAATTTAAATCACTAACATATCATGAAAATACAAAAAAATCTTTATAACAACCCCTGAAGATAAATTAGTAAAGATTTTTTAAGCTATGTAGTTGGCATAATTAGGCACTTCAATCCCACGGTGCCTACGTCATCGCAACCACAAATCGAAGCCGAAACCGAAGTCAAAACCGACGCAACAACAACAACAAATGTGTCGGCAATTCGTCGGCATCGTTAATGCTGCTGTTTTTGTTTTTGTTGTTGTTTCTTTAAATTTGATCCGTTCGTTTTTGGATTCGTCTGCCTTGGCAGCCTTTTTTTTTGTGCTTTTTGTTTTGTTTTTGTATTGTAGTGAAATAGGCAAAAGTAGTGAAAACTCGTTTTTTGCATGCCTCTTTTGGGAGTTGTTGTCGCTGGTGTTGTTAGTGTTGTTGTTGTTTTTGTTGTCGCTCTGTCGGCTTTTGAAGTTTAACTACTTTTGGAGGCTAGCAACGAGCTAAAGTTTTTCTGATTATGGCGTTGTTGTTGTTGTTGTTGGGTGTTGTTGTTTGTTGCCTTTGCCATATCCTTTGGCCAATGACGCCCAGTTTGGTCCCCACCTGCTGTATCCCCCTCTCCTCTCTCTCTCTTTTTTTGGCCATGCCATGCTCTTGTCTCGGTGACTTTTTGCAGAGTAGGTCAGGAATGCAACAAAAGTTGTTGTTGTTGCTGCTGTTGTTGTTGTTGCTGCTGTTGTTGTTGTTGCAACAGCAACAAGACGCGCCCACTTAGCAACTGCAACTTTTCCATGTTTGTTAGTGTTGCTGTTGTTTTTGTTTTTGTTGTTGCTTGTCTTACGGTATTTTTTTCATTTCTCATAAGCATTTGCACGTACCGTTAGAAGCCCGTAATGTTGACCAAGTTATTTGCTCGTTCTGGCCATAAGCCTGAACGTTCTTACATTGGCTGACAAAGCATTCAACACTTTGCTGCCATGCTAAAAATTAAATTAACGTTTTGTTTCAATTTGTTGGCTGTTTCTAACGAGTATAATTTGTTTTAAATAATTATCTCAATTGGGAAAATGTTAATTTAAAAAAAAAAACAGTGTAAATTGCTAGACTTAAGGTTACCCTGCACATTGGGCGGAATTGCCCGTTTTTTGGCAACAACCCTAAATTGTATTTTTTTAATATTTTTATGGTTATAATACTTTTTCCAGTTGGTAATTGTCCCTCCTCATCGAAAACATTAAATTTAAATTTTATTATGCAACCCTCGTTTAACACCAGCCTTTTAAACTCAGCTGTTTGCGCCACGCAGTGTCTGCATGTGGTCCGAATTAAAAAATGTCATATTTGTTTGACAGTCTCCCATTTTTAAACGGTTTGACGAATTTAAATAGTTTAAAATGGAAAATGATCATCAAGGTATGTAGAAAAGAGTTATACATGTGTTTAATTATATGTGCTTTGGTTTCATTATGTTTTCAATGTTATTAATAGACCATAATTTTGTCGAATCTAACCTCAATATAGTTGTGTTTCGTGGAGTATATCTAGCAAGATGAACGTGGATTATAAAAAGTGCTTATGTGGTAGTATGCGTTATTATGTATCTATTTATGTAGAGTTTAAATCATAAGCGGAATTTTGCGGTTTTTCGAAATACTTCAGTAGAAGTGGGTGTGCTTTTATGCTTGAAAATTGGATTTTTCCCAGGTGTTAGATGGGGAGGGGGGTAGGAACATGGTCAAATGAAAAAACAAAGAAAATTATAAATTCTAGTTTAGTCTGATTAGCAATCATGCAAAGTTTGAAATATTTTCCTTTATATTGAAGCTTTTTTAAAAAAAATATATATATTTTTCAATGAGTCGTGGATAAAGCAAAAAGGGGGGTCCATTTTTTTAGGTCCAACCAAAAAACAGAAAAATATGAAAATTGTACTTTAGCCTAACTAAGATTCATGCCAAGTTTCAAGTCTCTAGCTTTACATTACGATTTTATATAAACATACTACACTTTTTTCTCATAGTCGGATGGGTAGGGAGAGGTGAAGGCTTGGTCCAAATCTAAAAAAAAAAAATTCAAAATTCGATATTTGTCTAACTAAGGTTCATGCCAAATTTCAAGCTCCTAGCTTTACATTTAGAGGTTTTTGCCAAAAAAACGGGAATTCCGCCCAATGTGCCCTGTAAGCAGTTGTAAGTGGCGCTAGATGACGTCAGAAATCCTTATGATTCCTAAAATTTTGTAATTTTAATATAACCCATTGTATAAATTAAAGTCAATAGATGTTTAGCTACGAAAAACTCCTATTCCAGTTTATTTATTCATAGTTAACTGAGAACAATCGACAGAACAATTGAAATTTCGTTAATATTAAATAAAAATAAAAACAAATTATAGTAAAACACAAATTTAACTATAAAATAAAATAAACAATTAAAAAAGTTCCCATTTCCTCAGTCAAAAATAGTGTTGCAAATTCAAATTGTGGATCGAGTCTTAAATCGAAATGTAAGAATCGTTAAGACGAAATCGAGTTTTCGAAATATCGGCAAATTTTTTAAAGTTAAAATAATTGTAAATATAAAATACACACAAAACCAAAAATATTTATTTTCAAAGTCAAGTCGATCATCATTAAAAATTCAAATCACGTTTTCAGCAAACATTTTTGAATTTTCTTCTAGTTGCAAGTATGAAAAAACTTTTGCGACTAACTGTAAGCCGCAATCGAGTCTCATCATCGTCATAATTGTCATAATCAAGTTGGTGACAATAGAGAAACAGTTTGTGGCTTTAATAACTCAACTAATAGCACAAGATACAATGAACCAAGTTGTATCTGTATCTATGGGTGTATGTGTATATCTGTCAGCTAGTCGTATCCGCTGGCTGTTGGCATGTTCTGCTCAGAGACTAGCTTTGTAATTAGCAAAACTAATTAATGCTGCTAAAATGTGTGCTATGTATCTGTGAGTTTGCATCTGTGTATCTGCAAGCATGTATCTACATCTAGTCGCATGTATCTGCCACTATCTGAAATTAGCAACGATGAAGGTGTTGCTTTGCCGTTGGGCACCGTTAAGCTCTCTTCTTCTTCTACTACAACTACAGTATGCTGCCAGTTTGTGGTATTAATTTTAAAACAGCTTTGCGACGCCCGGAAATGATTTGATTTTACAAGTAAATGTCTTAATATACAGATACTTTAATATTATTTTAAATTCATTAAATTTTAGGCTGTATCGTTATTAAACAATTTAAATTCAGATATTAACTTGAGCTTATTGAACTGGAGCTAGAACTTGTTGAGAATTATAAGCTGTCATTTCGCTTATCTATATTCATAGCGTTACAATGAAGTTATTAGGCAATCTATTAACTCTTCTAGAAATTAAAAGGGGCGTATGGAAAGCAACCTTCATATAAATCCTAGAAGAATATATAAAAGTTATTTAAGGAATCGAAAACTAAATAAAAATAGTTTTGAGAATACAATTTTAAATACAAATTTAAAAGACGAGCTCTCGAATGACTTTAATAAAATTTATTTGTCATTTTACAATTTCTTCAATAGTTTTTACTTTGCTTTATTTAAATTTCAAGACTCAAGCTGTTTAAACAGAATCGCAAATAAAATATCCTAGAAAACACAGACTTTTTTTCTATGTGAATGAATTTCGAAAGATTTGAGAGATAGTAAAACTGAAAATTAAAAAGTTCTATCGAAATATGAAACAATTGATTTGGATAAGTATGTCCTACCTTCAAGTGTGTTCCGCAAATATCTGGAGATTTAGGTGACAATTACTTTTGAAAGCAACTAAAAAAAAAAATGTTCCGAAAATGTTAGGACTCAAACTTTTGAATTTATTTTTAGAGTCGCACAAACGGCTTAATCATTGGTTAATGTGTGCAATAATAAAATTAACTTGAAATATTTTTGTTGGTCATATTTTTCTCATTTTAAAATTAATAAAGTAAAATCAAAAATAAAAAATTTTATGCGTTATACATGCTAGAATATCAAAGTACGCACTGTAAGGTAATCAATGAATACACTAGAGTAACTCTTGTAAAAAGTCGCTCAACTTTAGTGCAATTGCGATGTACTCGTTACAAGCGCCATTGCTTAACTATTTAAATTGGTGGCACGCACTCTCTCATCTTCCACCCTCTCTTTACTTTTCTCTTGGTCGCGTCATGTTATTAAATTCTTTTGCGAGCTTAGAAAGAAGAGAGCTGGCGACATAGGAAAAAAGTCTTTACAAATTTTTAGTCGCCTTTCCTTTTTGGCAATGCCGTCGCAGCATCAAGTTCAAGGTTATCTTTGCTGCCTTGCTCTCGTTCTCGCTCACGCTGTCAGCTGCACTCTCTCTCTCTCTTTCCTGCTGCGCTCTCTCACATTTTGCTCACTTTTCGGGCGTGAATTTGTTAGCTTAATGCTTTTCGAGGATACCATGAAGCCTTTTCATGTTCTTAGTTTTCTTGTCACAGCCATTTTTGGGGTGTTGCCGCTGACGCTGATTGCGGCGTCGACAGTGACTGTGACTGCGACGTCGACCGAGTTAAGGTTATTTACCCAGCGCGTAGAATTCGTTGAACTTGAGTTTTTATTGCTGGCAAGTTTCTTTTACCCGAATTGTAATTGTCATGTTCATGGTTGGGTGTTACATTGGGGTGTACCTCAGATGTGGCCATATATGTTCATATGGGCATTTCTCCAGAAATGTCAACCGAGCCTAAAAACGAAAAATTGCTCAAAAACTCACATCTTGTTAAATTATGTTCCAAAAATGTAATCAAGTTATTTATTTAAGCAATATACGCTAGAAGAAATTCAATAGGATGAACATATAGATTCTACATTGGAATAAATTCACTTTTTCCATATTTATGTCCATTTTCTTAAAAATTGATTTCCAAAATGGACCGTTTGTATTCTATCGATTACACTAAGTAAGATAGTAAGATTGTAACATACACCATTTTAATTCAAAGAAATATATTGAAAGTTTAATTTAAATACGTTTTTCGGGCTGATTTCGATATATAATTTTAAAAAAGAGAGACAGAAACAACAGAAATATTTTGTGGAAAAAAATGTCACGTGCGACATGTCGCATGCGACAGTGACTCAAATTACATTTAAAAAAAAACTACTTGAAATTTTTAAATCAAACAAAAAGCATTTTTTAGATAAATGAATACATTACACTACAAAATAAATGGCATCAAAATATTCGTTCACGCTTTGCCGAAATCAGTGCTAGAACTGGTCGACAAAAAAACGACTTCTATCTGAGTCGCGTGCGAATGCCTTGGTTTTCTTAAATTATCTTGAAAACGAACAATTTCCCAAAATCCACTTTAGCACCAATTATAGTGCTAATCAATACCTATAAGTTTCTGTTTTTGTCACAACAAAATAATGTTTTGGCATATGTTTTATTTCACTTTGAATGCGTACGAATGTCGCATTCGACATGGGAGAATTACCCATATGCAATTTAATTAATTTACATTATCCATTTACATTTACATTCCCCTGTAAAAAAGCAAATTTCGATTTTCTAATGATTATAAATGTCAAAATATTTGCGACTTTATAAAATTTAGCTTTCAACATCATTAAAAAAAGGCTTAAAGTAAATCAAATATGAGATAAATATTTGAATATACAAGCAAACGTGAATTTTAAATTTTGTTTGTGTTTAAGGCTTTGGTTAAGATCCCATGGAAAACACAAAGTTATTCCGTAAATTATTTTCCACAGCAGGGAGTAAGAGACGTACTAGCACCACCTAGCGGTGCGTTTTTTATTATATATTATGTTTATTTATGGCAGTAAAATACTGGTTAAATAAACCCCTATAAAATGCCAACAAAATGAAAAGTCGCTGTTAAAGTAGATGTTTAAAAGCCAACCACAATTTCCAATTTAAAAGAAAACATAAAAGAACAATAATAAATATGAAATTATTATTGTTAGACAGTCGCTGTCGCAGCCGCAGTCGCAGCTCTAAAAAAGCAGCAGCAAAAGCGACAACAACAACACCAAGAGAAATCACAAATGAAGACAAAAGAGCAAAGCGCAGAGAACAGTTAGAAGAGTTTGCGAAAGCAACAAAAAAAAAGTGTTACGCACGTTGTGCAAACTACACTGTTTAACAAATACAAGGAATGTTAAGAACAGTAGCAATAAAAACAACAATGATAACAACAATAACAAATGCGACAGTTGCAAAAAGAACAGGCAACAAATAGAAAGAGAGAGAAGATGAAAATGAAGCTTTTTTTGACGGTTGAACGTACGCAGGTCCTGAGTTCATTCACCGTTGAAACCAAAATCAAGATACAAAACAGCGATGCCAGCGCGTAATATCAACGTCAACGTCGGCGTCAACGCCAGGGGCTATGCATACGTAAGACGACAGCAACGACGACGACAGCGACAAACAGCGACTGCGACAATAAAGCGACGCAAAGCAAAAAAAAAAAGACGAGTACAGCGACAACAACAAAATTTTGTAAGAAAAAATAAAACAAATGGAAAAAATATACTTAAACAATACGCGCGCCTCAAAGCTTTTAACGCACTTTCGACGAGGTGGGCGGGCTGACTCCAGTGTGAGCGACAGAGAGCGAGAGTGTGGGGAAGAGCGCAACTGAACTGCAGGAGAGTATGACCGAGAAACACTAAGCTTGAGAGGGAGTTAAAAGATAAGAACGCTCTCTCGCTCGCTCCAGCTGTTTGCGAATGTGTGTGTGTGTGTGTTGGTGTTGGTGTTGGTGTTGGTGTGAAATGTATGCAAATAAAATGCGTATGCGAGGCTGAAGTGGGTTAATATGAATACAACAACAAGAAGAACAGTAACAACAGCAACTGAACTGAACAACGGGGCAAAACACTCAAAAAGGAAGACATCGAAGGACAAGAGAGCATTGACCGATGCTGGTCGCAGCATTTACAGCTCTCAATAGTGCTAAAAATTTATGGAGATTCCCATATAAGCACTGATACATATATATGTATGTATGCATGTATGTGTATATATCCTACTTTTAGGCGCAGCCTAGCATAGCGCCTAAATACACACACACACACAAACCCACACACACACATGCATACATACAACGACAAGCAGTGGTCAACTTTTTATCTCGCAATATTCTTTTGGGCATTTTTTGTGCTTTTATTTATGAGTTTAGCTTGGCTTGTCTGCCGCCTGTCTATATGTGTTTGTGTGTGTGTGTGGTTTTGTAAGCGTGTGTGAGTGTGTGGGTGTGTGTAAAAGGACCTTACGTAGGCGTTGCCACTTATACGAAATGGTATTCAACTCAAAATGTGTTGATGATGAATAATAGAAGGGACAGCAATTCAGGAGATTCGACAACCCTAAATTTATCAATTAGATTTATCAACGAATAAATCAAAAATATCAATATGTTAAACAGACAATTTAACATGGCATAACCAAAGATGATAACTTGAAAAATAGAGTCTTGCACGATCCATTCGAATCAGCAATCGAGACATTCATACACTCACATTGACCGGAATCACAGCCTACTCAACTACCCGAATAGAATAAAGTAAGCATCATGTTTTTACTTTAAAGAACGAGATGCTTACTAAGATTTGAAGTTCCGGAACATGTGAATGGGGAAAATATACAGCAAAAAACAACTTTGTACTTGTGATACCGGGTACGTAGGCTGCTATATATATTTCTGGCCTAGGCAACAATAAGTGTTGCCAGGTGCAATCTGATATTTCCATTGGAAAGGTTGACATTTTTTAGCATAACATCACTCAGAACGTGTTGTCATTTAATCGTGAATTGTTAAACTTACAGAGCTTTGAACAATTCAATTCCGTTAAAAAAATGGAATTGACACGTGAGCATTTTCGTGCGATCATTTTTCACAACTTTCGACGTGGATTATCCAGACAAGAGTGCATCGATGAACTTAAGTCTTTGTATGGCGATCAAGCACCATCCTATAGCACCGTGAAAAACTGGTATAACGAATTTAATCGGGGTCGCAGTTCGCTCAACACGACGAATTCCGTGAAGGCCTTCCAAAAACGTCCGTTGTGCCAGAGAACATTGATGCCGTGCGTGAACTAATAATGCAAGATCGTCATGTGACATACCGGGAGATAGAGGCATCCTTGGGCATTTCTCCCACCAGCATACATTCGATATTACATAAACACCTGACCGTAAAAAAGGTTTGTTGTCGTTGGATCCCGCACAATTTGACAATCGCTCAAAAAAAGGCTCGTGTCGATTGGTGCAAAGAAATGTTGAAAAAATACGATCGCGGTGCTTCAAAAGATGTTCATAAGATCGTCACAGGTGACGAATCTTGGATCTATGCGTATGAGCCCGAAACAAAACAACAATCGACCGTGTGGGTCTTCGAAGACGAGCCAAATCCAACGAAAGTTGTTCGTGGAAGAAGCACTTCGAAGCAAATGGTCGCCTGTTTCTTCGGCAAAACTGGTCATGTGGCGACTGTTCCGCTTGAGCAACGAAGGACGGTCAATTCTGAGTGGTACACCACAATTTGTTTGCCTGAAGTCTTCGGAGAAATTCGAAAAACAAAACAAGAGAAGACGAATCATTCTTCACCATGACAACGCGAGCTCTCACACATCGGCTCAAACCAGCGCCTTTTTGACCGGCCAAAACGTCGAATTGATGGGTCATCCGCCGTACAGCCCTGACTTGGCACCCAATGACTTCTTTTTATTCCCGCACATCAAGAAAAAAATGCGTGGTCAACGATTTTCGTGCCCAGAAGATTCTGTTGAAGCGTTCAAAAACCATGTTTTGGAGGTGTCTCAATCGGAGTGGAAAAAGTGCTTCGACAATTGGTTTGAGCGCATGCAAAAGTGTATAAATCAGGCTGGAGAATACTTTGAAAAACAATAAAACAATTTTTGATGATAAATATTCGCATTTTCATTATTAGGCCAGAAATATATATAGCAGCCCTCGTATAAACAAATTTTAATTTTTTTTGCTTTGCTTTTGTTGTCAATACCGGGATTTGACCAAGATCTGGAAGCTGCTTAAACGTATTTTGCTCTAGGACTCTTAAATGACGCCCCGAAGAGATCTTTTTTTTGTTGGCTTAGAAGCAGTAGCTGCTGCCTTTTTGACATTGGCCTATAAATTCTTGATTGGATTTGTACACTTTTGCTTTTTGGATGGTATGCTTGGGATTATTATCTTCATGGAAGATCCATACTATGTCACATAATCTCCGTTGGGTAACTCTAATTACCAAAGTACCATAAAATCCTCCCTTTTTCTATTCTTTCGAGAAATCCCTGACTTTACTAATATTTATATGTTACCACCACTAATTTTTACTACTAATACTTTGTGATCTAATTGTGTTTTTCTGGGTTTTTGCCAATATTTTTTTTTTAAACACCGCCAGATTCTTACATATTTATTAATTTATTTTATTTGTGTTGGTCCAGTATGGTTTTTACCCTATCTTTTGTATTCATACTACACATCTATATAGTAACATATAAATATGAACTTATGTTAATTAAATAAATTAAAACGTTTGCTTTGATAATTCTTTGGCTCTCGGGTTAGAGTCGCCGACCTGCCACAATTTTAGTACTTTAAATTTGGAAAGTAAATACCGGTTTCGATTCTTGCTATGTTGAAAAAGAAACTGTTACATAGACACAGAAAATGCTTTATAATAATAATAAATATTTATGTGTGTACATCAAAAAATATACTTTGTTTCAGAAACACTGACAACTGCAATTGATTTTGCAATTACTTTGAGTTCTTAGCGGTTTGTTGCAACAAACTGATAGTTTTGTTTTTATACTTAATACGTTGGAATCATTTTTAAAAGCAATGGTAAATTAACTCCCACTTTACAAAAATTCTGGAAAACTGTCAACTGTCTAAATAAGATTTTAGAAAATATATAATTTCTGCAAACAATTTTTTGAAAATTCATATATGAATATATGCGATTTCAAAGTGTGTTCATTTGGTAATAGTTATTGCATTATTTTCCCCAAAATGATTCTGCATATTTATGAGGATTGTCGCATCATTAACTACAGCTGGAGACTTGTTGTCTAGGGAGGCAGCTGTATGTTAGATAAACGCATTTGTCCGCATTTATAGCACTTTCCTTGGCAATAAATCAACGCTAGACACACAATTGTACTCCCTCTCTCTCTCTCTCTATCTCTTCCTCCCCTCTCTCTCCTTCACATATGAGAGGTGTTAGCTCATTCCTACTTTGATGAGGTAATTTAATAAATTGTCCATTTGTCACTGACATGAGAGCGTTTTATTAGAGCATGTCCTTGCTCTATCTCTCCCAACTCTATCTCTTTCTTTTAGTCAGTCTATTATTTTGTCTGAGTCCAAATGTTCTGTGATTGCTCCCATTTTTGTGTTGATTTTCTGCAATTAATTTCATATTTTTGTTTACTTCTTTCGCTGATTGCGTATCGTGTAGTTTTAATAGCGAAAAAACAGTTGCACGTGCCACAAAGTTGCTTCGGATAATTGCGGCAAGTGCCTCATGACTCTGACCCCACGCGGCAAAAATTATTCTTTGTTGAAAAAAAAAAAAAAAAACGATTCCTAGAGGAGGAAAATCAATAGTTCTGATTCTTAAGGGGGTCTTCTCATTGAGCAACTTTTTTTTTCGACTTTTTTTTTTTTGCATTTATTTATAGCTTGGGTAGTTGTGAATATGCCCCTAAAAGGATTTTTAGAAATTCGAAATACTTAAGGAGATATGGCCATTTTTATCCAGCAATTTTAATGTTAATGCAAGTGAAGTCAAAACTTTAAACGCGTTTATCTCGAAACCACGTTTTTCGAACTGGCGGCCATGATATCTCCAGTTCAACTGAACCGATTTTCATGAAACAAAGTGGAATCGACGCAGAATTGTCACCATTATGGTCCCTACCTCAATCATAATTTTAAAAAATTTTTTACTATTTTTTTTTTACACTAAAAACTACAAAAAAAAAGCCCGAAATTGAAATTTTTTTTTTTAATGGCCGCCATTTTGTCAAAAAAAAATCACAATTATGATTGAGCTAGGGACCAGAATTACATCTGTACTGAATCTAACGCCGTTTTTTTTTTTCATTTCGGACGCTCCGGAGACCCGGAATCGTGGCCGCCGTGACGACACCTTTTTTTTTCACCACCAACTTTGAAGTCTCATTACTTTTTGAACAGCCCTCGTATCGAGGCAAAAAACATTTTTTTATTTACTTTGAACCTTTTGTAATACAATAAATAAAAAAGTTTTCAATTATTCTTTGCGTTTTCAAATAAGAATTTTTATAAAAAGGGTCAAAAAAACGGGTTTTGAATGAGAAGACCCCCTTAAGGGGGTATTGCTGGTTGGCTGTTTTTGGACCTTTTTTAAAAAAAAATCTTATTTGAAAACGGAAATAGTTATTTAAATTCTGTTTTTTTTTTTTATTGTATTAAGAACATATTGAATTAAATAAAAACTTTTGTTTATCCTTTCTACAAGGGCTGTTCAAAAATTTATCGGCCTTTAAAGTTGGACGTCGAAAGAAAAGGTATGCTATCTGCGGCACGGATAACTCCACTTCGGATCATCAGAAATGGAAAAAGTAAACGGCGTTAGTTTCAGTACAGATGTAATTCGGGCCCCTACCTCAATCATGATTTTGCAATTTTTTTTACAAAATGGCGACAATTGAAAAATGAAAAAAAAAAATATTGGGCAATTTTTTTTTAGCTTAGTGTAAAAAAAAATTAGTAAAAAAAATTTTAAAATTATGATTGAGGTAGGGGCCATAATGGAGCCAATTCTGCGTCGATTGCATTTTGTTTCATTAAAATCGGTTCAGAACTACGGGCGCAATCAGTAACGCCAGCTCGAAAAACTTGGTTTCGAGATAAACGCGTTTAAAGTTTGAAGTGGTTTTTTTGCATCAAAACATTTTGATGCATTTTGGCGAAAACATTGCTAGAAAAAAAACGCCATATTTCCCAAAGTATTTTGAATTTCAAAAAACCCTTTTAGGACGATATTCTCAAATATCCAAGCTATAAAAATATGAAAAAAAAAAAAAATCGTAAAAAAAATGTTTGCCAACCAGCAATATTCAAATAACAGCGGAAACGTGCTTCCATTTCTTACTTCTGGGATCGTTATTTAAAGGTTTTTCATATCAGATTGAGTTTAATGGCATGAGTTCTAAGAACTCTTTCATCTTGAGCGTGCACATCCCAAAACTCTCTATGTAAGGACTAAAACCGTAACCGTTAGCAAGAATTAACCGATTGAAACTGATAACCGTAACCGAAACAACACTTTTTTATTAGACCGATACCGATAAACCGATTTTATTCCAACGGAAATAACCGTTTAGTAATTAGGTGTAATCCTGGTCAAGGGCGTCGGCAGCTTTTCCTTAAGGGGGGGGCCAAAAATTTTTTTTTAAGTTTTACATTTATTACATAATATTGTACTTAAGCAAACAAAATTATAAAATAAGTTTCCTTGGATTTTTGGAAAATTCGTTGAGAATTGCCTCTTCTATTTCCGCCTTCCTTTCAATGACTAGACTGCGATGAGCACTCAGCATACAAAGTCCTTTTAAAATATGAATATAGATTAAAATTAATGTTATTTTATGAATAAATTTAATTACCATTAAGTCGAGACTCTTTCATTGTGGTTCTTAGCCAAGTTTTAACTCGTCTAAGGGTGCTAAATGACCGCTCCACTGTGGCTGTTGTACACGGCATCGCAAGTAAAATTTCAAAGGCATGTCTGATATTTGGATACATTTCCGCATTCTGGTAAGCATCAACCAAATCCAAATAATTAGTTTTTTTGCATTGATGGTACCACAACTCTAGCTCATGCTCTATACCGTCTAATTTATAAAACTGGATAGAGTTAGAAAGCTTCGATTTTAAGTCATTGAAGCTAGTTTTTTTTAAAAATATCGGGTGTAATGCAGTGAGATCAAATGCTGCAGTATTTGATTTAGAAAATCGTTCATTTAAGGATGAAATTAAGGAATCTAAATAAGGAATAAATATGGCTCTCTGGAAATATATTGAAACGCTTGTAAATGGGGGATTCGATCTATTTTTTTGTTTTTCTATGATTCGTGGAGCATTAATTTCAAACGATAGATTTTGGGCTATTTCAGAGGCATCAATAAAAATTTCGTTAAACACGACGTCTACAGTTGATCTATGCAACTCAACAACTTCAACTATATTCTGCATATGCTCGGAACATTTTATTATGTCGTTATTTATGGCTTGTAGTTGATTAACAACTGGTTTTAAAATAGCGTAATATTTTGAAATTATACATAGGCATATGACAAATACGCTTTTTAATGCTGCACTATGTAGCTGAAACGCAGATTTTCTGGTAGACGAGTTACCTTCAATGCTTAACTTTTCTAAGCCAGAAATAATTTCAACAAAATTTGATTTAAAATCATTAATGCTGCAATATTTCTCAGACCACCTTGTTTCGCAGAACGAATGAATATTTGGGGTAAATTGTCTACGCATAGGAGATTCCTTAAAAAAATTTATGATGTCTTTTACTGTGGCTATTGTATTCCTTATTTCAGGGACAGAATTAAGATCATTTACGACCAAGTTAAGCCGATGACTTGCGCAGTGAAAAAAGAAGCTATTCGGAAATTTTTTCTTTAAAATTGCTTGCACGCCGCCAGTTTTGCCAGCCATTGTAGCACAACCATCGAAGCCCAGTCCCACACATTTTTCTGGATCAAGGTCCATTACAACAATGCTTTCTCTTATATTTTCAGCAATTGTCTCTGCGTCCATTTTTTTGAGTATTGTGAAGCCTAGAAACTCCTCCCGGATGAGCGATTTTGACGAATCAAAAAAACGAATTCCTATTGATAGTTGCTCCTTTCCAGAAATATCGGCTGTCTCATCCGCTAAAATGGCATATGCTCCTGCATTTTTTATGTCTTTACATATTAAATCTGCTAATACTTTCGAGCATAATTCAATAAACTCATTTTGTTTATCCGCGGACATATACGATGCATTTCTTCCGTGGGATACTTTTAACGATTCGTCACCACATTCAATCCGCATCATCAATAAATCATGAAATATTCCTAAAGAAAATAACAATTTTCATGAAATTACACTTTTACCTATTTAAGGACACTCAATATAATTATTACCTTCTTTATAAAGTTTTCCTCGTAACGGAAGATCGTGGGTTCCACAGAAAATAATTGTATAAATAATAGATTTTAAATATTTTCTATTGTCTGCAACTATTTTATCATGCCCAGATCGCATTTGTACGTCGACTGGCTGCTGTTTTAAAAATAGTCTGGCTGATTCAGTTGCCTCCTTGTGCACTAGAGATGAAGCATGCGACTTTGAGTACTCATGTACATTTTTGAACTTTGTGAATGGTCGGACCACAAAAGAAGAAACTATTCCATGTACCTTTTGTGGCTTAAACAAAACGCAATGAATACAGAATACTCCTTTTAATTTCCGCGAATAAGCCATCCATGGCTTATACATATCAAGCCAGCTGTGGTTAAACTTTCGTTTTAGATGCGTGGCGTCGAAAGCAAAATCATATTTGGGCGGCGGAACCCAGCAGTTAATTAAGATATCATGTTTTTGTGCTGAAGTTATTGAGTGTGCAGTATTAATCCATTTGCCAATATCATTTGAATGGCAATCATCTTCAAATTTGTCTGTTGATGCGGTACGCTCGGGACTTTTTTCGCTGCAATCGGAGTCAATGGGGCTAGGGCTATGTTTTCTTTTCGTTGCTACATCAAAATACAAACGTTTTTCAATTTCCCATTAAAATTAACTATAAACATATATAATACTTACAAGAACCTGCAGAAAAAAACTTTCGAATGTCCATATTAGCTCTTTTGTATTTATTAACACAAACTTAGCTTAGTTTTTGTTTATGGCGGCCTTTCCGATTATTGATATACGATAACCGTAGTGACACGATGCTTTGATAAAGTTATTACTAAAGCAATCGATATATTTAGCAGGGCTACAGAAAAATTGCACAAAATAATCGCAAAGTTGTAAGAACTACTTTGTTTGGATTTCGGAAGCTAAATAATGTTAAGTTATGAATGTAGGGGGGGGCAACGGCCCCCCCTGCCCCCCCCTGCCGACGCCCTTGATCCTGGTTTTTAAAACTAAATTTTATTTCTAATTTGTATATTGATCTCAATAAAAAGATGTTAGTTTTTTAATATATTTTTTTAAAATTTAATTATCTTTAATAGTTCTAATAATTTTTTTGTGAACCGAAATCATTACGTTATTTTGAAACTGAAACATGCAAAATACCAGTATGCGATACGTTACCGATATACAACAACTTTTAAAAACCGATAACTGTAAACCTAAATGAGAACATAACCGAAACCGTAATTCAAATAATATAATCGTTTCGGTTTAATACCCTGAAAATAACTTATAATAATAAAATTTAATTTTTGAATTTTTTTTAGATTTTGATTTTAATTCACAAATTATTTTTTAACTCATATTTTTGGTTTTTTACAGTATAAATTAATAAAATATTTATAGATATCAATACCGGTTTTTTTGCGTTTTTAGAAAATTTTCATTTTTATAAATACGAATTTTTTATATTGAGAGCAACTGTGAAAAAACGCAGAAGAATCGCATAAGCTATAATAATGAAAAATTGTATTCAACTCCTCTTCCAATTGCACAATAGTTCTTTAACTAACCAGCATTATCTTTAATCTAAATTTAGTTTTAAGACGTCTTCCCTCTCCCTATTCTCCCCTCGATTTTGTAAACCAGCTTATACTATTGATCTTACAGTTGGCAACACAAGTGTTAACCAAAAATGACGTGGCCATAATTAAAGCAATCGAACAGGAACTCAAGAAATTGCTGCCACAGCAATAATCCATTGACGTGGGACCATCAAAAAAAGAATAAGAATAAATAAAAGAGGTTGAAAAAACGAAAAACGAAGAAAAAGCAAAAACTCAATGTAGGCAGAAAACGAAGTGAAGTGAAGTGAAGTGAAGTAAAGTAAAGTAAACCAGTCCAAGAACGACAGAAGGTCTTTTCGGTTTCAGTTTTAGCTTTGTTGTGTACTTGTTTTTCCCATTCGTATTTCCCTTCCCTCTCCCTCTCACTGCACCTCTCTCTCTCTCTCTTCCACTGTAGAGCTGACGTCAACGCGTAAATATAACTATTTCCGAAGGCAAAGAAACATGAAATAGTAGGAACAAGTGAAGCATGCTTTGGACTTGGCCAAATTGCTTGGCCAATGTCAAAATACAAAATATTGCTGTTTAAGTAGCTTTTAGAACGAATTGAGCTTTTTTTCTGTATTTGTTGTTGGGTTCATTGAACCGCTTAACAGGCAGGACATTAACTCTGAATACTCTAACTAACTCACTTGGCAATCTAATCAAGCAGTGACATTTAATGTATCTTTATCAATCAATCAGTTCACAGCAATGGCCGATATCGTTGACTGAGAACAGAACAGGGAAGTCAATCGGTCAATCACAGTTCATTCACTTTAAGTCAGGGGCCGAATAAAACCAAATTCGATAAAATGTTCTGAATGAATTATAGAAATTCATGGGAGTATTTTTTAAAAGGATAAACTTAATTCTTATTATAAAAATTATAAATAATATTAAATATTTAGATTAATTTGATTTAGCATGAATATCTATTTATCAATTGTGTTGATTGATCAATCGCAATATTATAAAACTTAAAAATAATAATTTAATTTAGAATCATTTTTAAGGATTCCCCATCTTGAACAAGAATATCTGGAATTTTTAGAAACTGTATATTAATTGAATATCTGCTTATCAATTGTATTAATTGATCAATCGTATTATAATTGTAATTAGAAATAATATTAAATTTTGAATTATTTTTCTAGGATTCTTAAACAAGAATATCTGGAAATTTCTCATTCATTCAGAAACTTTATTTTAATTTGTTTTAGAATATATACTTATCAATTGTGTTGATTGATCAATCGCATTGTTATTGAAATTAGAAAAAATAAAAAAATTTGGAATCATTTTTGAGGATTCCCCATTTTAAACAAGAATATCTGATATTTTCTCATTCATCCAGAGACTTTATTTTAATTTGAATTAGCTTGAATTTCTACTTATCAAATGTGTTGATTGATCAACCGCATTGTTATTGAAATTAGAAATAATTATTAAATTTAGAATCATTTTCGAGGATTCCTTATCCTAAACAAGAATATCTAGAATTTTCTCATTCATTGAGAAACTTTATTTTAATTTGATTTAGAATACTTATCAATTGTGTTGATTGATCAATCGCAATGAAGAAACCAAATCGTTTTAAGCCTAGATTTAATGGATATTTGTTCAAGTTCATATTCAATAATTAATTTTTGGCAATCAACAAGTTTGAGAAAAGCTCACTGCACATTCATGAATTCTTATATCTCACCACACACTCAATTCAGCTGCAAACGAGAATGACTAATTTCACGAATACGAATATGAATATGTGAGGCATTCAAATCATTCAATTTGATTTCAAACAGTTTAAAAATAGACACAACTGATGCTATTTTTTTTTGTTTTTTGTTTGTGAATGTTTTGAGTGTTTTCAGTATTTATTTTTGTTTGATTTTCAGGGTTAAGTGCTTATAGTGTGTCTGTGTGTGTGTGTGTTTGTATGTATTCACAATAATGTTAATTAGTTCCCTTATGCTTAGATTATTTGCAAATTTATTCATTTATTGATATGCTTTTGATTTAGGCAGTAAAGTCTTTTTAATAGACAATACTAAATTGTCTATTGTTGATACTCAAAATAATTTGTGAGTGCTTAGAATTTACCTAATTAATTGAAGAGAAATTAGGTATTTAAATTCGGGCTCTAGTACAAATTTAAAAAAATGTTTTCCATTCTTATTATTAGTATCTTTTAATATAAATCTGATTTATGTTGGATTCAATTTTTTAATAGTAATATAACATTTTTTTACAATAAAAGTTTTTAAGTTTTTAAATTTGTATTTCCTATATATTTATTTAAAACGCGCAATGAAACCATTTCCTTTTATCGCCAAATATTTCTTTACAGAGTATGTTAATTCGTTAACAAAGTATGTTATGTTATTTACAGCTAAAATCAATATTTAAGTTCATATATAAATTCGTTTTTTATCTGTAAGCCAGTTAATAAATTAATTATTAATAAATCGTAGTTGTAATGAAAATGAACTACAACTTTTACTAATTTATTTCATCTTTCTTTTATTACAGGTAAGCGATCTTAACTTCAACTATTCAATAAGATAACCTCAAGACAAGCGTAAGTTTTGTTTCTCCTTCTCGTGATGTCTTCGCCTATTAACTTGGACAAACTTGGCTGAATCAGAGAAATGAACTCTTATAAATTGTTAATGTCAACACGTTGCAGTCATCTGACAGTTTCTTCTGTAATTTCATTCCTCATGCCTCTGAGTCTCGCTTTTTTCCTGTCTCGAGCTACTTGATTCGTGTTTAATTTTGCTTATTGCCTTGTAATGAAAATTAATTGCGGCCAAAGCATTAAGCAATTTCTTGTTCTGTCAGCTGACTTTGGGTCACGATCGAGGGGTCGGGTTTGCGGTGGTTTTGGGGTCAATCTTCAAATGCTGTCGTGGGTGAAATACGTGCAGCATATTTACACAGCGGATTAATCTCTTTCATTTTATTTGGGCAGCTGAGAATGACCAGAGCTTAATACTATTTACGCTTTTGGGCAGAGCTAATGTCAACAAGACAATTCTTGATTTATTTATTTATTTATTAACATTGATAGTTAAGTTTAAAAAACTAAAACTAACAAGAAAAAAAGGTATAGCGCTAGCTGCAGAGGCTTTCGGCTACACAATTCTTGATTTATTCATGCATTTCTCTATTTATTCAACTGAGTTTTGTATTCTTACTTTAAACAGATCTAACGTGTTCTAATTTATTTTAATCTTTTATTAAACTGTCTAAGAATTACAAGTTTTTTGTGAAAAGATACTTAGAACATAAATTTTAAGAAATTATTCAAGAAACTGGTTAAACAAAAAAAAAAATTCAATTTAATCACATAAAAATAGGAAACTTGTAGCTAGGAAATCAAAATTATTATGTTAATTAATACACACAAAAATTACATTTTTAACTTGCAAAATGTTGAAATAATAGTGTTGACATGAACACATTACACAATTTAATAAAAAAATGAAATAATTAGCATTGAATTTAGAACATATGGAAAAGCTGAAAATTTGCTAAGGTCGAGAACATATTTAAATAAGCGACAGTATAAAATCTCTATCTTGAAAATTGTACAGCCTAAAAGATATAAGATTTTACTGTTTGAAAGGAAAGCTTAACTGAAGTCAAAAAACTCAAAGTTACTTTTTCCAATATTGATGAGCTAGATAAAATATTTCAAATTTTGTTCCTCAAAATTCATATTAAAATTTTAAGTTTTTGCTTAAAATATGATGCTAAGTTTTTTGTGTTTTAAAATAACTAATTAACAAATAAAAAAGAATCGTAATGCAATAACATTACTTAAAGCTAACAGTTAATTAACATATTCAGTTAGTTAACATATTTTATTTCGCTCCCTAAACTTGATTGATCCTTTACTTTCTCTTCACTTTCATTCAAACTGGATGCAATTTTTGAATATATTTTCGAACGTGTATCTAACAGAGTCTGCAGTTAATTGCATTTAATTACCTAATGCCATTTCATTTAATTTCCAAGCACTTTCATCAACCACATTTCATTTTTATAGAGGTATTTTCGCTGTTTTTTCTCCTCCCTCCTCCATGTATCTCACACTCTATCATTTCTTTACCTCTTTCGCTATCTGCTACTTTTATAGTCGTCCATTTTTAAGGACGGGCAGTTCGAGCACTTGAAATGGTTTTCTCAAAAATGAAATTCTAGCATACGTTTTTTTTTACGAGCCACAAAAAATGTAATTACCCTTTTTTCCCCGAAGACAACAAAAGCCACAACAACAACATCAAGAGCAACAACAAAAGAAAAGCATTTCCTTCAAAGACTTGAATTTAAGTGGTACATTTTACTGTAATTTTTTAAAAAATAAGAAAAGTCGGCATCAATTAGTTTTATCTTATTGGTCTGATTGGATTTATGTAAGGTTTTCCCCATCCTTGCAAGAAATGTTAAGTTATTTTAATTATTTCGAAATTCGTAAATTTTTTAAACATTGAATCCTAAGCTTGAGTTATACATAATTTGCTTAAATTAATATTATCAAATTCGGACTTTCAAATATGTTTTTAATATAATTGTTTTTAGTTGTTGTTAACTAATAAAATTAGGTACATTGTCTACATTTGTCGAGATTTATCAATTATTATCTGCCCCAAAAAAATTTAAAGTTATCAGCAAGGAGTTAAACCGTAACCGAAACCGTAAACATTTACGTGTATTAACCGATTAAAATTGGTAACCGTAACTGAAATATGTTTGTAGTACTGTACCAAAACAAAAAAACCAAAGTTCTTCAAACCGAAATAACCGCTTAGCAACCTATTCAAGTATAAAAGTTAGTTTTGGTTCAATCAAGCATTAAATTCTAAAAAATTAAAAACTAATTTATAAAATTAAACTAATTTTTATTTTTATTGTCATTTTGAATATTGATTTCATTTAAAAGATATTTTGTTTTGAAAAAAACTAGAATTTGTGTTGATATACATATTAACATATTTTTCGATTTTTTTTAGATCACTACAATTTAAATTAGCCTACATACTTGTAAACTAGATATGCGCATTTCTCCAGAAATGTCAACCGAGCCTAAAAACGAAAAATTGCTCAAAAACTCACATCTTGTGAAATTAAGTTTCAAAAATGTATTCAAGTTATTTATTTAAGCAATATACGCTAGAAGAAATTCAATAGGATGAACATATAATCTATATGTTGGAATAAAATCACTTTTTCCATATTTATGTCCATTTTCTTAAAAATTGATTTCCAAAATGGACCGTTTGTATTCTATCGATTACACTAAGTAAGATAGTAAGATTGTAACATAAACCATTTTAATACATAGAAATATAATGAAAGTTTAATTTAAAACAAGTTTTTCGAGCTTTTTCGATATATAATTTAAAAAAAGAGAGACAGAAACAACAGAAATATTTTGTGGAAAAAAATGTCACGTGCGACATGTCGCATGCGACAGTGACTCAAATTACATTTAAAAAAAAACTACTTGATATTTTAAAATCAAACAAAAAGCATTTTTTAGATAACTGAATACATTACACTACAAAATAAATGGCATCAAAATATTCGTTCACGTTTTGCCGAAATCAGTGCTAGAACTGGTCGCCGAAAAAACGACTTCTATCTGAGTAGCGTGCGAATGTGTTGGTTTTTTTAAATTATCTTGAAAACGAACAATTTCCCAAAATCCACTTTAGCACCAATTATAGTGCTAATCAATACCTATAAGTTTCTCCTTTTGTCGCAACAAAATAATGTTTTGGCATATACAGGTTGTCTAAGGTCTGATTTGCTTATAGATATTTATGTAAAAATACATTCAAGAATCGGTAACTCGAGTTTTGCGTAAGTGATTTTCAAGCTCTTTAACTCTTTAATTTTTCTGACCTTATATCGAGGTAATTAAATTGATTTTCATAAAAAATTGACAACTTACTTAACTCTTTTTATGGTAGTTAATTTCCAGAATTTAACAGATCTACAAACTAAATGATCTACAATCGAACCTAAATTTAATATACACAACTCTAAAACTCAAGGGCTTATTGAAAAGTGATAAGTTGGCGTCCGATTTGGATTTTCTAAGTCAGGGTCAGCGATGCCACATTTTTTAGTCACAATTCGAAGTAGGGTATTTAAACAATATAAACAAGTTTTGCCGCAAAATTCATTAACTTATTGTGCAATTTGTGAAAACATTTGTTACGAAGAGTCGCCAGACTATTGGCAGACAGTATCAAGAGTTGTCGAGTAACTTTTATTTTGTCGCGCCAATTACTTTTAAATTTTGTTTAGCTATTTATATAAATTAAATAGGAAAAAAACTGAGAACTTATTGTTCTGCAATAATAAACTTAAAAAAGTTGCTAAGCAATCCCTTGAGTAATTTAATCTGAGAAGGTGTCAACCCTTAAAACGCGATCTACAGTTTGAACTTACATCCCTACTTTGAGGGTATCTCGTAGTCGTCTACACTTGTTATGCTGAAATTAAGAATGTACATCATATCAATATATTTTGAATGATTTTCTGCATAATTGGCACAAAGTAATCGGTTAGTTTAAGAGGCCCTCCAGAAACATTTTTCACATGACGAACTCGAGGCGCATTTCCTTATTGCTTTTTGTTTAAATTTTTTATACATACATGTAAATTGTATTGTTGTACTTGTTGTTTTGTTTTTTTTTTTTTCTGTTATTTTGTTATTTATGTTGAGCGGCGTGCGCCTCCTCGAAGTGAATGCAAATATTTGCCAATGAGGCGGTTTATAGTCGTATTTGTGGCCCCGTTTATTACTCATAGAGTCAACTACGACATGCGAGTAAAAGTCCGTCGCGGGTTCAATGACCCCATAAATAAATGTGACGCATCCTATGGAAATACTACAAGTATATATATTTGATATACTAGTATATGTATGTATATTTCCAAAACATGTACAGTTTTGTTCTTTCAATATTTGCCTGCTCCATTTATTTATTTATTTTTTATTTGTATTTTTGTTGCTTTAACAACGTTTTAAAAATAGCTCAGACCTTTGCTTGACTTCGACTTGTTGGCCCGCGTTTCTTTGATAAGGTTTCCCTCCCCACGTCAAATGAATCGCATCGCTGTCTAAATGCGATTTTACGAGCACGAATTACACCTTATGCGATTCGTACTTAATACAAAAATATCAATTTTTCTATACTTTTGAAAAGTGAAAATGAAAATAAATAAATTGATAAATAAATCAACCACATGAAATGACTCAATTTAAATTTTATCGAATACAAAATCCAATATTTATTCAAATTACCTTTCATCTAGTTTGTCAACCTTCGACTTAAACTAATTTATTTACCTAATAGTTATACTAATTAACTAATTTGTTTTTGTTATATTACTTTGAATTTAAACATGACAAACAATTTTTATAACAAAATAAATTGATCATACTGACTCTACATTTAAATAAATTCACTTTTTATATTTTTTTTTGCCTACTTTTCTTAATAAATTGACTGCTTAAATTAACCGATTGTATTGTAATGATTAACATAAATAATTTCAACCCTTTATCCGGCAATCTTATATTTTAAGCCAAAACCTTTTTTTTCTAATAGCTACTGTTAAAATAAAGAAACAACTTTTTTAAAAAAAATTTTGAAGTGCTATTAAGTCCCTTTTTTTTTAAAAAAAAAAAATGTCCTTTGTTACAGATATGAAATTGGCCATTTAAACACCGAATATCCTCTTTTTTCCAATCAAACTTGATAAAAACAATTTAGTTAGATACGTACTTAGTGTGTTTTTAGAAAAAATCACGTTTTTTCACGTTTTGTTACGTTGTCGCAAAATTTGGTCTACTGAACTTTTGGCGCGAAAAATATGTAAGGCTTACATTGTTTAAGGCTTTACATTGTAAGCAATAGACTGTTTTGCAATAAGCAATATGCCTACACTTAACAATAAAAGTGTAACTTTAATCCAAATTAGGGCTTGTAACATTACTGTCACATGGCCAGATAAAGGGTTAATACACAGAAATGTATTGAATGTTTAATTTAAAACAAGTTTTTCAAGCTGTTTTATATATATCGAATAAAATTTGATGAACAAATGTTTGTCACAAACTACAGGGTTTCAAATCACTAATATCAAAATATGTCGTATATATGAAAAACTACATTATTTGATTATGGTTTAAGAGTATTCTATTCCAAATTACTCGCAACATTTCGCTTACTTTCGCATTTTTCAAGATGAAGTCAAAAATAACTTTCATTTTTTTTGATTGCTTTGCTTTTCTATAAATAATTCAAAAGACAAGTCCTCAAAGCTTATCTGTAATAATAGAAATAGTGTTGCTAAAATGCATTTAAAACGTAAAAAAGATTTTTGAAATTATTGCCATTTATATTTTCATTTTAAGACGTACGAATGTCGCGTTCTCGGTCCTGGAAATTCCGATATCACTGATCGGATAAATCCAAAAAGAAACCAAACATTAAGTTATTCAATATGTAAGCAGAAGTATTCGCTGTCTCGCTCTTACACACACACTTTTGTATTATAATATTTCTTGTTCGCTGTCATATTTCCAGTGTTGTCACTTCCTTGTAATTGTATCTATCTTTCTCTCTCTTTTACTCCATCTGCCTCGCCCTTTATCTTAATCTCAATCTCTCACTTTATCGCTTTTCTCTTTTACCCACCACAATTTAACTTAATTTAACAACTTATTGTTTTTAACTGTTTACCTTTCATGCAATTTGACATTTCGCATATTATGCCATCAGTTTCAATTGGTTTTCTTTTGTTTTGCTTCTTTGCTTACTGGCTTGTTTTCCATCATTACGATAACTGTACTTGTTAATCTGAGAGAGGGAGAAAGAGAGAGAGGATGAAGGGGCCACGCTGCAATTTGTTGACAACTTTGCATGCATATAAAAAATGCGATTACTTACAAAATGCTCGCAAGCAAAGCAGTTATATTATTTAAGTTTACCGTTCTGATTGTTTACGACTCCCATTCGCAGCTCCCAGCGGAAAAAGAATAATGCACTCTGACATACGCCCTGCTTGCAATTTCTCTCCCAGTGAACTGAATTTTCTTAACGATATTGTAAACGATAGTTTTGCGGATTTCAAACGTGCAAAACGTCCGCTTTCAGATCGGAAAGCGTTAAGTAAATGAATATTCTGTCGCTTAATTTATGCGAGACTTTTATGATATCTTAAATATATATATTAAAAATAAATAGCAAACGATATTTTTTCGATCATTTTATTTATTTATTTATTTATTTAAAAAAACATTAAAAATGTACAGTAATGCTAAAAACGAAAATAGGAGCAAACAAAAGTCTGCACTCCGACCCGTTGGGCCAAATTATGGCTATGGTCCAACTCACAGCATGAAAGTGGTCGGCAGTGCAGACTTAACAAAAATAATTTACTTAAAAAAACTCATAATAGATCACTGCGGACGGCAGTCCGCGCTAGTGACGAAAGCAGCACGAAGGGTGCGAAGGCGACTAGCATATATACACAGGAAGAATGGAAAATTTGCTATGACTGTCCGATCAGGTCGAATTATATACCGATCGAAAGGTATCAATTTAACTTACAAGTGTGCATACTAAGACTTTTGAAAACTCACCTGGTTCGTGATACAAACAGGTGTAAGTGGGAGGGTACAAATTTAAATGATTGGAGCTAATGGGGCCGCTGGAGCCTTTTGGTCAACATTTTTATTTTTATAATATTTCTCATAAAAATACGCGTCGAATGACACCTCAATCATCAAAATCCGACTACTGGTTCAAAAGATAAATTATTTTTAAATTTTTAGTCGTCTTCCAAAAATGAGATGAAAAGTCAGTTTGTTTGTTTGGATCAAATCGTTGATTTAGCTTAAAAGTTTGAATGAGAGCTTGTTCCCGCTCAAAAATCTAGAAACGTTTGTTCTACGACTTTTCCGAAAATTCGCTAGTTTAGCGGGAAATCGCTAAAAACCGCTAAAAATGAAACCAGCAACCATAGCAACCAGCCGATAGAAGCTACAGATGCGATCTATATATCGTTGAAAAGGTATTTTGAAGGGCTCTTAGGCATACCAACAAAGTTTTTTTTCCACATTTTGGCGATTGCGATTTTGGTGTTGCCGGACAGTTTGTTTTAGCTTGTACAAACAATAAACAAAGTTGACAAAGATATACTGTTAAAAAATATTGCAATTTCAAAATTTCTGATGTCTTATTCAAAAATTTCTGATATCCCATAAAAAAACCTCTTTACGAGGTAAAAGTCTAGTGACGAAAACATTTTCATGCCCCAAAATTTCTGATATCCAATTTTGTGACGAATAATCTTAAGTTTTACTTATAAATTATTTTAAACAAAATTTTTGCATTCGGCACTGCGCAAAACAGTGAGTTTTATTTGGTATGAAGAATTGAGACATTTTAGCGCAATGTGCCGAGTGTGTGCGTGTAGAAAACCTCACCTAACCCAACAACCGCAGCCAGAAGCAGAGGCAAACTTCAACTTCAAAACAACAGAAGCAGTACAAAGAACAACAACAACAACAACGGCAACAGCGTTGACATATTTCCGCAATAAAGCTGCAGGGCGAAGCAACAGCACAAAGCAGTGAACGGACAAGTTTTCAATGTGAACAAGATTGAGTAAGAGTGTGAGAGTGCAGAGAGCCAGCGCCAGGGCGAGAGCGAGAGAGAGTATGCTGCTGTTGCACAATTAAGAATTTGTTATGCAGGTCTTTTGGTCTTCGGGTGCAACTGCAGCAGCAGCAGCAAGAGCAACAACAACAACAACTACCCTGCGGCAATGTTAACCGTTGCATTATGCGGCGTCTGTTCTAATGTTGGGGTAGGACCAAAGAGCGGGAGCGAGAGAGCTTTGATGTTCTTGTTGTGGATGGGAGTAAGAAAGCAGCAGATTCGTATTATGAGCATGATTGAGCAGCTCTATGTATAGTATGTGTAATTAATGCAGCTCCTGTCAAAAATGTCATTGTTGTTTGTGCTTTTTTTCATTTCTTGCTTTTGGTTCGTTATGATTGCCATGGCAAATGAGGGAAAAATAACAGAAAAAGCAAGCAAGTTTAACGAAGCATAAAATTGCGTAATTTACTGCGCATTTAATTTCAAGTTGCGTACGCAAAAGAATGAAACGTAACAAATCCGAAAACGTGAAACGAGTGAAACCGGCAAACAACAAGCTCAAACAACTGAGCTTAGCTTTTCGACAAAGCTTTCAATACGCTTGCTCATAAAGCTGACTCAGAAATACACGAAATAAACACACAAACACACACACGTGAATATAAACTCATGATGGCGGTCGACTTTTGTAATGAGCGCATTTTGAAGGGTGTGAGCGCAAAGAAGTTAATGGCAGTTAATGTTGAAATAATGGGAATATTTCTTATGGATCGCGTGGTGTAAGTCATATTGGTTAACAGTGTAATGGTTAAAGGCCCATAAAATAATTTAAGCAAAATACTTGTGTGTTAATTTGCAGTTAGTCAAGTATTTGAATTGTCATAATCTATCATCAATCAAAATCTATAAACTATTTTAAAATAGTTAAGCCCAATGGATCCCATTATATCTTGTTTTTAGTTAGACAATCAAAATACATTTTTTATTTTTAACAGAGATGTTATCAACACACTCTACTCTACACTGACGTTAACCTAACGCCACATAACGGAGGTGTGTAACATTAAATTGGTATGTTATAATTAACGATGGAGAAAATGTAAGACTGCTTGACACGACTGCTTAAAGCACTAGAAAAGAGGTTTGGATCGTTTTAATGAGGGGATATAAAATATTTGACACAAAAAGCTAAATTAAATCAAAAATAATTTTATAAATGAATGAAATTAACAAGTGAAGCTAAAAGTATTTTATTACAATATCTTTTATCCTCAATACTTATTACATACCTAAGTACAGTCAGTTTCTTTTCCATTCCTTTTATTGTTAAAGTCTGATGATCAACAACTATTTAAAAGTAAAGCGTAGACAAAGGACTCAAAGAGACAAAGAGCGTAGCAGCTGTATGTTGATCCTGCAGCAAGAAGACGAAGTCGAAGAAGAATCTTCAACCTTTACGAAGATGTAGAAGAGTTTGAGGAGCTTGTTTGCCGAAATCAAGTTTTAAAATGGAAGCCCAACCAGTTTCCGCCTTTGCTACCTACTGTCCATTAAATTATTAGGAGCTATCCTTAACTGTACCCATTTTTTCATTTTTATTTTATTTTTATAAATATTATTTGACTTTGATTTTGAGATTTTTACAGGTCATCTGCCAGTCGAGCATTATGTATATTTGTTATGCTTGTATTGGGGATTCGGCAAATGGGCGTGGCTGGTTGACGCCTCTCAGAGAGCTCAGAGCTCACAATTATTGCGTTTGTTGGTTTGTCTTTCCTTCCTTCATTCCCTGCGTTTCGATTCTTTCTGCCCGTCTTGTAGCCGTCCCTTTCGGTAGCTCCGTCAATCCGTTCATCCGTTTGTGCCGCGCTCTGTAATTAATTTGGCAGCTACAACGCAAAGCAAAGAGAATATTTAAAGCGGCATCATATCGAATTACGCTACCATTGATAGACAGAGGCAGAGATAGGAAAAGGCTATAAGTGTACAGGGTGTTTCAGTCCGCTGTGCTTTATATCAAATTTAACCGGTCTGCTTTCGTTACATATTTAGAATGCATTGACTGTTAAGCATAGTACGCAAACTCAAAAAAAGGCCTGGCGTAAACTCAAACTCCATATAAAAAAAACGCTGGCGTAAGGGGAAGAAGAAGAACTTGACATTTAGCTACGCTCGGGTGTCCGCAGACTCAAGAAAATAACAGAGCTGTTACAGAAAGCTGTTATAGCTGACAGGCGCAGCGAAACATCAAACTGTTTAGAGTTTCGTTGGGTATATCTCGCTCACTCACATAAATTCAAAAAAATGGCTGGAACTAGAGATGGGCACGGGCCTCCTTCTTAAGGCCCGGCCCGGCCCGGGCCCGAAATAAATCTCTCAGGCCCGGTCCAGGCCCGGCCCGGTCAAATTTTCAAGAGGCCCGGCCCGGCTCGAGCCCGGTAAAATTTAAAGAGGCCCGGCCCGAGCCCGGCCCGATACAACTAAATCAAATTTTTTTTTTTTAATTATTATTTCTTTTTTTTTCAAGATTCAAATTTTATTTTTGTCTTTAACTTTTCCTTTGCTCTTTTTTTTGCGTAGCATAAGAAATTTTGTTACAGAAATTTGGTTATCAGCGATTTGAAAAGTATGTGTTAAATCGTGACTTTTCGGGCCTACCGGGCTTCGGGCTTTATACTTAGGCCCGGGCCCGAACGAAAAAAAGCCCGTTTCCGATTTTCATGCACGAAGCCCGGTGATTTTTTGAAGAGGCCCGCGGGACACGAAGCCCGGCCCGGCCCGTGCCCACCTCTAGCTGGAACTCTGACGAAAACAGCGACGTTGACAATAACGACGACAATATTGGTGAATTATAAGCAAGAACGAAAACTAAAATTATTTTTATAGACATAAATCAAAGACTTTGCATTGTTTTTATTAATATAGGGGGAGATCCACGTAACAAGTTCAAAAGCGATGGGTGCACCCAATACCTGCTGTGCTTGCGTGCCATCGCATATTTCTCCTCTATTAACTTTAATTTGCATTTTTCATTGCCTATTCTCTCCTCTTTTATCCAAATCAGTTCTGCATGTTCAAATTTAAAATAAACCGCCGCTGACGCATAGAGTTACCACTCAACTTTTTGTTATTTTTCCGTGTTGCATTGGCAACACTGGGCCTACGCTCATCGACAGCTAAATATTGAGCACTTTACGCCGCGTAAAATTTATCTAGCTTGCGTACTAAGCTTTAAACTGCATAACCACTTAACATAAGATTATGATAGCATGTTTACATGTGTAAGAATGTAAGACTAACAGTGCTGACTACTACTATGTTATGTTAATTAACAGGCTTCGGTTATCTCTGCTTTTCACATGCTAATTAAAATTTAAAACGGGAAGTGTGACAGTGAGAGATAGTAAGAGAGAGAGAGAGAAAGAAAATGAAACATGTCTATATAAACAGGGTATTTTACGTTGAAGGGCTGAGTTGAGCAGCAACAATCATAATTCAATTAAATTCAAAGCTTTAACATTTTAAGTTCATTTGGTTTACCCTTTTTTTTTTTGCCTTTTGCCCTCTTTTTGACACCACCCGCCCTCACCCCTTACCCAACCATCTACTTTAGCGTGAGGTTTACATTCTGCTTTGGCTCAACTTAATTAACTTGCCACTGCTCCCAGTTTCTCTCTCTCTCTCTCTCTGTCTTATAGCCAGAGCAACAGCTCGGCTTACAAACAAAACAGCGGTAATGGCAAATATACTTCCATTTAATTAAATTTGTATGCAAATAAGCCAACAACAACAGCTGCAAATTAAAATGAGAAGAGAGCCAGAGAGAGGGAAAGAAAGAGAGAGAGAGAGAGAGACCTTGTCAGCTTGTTTAGTGGGAGCATTCGAAATGGTTCCTAAACTAACGAACTGCACTGTTTAAATGGAAGCTATGCTTTTTCATAATGTTCCATATACAGTGGCTCACAGCTTATTTCAACCAGCATAAAAAGCAACTTTATTCAAAAGCTTCAATTACAACCAGCTTAAAAACAAACCTAATCAAAAGTATTTACAGAAAACTAAAGATGTATCAACTCATAATTTGAAAATATTGAAAATATTCGAAAATTTTTGAGTTTATGTAAAAATCAACTTTTTCAACTTTTTTCCTCGATTTTTTAAAAAAAATTTTGGGATGCAAAAAAATTCTACAAACAATTTTAATAGTGTCTGCAAAAATGTATAATTTATTATAATTTTTTAAAAATTGGTCCTGAAGCTACTTTTTGTATGAAATAGAGGAAAAAGTGTCTAAAATAGCCTGTTTTAGCAATTTTCAAAAAATCATAAAAGATTTTTGAAATTTTTTTGCATCCCAACATTTTTTTTTAAAAATCGAGGAAAAAAGTTGAAAAAGTTAATTTTTACATATGTAAGCTCAAAAATTTTCGAATATTTTCAATATTTTCAAATTATGAGTTTATATATCTTTAGTTTTCTGTGAATACTTTTGATTAGGTTTGTTTTTTAGCTAATTGTAATTGAAACTTTTGAATAATGTTACTTTTTATGCTGGTTGAAATAAGCTGTGAGCCACCGTATGTAGTTTAACTCACTCACTGCAGTTGAGTCTACTCGACTACGAGATACCCTGTATGCAACCCTCTTTCATCGAATACACGTCCAACTGTACTTCATTTCTAAAATAGGACTATCAATTCGAAAGATAGAAGAATTATAGGATTTTGATGGATTTTGAAAAATCTTGTTTGTTTGTAACTCATCTTCATGATATCGGAATGACTTTTATTGGCTATTGTTAATTGTCAATTACTAATCAATATTTATTTTATGCCATTTTTATAGTAAAACACGTTAGCCTAGTGGGAAAACGCTGAAATTCCGTTAAAACTGACACGCCCACAGTGTCTAAACCACGAAAACTACAGACATGTTCTACATATCGTTGGAAAATCAATTTAAAACTTCTAGGCTTCTTTTTGACGATTTTTTTCTAACGAATTTAGGTAAAGTCATAAGAGTGAAATAAATATAATTTATTTAACATTTTGTCAATTAAGAAGAAGTTTAAATGCACCCAAATCGGACTATTCCTTTCAAATATAGAGGGATTTAAAGATTCTGATAACTTCAGTGAGCTGAGGTTAAAATCTTGATTTTTTGTTTGTTTGTTCGTTACCCACCTTTTAGATATCGGGTATTGTTAATTGTCCAATTGTTACAAACGTTTGTTTTACGACTTTTTAAAAAACCGCTAGCTTAGCGGCAAACGCGAAAACCCGCTAAATTGACATTCCCACAGTTTTTAAACCACATAACATAAGTATATAAACATTTTTTTGTGTGGGATGCTCTCAGAACAATTTTGTATGAAAAGAAGGAAAAGTGGCTAAAATATAAACTTTTAGAAATTTTCCAATCAATAAAAAAAAAAGCTAGAAATGAGATTTTGAGAAACTTTTTGCATCAAAAATTTTTTTCTTTGAGACCGGGAAAAAAAGTCAAAACAGACCTTTCCATTGATGCCAAAATGTACATGAAGTAAGTTCAAATTATGAATACATTTAACTTTAGTTTTGTCAAAATACTTTATCCGACGACTGTAGAATAAATACGTTATTTAAATGCAACTTAAATTAAAAATATTAACTTTTTATCAGTTTTCCCTACTTTCTCAGCAAACAATTTGTAGTTTGAAATTGCTAGAAGGAATGGAAAATGAAAATAAATTTGTATCTGAAGGTGTATCTGTATCTGTATCTTTATCTGCATCTGGATTTGTAACTGCATATGGAACGTATTGATTTAGTCATGGGATTGTTCATTGCACCTGCCGTTCAACTGTCGAAAACTCGGGGAAAACCAATAAAACAGTTATTGCGGTCCAACTGATAATAAGGAAATCCCTCAGCTTCCACCCACATCCACAGAAAACTCATTGAGCGGAAAATTGTAAAAACTGTGGAAAAATACATGAGAAAATAAAAAGTAAAACTGTGACTGGCAAATATAAAATGAGAATAAAAAGGGTAGAAAAATTGGGACAGCAACAGCAGATGGAAATGCGAGCAGCAAGTGAAATGTTAGACACAGTGGCTGCCAGGCATATACGCACACACACACACACCTATACACATGCAAAAAAGCGCTTGTTGTAAACTTATACCTTTGGCAAACAAAAGAGAGAGAGAGAGAGAAAAAATGAAGGCAGTCAATAGAACTCGCACAATTACATCTGTATGTGTGTGTGTGTATGTGTGGCTTGAAAGGATTTAACTGGCAGAAGAAGAAGAAGAAGAGGAAAAAAGAGACACTAGACAACTGTGGAAACTGTCACAATGTGCAGTCGTGTATGTAAACAATTGTAATCCGGTAGAAAAATCACGGAATGAAAGACAAAAAAAAAACACAAAAAGCGAAGCGAACCTAACAAAAAAAGAGACAGAAACAGAAACGAAGCGAACCCAACCTCACATAACGGAAAAGAACAGAGGAGATGAGGCGATGAGAAGGAAGAAGAGAAGAGAGGAGCAAAACAAGGCCTACTAAACGGAGATATCCGAGGCTTAGCTTGTAATTCAATATGGCAGAGCAGAATACAAATAACTTCGAATAGCAAATACCCTAGAAAACTTTTTGATTCGAAAATAATCAGGGATTAAAACCCTAACCGAAACCTTAATCTTTAACCGGTAAAACGATTGAAATTTAAAACCGTAACTAAAACCGTAACCGAAAAAAAAAATTTTATTTGACCGAAACCTTAAAACCGAAACTCTGTAAACCGAAATAACCGTTTAGTAACCGTTTCATTTATAAGGTTAATTTGTCAATTGCTTCGATTTTGATGAAACTTAATTAGTATTTATTGGGAATTTAGTAGAATTCAGTTTCAAATCTGTTTAGAATTCAATTTCCAGTTATTTTATGGAATATATAAATGCTGCTTCCTGTTTTGATTTTAGATTGTTACTGCTAAGCGTCAAAATATATGTTAATAATATGTAGCGATTATTTTACATCAAGAATTCTATCGAATCTCGCCTGAAGAGTATAAATGTATTGAACATCAAATTATTACACTATATACAAGGTGGCGCAAAAGAAGTCACCCTATTGGAAGATGCTCTCATTTTTGCAAATGGCCGCCAAGGTCAAATCTGTTTTGACATTTGTGGACTAGACAGATACAGAATACAAGTGAATAAGCCATGGAGCGATACACTCCCCAAGAACGCAGAATAATTGTAATAATGTAATAATAATAACCGCTTTATCTCTCGTTTTTGATATTTGCACTGGCCGGCCAGATCACCCGAATTAACCATTCCAGACTTCTTTTTATGGGGTTTTTTTAAAGTCGCAGGTTCACGTCAACAAGCCGCAAACTCTTGAAGCCCTTAAGGAAAATATTCGCCAGGAATGCGAGAACCTGTCGCCCGAAGTTCTGGCAAAAGTGATGGAAAATGCCATAAAACGGGCGTATGGTCATGAGCTCTGGCAGCGAACACTTGGCCGATGTCATCTTCTCGCCTAAACCAATAAAATTCTTAAGGTTCGAATAAACATAATCAAAAAACAGAATCAAAATTTTTCATTCAGAAAAAAAATGAGAGCCAAACCACATCGGATGACTTCTTTTGCGCCACCCTGTAGATTCGATTTAGGGACCATTAATCACCATTAATCATAAACTTTTTAACGTTCTTTAATTAAAATATAGATATATTATACGGCATATTTTTTTTTTTTACATTCATAAGAATAACAATTTAATAAGAAATTTATCATACTTATCGTTTCCAAAGGTATTACAAAGAAAAAACTTTAAATTAAAGCCGTCTTCTGCTCACAAAACTAACAGTCAAATTGCAGAACTGCTTAACATACATGTTAACTGCTTAGCTGCGAAGCTGTTAAGCGTTCATAAATAAGTAAGCTCTGTTAATGACCTGCGTTTAACAGAATAATGTTATCGCCGTCTATTTTTGACAAGCGCTATACAATTTAAATACATTTTAATATTTTGGAAATCTACTTTTAACAATTGATTGTGTTTTTCGGGCTCTTTAGTATTTAAATAATACCTTATAAATTGTGTCATTATATGCCATTGTATTAATCATATTTTCTCTCTGTTCTTTCTTTGCAGGTGAGTTTGGCAATAAAATGTACAAAAGAAAACTCGAAATTGCGAGGAATACAAAATGAAATAAAATTCGTAAAATACAAAAAAATTTACGTCGTCAGCTTTATGATATGTATGTATGTAAACAAAATGCAAATACTCAAAAACAACAACGGCATTTTGAAGGTTAGCTTATTATTTTTATTTGTTTATCAATTAAAAGTTTTGCAGTTTGCGTTTTCCTTGAATCACATCGCAGTCACAAAGACTGAGAAACACATACTTGAAAGAAACATCAAATTAATTGTTAAAAACTCCTCAACAAGCTCCAACAAGAAAAATAACAACTTAAATAAGTCTTTTTTTTCTCAGAAAGTAATGCAAATAATTTGCCAGCTTATTAAATGTCTGCTTGAAAGTTATTTAAGTAATAATTTTGATAAATTCCAAATATTTGTGTAATATTAAAAAAATCTTTGACACAAAAATAAAAATTACAATTAAATGAAACGAGAGAAATTATGGAGCTTAGGTAGTTATACAAAAATGAGTTTGATAGTAATAAAATATACCTTTTAAGTTTTTTTTTAAATAATTTATATCTAAAACTTAATAATATTAGTCACAAAATTTGATATCAGAAATTTCGTGGTATGAATGTTTTCGTCACTAGACTTTTACCTCGTAAAGAGGTTTTTTTTATAAGTAAATCAATGTAAAGAAAATATACTGCAGTAAAATGGAATATACTTAAAATCCTATTTGTTGTTATCGATGCTCACTAAAAGTTGCCATTTATAGTTGATAAAATTATTTATATATTAAATTCATATTATCAAAGTAAATTAATTTTAGTTGTTATTGAGAAGTTTCAAAAAAATCATTTATTTTTTTAATAAAAATCAAAAATAAATATGTATTCTTTTAAGAAATACAATAAACATTGATGAATAATTGTTACATTGTAATTGCTATTTTAAAACTTAAAAAAGTCACTGTGATATTTATGTTTTATTAAAAGTTTTTAAGTAACATTTAAAATCAATGTCCGTGTTTACCAAAACAAATCGACGACAGAAAATCGATCAAATTTGTATGAATAATATATCGGCAGTGATGAGCAATCATGATTTCAAAATTTTGAGATTATAATGACTGAAAATTAATCACCAAAATAGTACGCTGAAATTCTCTGATTGTGATGCTTTGCTTTCGATACAACAAATCGTAATCAACAGAACACAAGATTTGAAAATAAAATATTTTTAATCAATCTTTGAATAATGAAACATATCAACTATTTTTTTTAAATCTGTCCTTTAGCTGTGTTCATTCCCATTACATTAAGCATTTTGCGCCAAACTGTTTTGAGGTTTTTTAATAAATATTTAAAGCGTAAACAAAAAAAAGAAATGATAACTTTGATTTTGCCTTAAAATTTCATCAAAGTGTTCACCAACGAGCCCATCAAAAAATTTTTGATTTGTGATACTTGATTACTGATTGATCAGTTCAGGTGAATGCGGACAATATAATAGAAGTATTGCAACTTCAAAGTGTTTGCCCAGCTTTCTCAAAGTTTGACCCGTATTTAGTAGTTGTAGTTGAGCACACTAAACAGCTGTTTTTTTTTTACTCGCGCCTAACCTTAGATAGAGTGTCTAGCAAAAGCAGCAACAACAACAACAGCAATAACAAAACGCCGCAAAATGCAAAAGCGACTCTGACCCACTGACATTATTTTGCTATAGCGACGATGACGAGAACAACAACAACAACAGCAACAACGACAACAACTAAACAAAGTGCAGTTTATCAGCAGGTGGATTTGTGAGGCCGGTTATACAATGTCACACTGAATATACTCGAATATACATACATGTAAAAAGAGATAGAGAGAGAGAGAGCGAGAGACTATGAGACACTGAGTAAGAGTTGCCGGAAAGAGAACGACACTGTTTGTTGTCCATTACATTGCACTATGGGGTATTTTACCGAAATAGTGTAATTTATTCATTTTTCAAAAGTATGCAAGTGAATGATTTTTTAATGCTACATAAAAGAATTGTTAACATAACAGTCGAATATTAAGATAACAGCTGTTAAAGTCAGCTGTTTCAACGTATATATTTAGCAAGTGGTGTCAAAGTCGAATTTTAAATAGTACAGTTGCACTTTGCAAAGAGTTTAACAAAATTGTTGAGTGTGAGTCCTTGTCCATGTTGTAGAGTCATTTTTTTCTATTCGGAATAGTTTATCTCTGTGCACTTTTTTCCCAATTCAATTTTTTAGCACGTAGCCTCACAATTTTTCAGTGCGGATTTGCTCGCTTTTCGTATAATCTACATAAAAACCGCATCAAAATATCATGCTTAGTTTACGAGTTATTAATAAATGACGCTTTTTCGGTAAAATACCCCATAGTGCATTGTTCTAGTCGACTTGACTGCAGCTCGATTATTCGATTATTTTATTGGCCTAAGCTAATATTCGATAAAAAAAAATACAATATTAAAAATCATAGAAAGTTTTTTCCACAAAAATACAGTTATCATTATTGAACGATCGTTTAAATAAAACGATCCTTTTCATGGAATCTGATTTGTGATTTTAATATCAGTGTAAACTATCAAACAAACAAAAAATAATTGTTCCTATGAATTTTATTGCAATTTAAAATTATATAAATTTGAATTATGACAGTCAATTGCACATGGGATATCAAAAAAAAAATATATATAAAAAAATGTTCATACAAAAATTTTATTAAACAGGTCGTTTCTATGAGTATTTAATTAGGATTATAACAAGTCTAGCTTTTCAATCTATTATTCCTATGGAAGCTGTATGCAATAATTGTAGTTTATTAGCTTCTAAAAAAAACCTTTTTACGATGTAAAAGTCAAGTGACAAAAACATGTAATACATTAATTTATCTAAAAAATGCATTTTGTTTGATTTAAAAATATAAATTATTTTTTTTTTTTAATTTGATTTGAGTCACTGTCGCACGTGACATTTTGTTCCACAAAATATTTATTTTGTTTCTGTCTCTCTTTTTTTAGATTATATATCGAAACCGCTTGAAAAACTTGTTGCAAATTATACTTTTAATATATTTCTATGTATTAAAATGGTTTTTGCTACAATCATACTATCCTTGTTTGTCTAATCGATAAATGGTCCATTTTAGAAATCAATTTTTAAGAAAATGGGCAAAAATATAGAAAAAGTAGAATCTAATATGTTCATCTTATTGATTTTCTTCTAGCGTATATTGCTTAAATAAATAACTTGAATAGTTTTTGATCAATATTTCGTTTTTAGCCTCGGTTGACATTTGTGTGGAAATGCCCATAACCATTTTTTTTTTTTTAAAAAGAGTTTTTTTATTTGGTAAGACGAGTCGGGACTTTTTTGTATTGTGTGCCAAATTTTAATATCTTCAAAAAACCTTTTCAACGATCTATCGAACATATCTGTTACTTTCTGCCGTTTCGAAACTGTGGGGGTGTCAATTTTAGCGGGTTTTAGCGATTTCCTGGTTAACTAGCGACTTTTTTTTAGTGAATTATTCTTTGAGTTTTGAAAAGTCCGCACTGATTTAACTTTTTAATGACTCTTAAAAATTGTAAGCAAGTTTTTTTTTTGGTACATGGATATTATAATCTGATTTGGCTTGTTTGAACATATAGCATCTAAGCATGATTCATCTATCTTACCTTCCAACTGAGAATCGAGTTGAGAGATAAAACAAAAAAGACTGTTCCTCTTACTGATCGCATCTACTTCACCCTTTGCAATTGTATACTCAGCCCCCTCAATGAAATTGTCAAAAATTAAAATAAACATAAGCCAAAAAAATATAAATAAACACAAATATATGAATCATGCGACTTATCATACATATAAATATGTATAAATATTTTATGATTTTTTTTATTTGCAAAAAAATTTATAAAAACGAAAAAAACCTACAGCTAACAATAATAACAACACAAGCGACAACAAAAACAACAACAACGAGCAGCAATCGAAATACACTTGAACGTGAGTGAAACAAAATTCATGACCCACTTTATAAAACGCTTTTTCTTTCATCCATGACCCACTTTATTATTTGTAGCAATGATTGAGCGAGCGAGAGAGACAAAGAGAGCAAGCAGTTTTAAGCATATGTTTTATATTCAGACAATTAGTTGCTAAAATGCAGGTTCGCAACAACAACAACAACTATTACCACTACATCAACAACTAGCGGCACAGCTGAGCAAATGAGCTGAGACACACACACACAGACAGACACAGTCATGCCTATGTAGGTGGGCGGCTGTGGTTCAAAAGAGAGCCAAAGAGAGAGCACAGCAGAGTTTGAGAGAGGCAAACTGCAAGTGGCAGACGACAGGCGGAAAACGGCGGCTTAGTTAGCTTAGCTTTGGTTTTTTTTAGTTAGGGGCCACCGTCAAGTGTATGTGGTTGTGTGTGTGTGCGTGCGTGCTTCAAGTGTGTTTATGAATGTCAGTCAGACAGACAAACAGACAGACAGACAGACAGTCTGAAAGCACTCGAAAAACCGCAAAACAACTAAATTATAACCACGGTTGCCACAATTGGCGTTTTTGCGCCAAAACTGGCTCTTTTTTGTCCTGTTGGCGCAATGGCACTTTATTTTTCGATTTGGCTCTTTTTTTCATCAGTTCAGAATCTGTTATTTTGTTTAGTTTTAGGTTTAACTACATATTTATTTTTATTTAATAACATACATAATTAAATAAAATTAAGATTAAGATGAAAATGTGAAATACTTTGGAAATATGTGTTATTGCTTTAACTGTTTGGGAACGAAATATTTTTTATTTTATTAAGTGCAAAAATAACATAAACTGCACAAATAAAGTTTTGGCTCTTTTTTAGTCAATTTGGCTCATTTTTTGTTTGTTTTTGGCTTAATCAGATATTTTTAAGTGGCAACCGTGATTATAACTGCAAAATGGTTTGCGCTCGAGGTTAAGAGAGAATTTGAAAACAATAACGTATGCGGAATGAAATACGAACAAAATTGAGCATGTTCTCAATAAGTTCCAATAATCTTCAGCGCAAAACAAAAAACACTATAATGATTGTTACTATTTTAGCTATCATAGCAGCAAAAATTAGCTTTCTAGATAATTCACAGTCGCGGTAATGTCTCTGAGCACAGCAGACCGTCGGAAATTGGCTTGCACATATTGCGCAAATAATACATCTTAGCCAAAAAATTAAATTTTTCATTACTTTCCTGAAATGGGCTTCCAGAAAACAATTATTTTTAAAGATATTTGGGATGTTCAGAATAGAAAAAAAATTTATAGAGCCCCTGGATCCGGAAAAAAATGTCCATTACAACAGTCTTAAGGTAGACCCAAATAAAAGGCTGGAATTGTGGGTTGCACAGCTATATTGAATCGTACGTTTGCCAAAATATACAATGTGAGCGACAAAACTGTAAAAAAGTATTTAAAAGACATGGGAGTGACGATATGTTGCAAAAAAACCGTTCCTAAAGTCACAGAAGTACATAGAGAGGAAATTAAACTTCGGCTGTGTGCGCTTTCTAGAAATTTGTTTTCTGCAAGCTGTTCAAAGATTTGCATAATGGATGATGAGACGTGTTTCACAGTGGAGGGTCATGAGTGGACTCCGAAATATTACTTTAGGCTTCCTAATACTTAACCACCTGAAAATGTCACTCAAATAACAAAAACAAAGGTTTTATTGTGGCTGGCCATAAGACAGCGTGGAATAAACGATCCTGTCTTTTTTAAGGCAGGATTGGCTGCAAATGCGTAAAGTTACAAGGACATCTGTCTTCCGGCGCGTTACAAATTTATTGATAAGACTCATGCGAATGATAATACGGTGTTTTGTCCGACTTAGCGTCAGCTCATTATGCAAGAACAACTCTGAAGGCTCTTGACCACTTGAGTACTAAGTTCCCTCCAAAGCTGCAAAACCCTCCAAATGTGCCTCAGTTAAGGCCAATGGAAAAGTTTTGGTCAAATTCGAAAAGAAATGTTTAGAGAAAGGAATAGAAGTCAAAAAACATCGACTGTTTGATATTAAAAGGCAAAAGAGAGCTTGCTAAAATGGATACAAATGGAATTCAGGAGACTATGCGCAAGGTACCCGAAAATATCAGGAAGGGTGATCCCTATGGTCATGAATATTTTTTGTAAAAATAGCTTATAGTCTAATAAAAAACATATGAAAAATCTAAGCTGGTCGGACTGGGAATACATTTTTTATTTGTATTACAATAGTTGTTCGTATTTCATTCCGCATACGTTACTTATGTATAGTAGATATGAATACTCATAGATGGGAGCATGATGAAATTATAACATGGTGATGTATTCGCACTCTTTCGGGGCGACGACGACAGAGATATATATATAGTAAACTTGTTTTGTTTGGTTTTCTCTACTCTTCACTCATGTTCCTATTGTGCGCTGTCGCCCCTATAAAAAATAGGGATGTCGAGCGAATAAATCACCTTCTTTTAGTTTTATCATGGATGGGAGCACTCAAAACTGAGAGTACTCGCAATACTCCGTGGCACTGTTGGCTCTATTTGCCATTAACCAAATCACCTTACTTAATTACTCAACCATTTACACAAAAAAATAACTATTGATAGTATTATCAATTATCGGCAATTTATGTATTACAAATGTGACTCAACATTTGGTAAGCTAAAGAATTTCAAGAAATTCGTTGTTTTCCATTTGAACTAATGATTTAATACAGTCGAACTTCCACAACTCGAATGTCTACAACTCGAATTTTCTCTAGCTCGAACTAAATCAAGTGGGCATAGCGTATACTTAACTTAAGTAAGCATTCCATAATTCGAAGTCTTCATAATTCGAACTTTTTCTATGGATAATGGTGATTCGAGTTAGGGAAGTTCGACTGTATTACAAGGCTAAGATCTTTAAAATCATGAAATTAATCAACAATAAATAAAAGAATAAAAGAATTTATATAGAATCTACATTATTACATTTAATATGATCAAAAATGGGTATTATAAAGTAAAATTTAAAGTAAACCAGTGAAATACACATTTTAGCCAATACAATTGTATATTACTTTCATTTATAAATACACTCAATACATAGTAGGGTATATGGTCATCTATGAGAACTTAGTAACTAAAAGAGATAGATTGAAATAGAGTTAAATTTCACATTTTCAAATTTTATATATAATGTCGATGTCGCGTTACAAATTACTAAAAAAGACTTGTAAAATAAATAAAATGATAGTACCACATCAAAATTATTTCTAAAATGGAAAACTACATTATTTTATTATGGGTAGTTTCTTCCAAATTACTCGCCACATTTCGCTGACTTTCGCATTTGTCAAGATAAAGTCAATCATGACTTTCGTCGCGTTCGCGATGCATTGTTTTCTATAAATAATTCGAAAACGACAAGTCTTCAAAGCTTGTCTTTTATAATAACTAGTCGGCGGTGCTACAGTCGAGCGTACTCGACTGTCGGAGACCCCGTACTTATTATGCAAAATTAAACACTGCTTAAAATAATATAATATAAGTTATGATTTCTGCAACATCCTTTTAAAATTAAATAACATTAAAACAAAACCTTTGCGGATCATCTGCTAACAAATTAATTTTATTGGACAAATAAGTTATACTAACATTTTGAATTGATGTAAATGCAAAATGTATATATAATATCAATATAACACAAAAAAAAAATATTAAAAACCAAAAAAAAATTTTGTCCGTGTCAGAAATCGAACCCGGGACCCCCTGACACTACTGAAAATGTAAGCAAAAAAACTGGGCGACTCTACACGCTACGCCACAGTAGCTCATTACAATCCATTGTCTAGTAATAGATTTCATTGTTACTGGTCTGTAAGACAAAAGTAATTAAAGTTATTTATTGATTGTTGTTGCTGCTAAGGTATGGCAAATAAGGGAGAATTTAGTTGCTCAATATCTTCGCTGTTTATTATCTGATCGCGATGAAATTTTCAGCAAAAATGGAGAGTAATAGTATCTTTGCCTATGCTTAATTAGGAATGTCTATCTTTAAAATTGTCCTTATAATTAAGATTTTCTAATTTGTGGGCGTTTAAGGGGGCGGAGCCAAAATATAAAACAAACTCGATCTGCGTGCAATATAGACGCACCTACATACCAAGTTTGGAGTCTCTAGCTTTTATAGTCTCTGAGATCTAGGCGCTCTTACAGACGGACAGACAGACAGACAGACAGACGGACAGACAGACATGGCTATATCAACTCGGCTGTTGATGCTGATCAAGAATATATATACTTTATGGGATCTGCCACGCCTCCTTCTGCCTGTTACGCACATTTTTTTTTGTGACAAAGTTAATAGACCCCTATACTTTTTTAAAGTACGGGGTCTAAAAATAGTGTTGATAAAATGCATTAAACACGTGAGAAAACATTTTTGAAAATGTTAAACTTTTGCCACTTTATTTCCATTTAAAGACGTACAAATGTCGCATTCTCGATCCTGGAAATACCCATATGTCAACCAATTTGGAAGGTATTAAATGAAACTTGTATTTATTTTTCTGCAATTTTAAGCTTTTTTAATAATTTGATTATGATTCAAGTAACAATCTTCTAAAATTTGTAATTGATTTTAATGAGTATTTAATGGGAATGTAAGATATTACGTATACGTGTTGTCTGCTTAAACTTAGCGCAGAGTGTCTATTAGTCGAGCACTGCCTTTTGATATTTATCGACTATTATAGGGTATTACAACAGACAAATTGAAATTTCATTCATTGATGTGTTGCTGCGTATTTTTATTGTGGTTGTTGTTGTCACTTAGCCAACGCTGACATTGTGGTCATTACAGTTGTCGCTGTTGCTGTAAATGTTGTCGTTGTTGTTTCGTAATGTTGCAAATGTTGTTGCACTTTTCTTTCATTGCATTTTGCCACCTTTCTCATTCGACGCTGTTGTCACTTTGCCGTCGACTTTTGGCTGCCATTTAACAGAATGCGAAAAATGTTTGTTGTTGACATCGTTGTTCGTTGCTGTTGCTGCTGTTGTTGTTACCGTTGTTGCTGTTGTTGTTACCGTTGTTGCTGTTGTTTACTCTCACTCGTTGGCAATTAATTGTAACTGACAACATTGACAACATGTTTGTTTTTCGTGTGGCAAATTGGTTGCCGTCGTCTGATGCATCTCCAGCATCAAAGTGAATCGTTGCCAATCTTCTTTTGGCTCAAATTGAAATTGTGACAAGCGACACTCGATTTGAAATGTAAAATTTCCCTTGATTAGCTTAACAATATCAATTAGTCAATATATTTTAATTTACAATTTTCTTTATTTACTTACCATCAAAAAAAGGTCGAAAAAATATTAATAATATTTTAAGCTATTGATTTAAATATATTTTACAAAATTTAAAAATATACAGAAAAAGGTGCTAGAATTTTTTGATTAAATAGTAAATAAAATTTAATTTAATTATTCCAACAAAAACCCTTTTTTTGTTTAGAAGAAAATTTTAAATATATTAAGGAGATAATATGTTTAAGGTTGAACGATAAAATGGCCTTCCTCTCTTTGCTTACACAGAAAAACAGTTGCCAAGTTTTTCCTGAGCAATTTCTAAGCAATAGAAGAGTTAAAACATCCATTCAGTTCCTGAAAGTTCTGAAATTTCTGAACGATTGCATTTCAATTGTACCTAAAAAAGTTTACAGATAAAAATTCTGCAGCTCGTATCAAAGTTGAGATTATTTTTAAATGAATTTCATAGATTCCAGCTTCAAAGTTAAGTCAGTGCCGAGCGGCAGCCTAAATGTCCAGCATCACGTAGGCCACAAGTCAAAGTCAGAAAACAACAAACGAAAAAGCCGAGGCCTCAGTTGTTGATTCGTTTATAAATTTCCGGCAATCAGTACAATAAACATTACATAATCATCAATTAGACAAAAGCCATATGTTTGAAAAATATTGCGAAGCAAAACATTTTAGCTTTAGAACCTAACATTTACCTAAATCGTATCGAAATGAACGTAATTTAATAAATATGGGCTAATCCGAAAATTTTTAAACCAAGGGCAAAAATCGAAAGTTGTGAAAAAACTGCATGTTTTTTAACAATAGTTGTGTTTTGTTAAAATAGAATACATTTTCAGTCTTCGAATTACAAAACTATAAAGGTTTTACGGTGGTTCATGGCCGAGCCTAATCAAAAATTCAAAAATTCTTGTAAGAAAAAGGGTATTTTCAATGGCATGAAAAGTGGGCAAATCAGTCGTCTGAGTGTTTAGCGCTTAGCTCATCTTAAACTTTGTTTCATTTTCTTTTATTTAAGATAAAAACTATATCGTATAGTCTGGGTTGTTTTTAATTAAACACGCGTCGATGTCTTTAGTTTTGTCTTAAGTTTATTTCACATATATCTATCTCGGACGGCGTCGCTTGCAAAAGTGAAGCTTGCTCCGCTCTCCCATGCAACCGTGCGTTCTTAAGGTTAAACTTATTTCCGCCAGATGGCGCTATGTTATTATCGATAACTTAATTATATTTACAGTGCGATAAATATAATTATGAATAAGGAATATTTACAATATGATACAGTCTTATATACTACGTATGCTAAGTATTACTACAATCGGAAAGATATTTAATATATATTCATAACTTGATCAAAAGTGTGTGTGTAAAAAGTGTAACGTCCGCAACGTAACGTCCGCAACAGACAAAAACTAAGATTTTTAATTAACGAGACTTCTAATCTTTATTTTTGATGCTGGATTAATATGGTCATATATTCCACTTAATTTTGTGTATTAGGATATTTTTTGTTTACTATGCAAAATTCGCTAATATATGTATTTGCAAATGTACGTTAACCTCAAATCGACTTCCATTCTTTGTAACGGCCGCAACGGAACTTTCAGCAAGCCTAATTTTTTTTCAAAAACAGTAAGGCTTTTATCTTAAAATAGGCTTAAGAGTAATCCCAATGAAATGCATTTTCCAGAAAATTTCATTAAAATTCACTAATCTGAACGGGAGCTGTATCAGTTTAAAGATGAAAATATGCGTGCAAATGTAACGTCCGCAACTCAGGATTAGCCCATATATTAATTAACTCACTATGGCAAGCTGTGGTTTTGTATGCTTCCAATTACAAGACAAGATTTAAAAGTAATATATATGTTAGACACATTCAGGTCTGTTTCGGTTTTCACTTTTTAATATATAACATTTAGTATAATGTATTTATTCAAATTGCATTTAGGCAACGCTTTTCAAAATCAATCAGCTCAAAGTAAATTTAATCCACAGTATTTTTATCGAAGTGATATAAGTGTAGATTAAAAGAATACACTTCCAAAAAATCTTGCCGAATGTAATTTTTATTTTTATTTTACATGTTTAATGACATCAAAATTATTATATCCAATACTAACGTTTAAGCACTAAACTGGTTTACGATTACTTTTCTATAATGGATGGATTTTTGTACGATAGCTGCTACTTTGCATTGTCCAATTGAAGGGATCTTATCTCAAAGAGCATTTCTTCCCTGAAATATGTACCGATATGTATCTCTTAGTATGGGACATCTCCCTATAAAATGTTGATCTTCTCAGGGTTTCACAATACTGCCATTATCCGAGGGTAGATCACAGCCTTATGGAGGATTATTTACGCTGTCAAGCCAAAAGATTTGTCTTCGAATTAAATGTCTGGTTGATATTTACGGTATCGTGAAGACATGAGAAAAATCCGATTAGTCAAATTATTGATTTGACAATAAATAACTCAGACAAAAAAATAACCTTTCCTTTCTGTTTTACTGTACTTTACCTAAGCTACTTATGGTTCTCAAAACAAGTTTACTGCAAAAAAAAAAAAATCTGCGTATTTCCTAATTTGCCAAGTTACTTGACTAACTGTAGTTAAAAGAGAAAAATTGAAGTTGGCTTTCAGCCAAAGAAGGGCTCAAATTTAGATTAATAAGATCAAGATTAAAAAAAATAATAATAAACAAAAGATTATTAAAAAAATATTGTTATAACTTAGCAACAAAATTTAATTCAATGCTTGATTAAGTCGAAGAAAATTTTTGTAAAACATATCGGATATTTCGTTATAATATAGGAGTTTTGCTTCGGTTACCGTTTCAGAGACGGCTTCCAATTTTAATCGGCTAATACCGGTTAACGGTTGCGATTTCATTGTACAAAAGATTGACAGTCATTCATTCAGTCAATCAATCAGTCAGCCAGTCAAGCATATGAGTTTTATTTACAGAGATTGATGTAGTTTACCTGGGACCACACAATAACTCAACTGAGGAGCACTCCGGACTCCGTGTCCGTGTCCGTGTCCAGTGTTCATCAGCAAACAGCAAACTGACTGTGGACTTGTACTTATTTTTAATTACATTATATGCATAATGAAGGCCTGGGCAGGGTCCCAAAGAGAATCCGAATGCGAATGGAAATGTGAATGGAAATGCGAATGCGAATGCAGGCAAAAATAATTACAGACACTGGACGCCTCCAGTCAACGATGTAATCAGCATAAAACAGAACACAGAACGAAGAACAGAAAAGAGAGAAAACGAGAAACCAGAAGAATATAAACAGAAATCTAGCTGAAAATGAAATGAATCAAGTATTTCTTTGTAGAAAACGCTGAAAATACCCTGTAAAAAGGGATTTGAGAATGTTTTCGCAGTTAAATCAAACTACGAAGATGATAATATAAGTCAGTGACTTTTTGAATTAAAGATAAACATATTCTCTGTCAAATAATAGAAATATCACTTTCAATTCTGTTTTGTGCTTTCTGCTGCCTTTGTTCAAACCAAATTCCATTTTTGATTATTTTTTTTCCCACAATGAAAAAATTTCGAAAATATGTGTTTATTGCGTTATTTGCTTATTTATATACTCTGCTTTTAATTTTATTTTAAGAGAAGAGCACAAATCCAGAAAATATTCGGGTCTGTTCCGAAAACAAGTGGATTTGCCACAAAACGAGTTGATTGCTGTTCCGAATTCCGAAAATCGACAATAATTGTCTTTTTCAAAACGTGTGCTGTAGAGGCACCGGATTTAAAAGTAAATGCCATTTAAAGCTTTAAAATGAATATCTAAAATTCTAAACTGAATATTTTAATAATGTTTAAAAAATTTTAGAATCGATTAACATCACTACTTCAAGTTTAAACAGTTGAAGTATTTTTTAAAAGAATTTTTTTAAAAGCATCTATAAAATATTTTATGAAAACCAAAACCGAGCTGTTCTGAATTCCACTTTAATTTTTGTTATCGATACCAACTCTCGCAATCGAAAGTTTCTAGAGTTGCTTTGATTGAATAACAATATTTGAACAACGAAGTTTTAGTCTTATTTACCTTCTATCTGCTATATTCAACCTAAAATACATCAAATTAATTTTCGAAACCGAATTCGAAAAGTAAAAACATGCCCATTTCGATCGGAATTGGGAACAGCAAATATACGTAGTAAAACGTTCCTTTTTTGTTTTGTTTTTACTTTTTGAAAACGTTCAAAATTCGGAACAGGCCTGATTAAGTATTTTTTAAATTGTTTAAAATATAAAATAACAAGCGGAAAGTGCTACAGTCGAGTTTCCGACTATTGGATTCCGGTTACTTATTAAAATGTACATAAAATATTTGTTATTGCATACTTTTAGCCACTTGCATTTATTCAAAACCTATAACAGGCATTACCACCATTCTATTTGCCCTATATTGTAGCGATTAAGTAGGACAATATAGTATAGTATAGTATATAAAGTAGTATATATAATAGTTATTGTTGTGGTGTTTTTAACTATCAACACTGTACACTCATGCGTTTCCCTTATTTTGATTTGCTCTAAGTGGTCACAGTTCAGACACTTTTGTGTTATGGCTTAACACATAACCCAAAACAGATAACACAAGATAATAATAATAAAAATGTCTTAACTATACACAACAAATCAGACAACCCGATTTGACATCAGGTAATGGGTATAGCTAAAATTTAAAAATCAACTCAAACTAAAGGTGGAGGTGATGGGCAGCTGACCAAAAAAAAAATGAAATAAAAGAAAGACCGCCCTATGAGCGCAAAAATGAGTGACGTATAATCACAAAGGGGCAGTCCCCTTACCCCCCACCCCTCTCTTTACCCCCTACTCCTGGCCTGCTCTCCTCCCTGGGCGGAGTTGTTGTTCCCCTGACAGGCGCAATAATTGTGCAGATTCTTTAGCTGACTTCTGGCTTTATTTTTCGACACGTTAATGTGCCAACTGATGAAGATGATGATGATGATGCTGCTGATGATCATTATAAAGCTGTGGGATTTGCTAGTTTACAGTTAGCTTGGGGACACGGGGCGTATGATTGACAACAGACTTGCAGCCTTAATTAATTAAATAACAAATTGTGCATTTACCTTTAGTTATTGTTGTTGTTGTTGCAGAACTTATCAACATTTGCACTTTGTATATATGTATGTACATACTTATTGTATATTTATTTATACTCGTTTAAACTCGTATAATCTGCAGTTATCGCAGTCGCTCACAAGGCTAATTTCACAACTTATCAATCATTGAGGTTGAACCAGGGCTGCAATTCAACGTACATATTCATAGCCATTCCAAGAAAAGAATTTCCTTTCTCTCTCTCTCTCTATTTTGATTAACAACTTTCGCCTTGCCGGAGCAAAGACACTAATTTGACATGTGCTGACAATGGGAATCATTTACGACGCTTTGTTTTTTGTTTTGTTTGCTGTCGATGTTGCTGAGAGACAGAGAAACGCATTGAATATTAAAATGAATCATCATGTAATTACTCATGAATCAAATATGCAAATCTACATATACTCGCACAATTTTCCTCTTTAATATTTGATGCGGCTTTGAGTAATCTTTACTTTAGAATCATTAAATATTAATACTTTTTCTGAAACTTTGAACTCTAAATTGAAACACATACATGTAGAAGGAAACACAACGTCCGAAATATTCATTATCTTTGCAAATTAGATAAATTAAATTATATATATCTATTTATGAGAGAATACAATTACGGATTGTTTTGTTTAGTTTTAATACTAAGACTATGTTTTATTAGAATTATAAAGTTGGAATATTTCAATTAATTACAAGAACTATTTCTTGCAGAAAACATTTATTAAATTTTTGGCTCTTTATTCTATTTCTTGTTAATTTTTTACTAAAGTATTTATTCTATTATCTTTTAATTAAATCAGAAAGTTTAATTAAAGTTTCGACTATTGAAATATAAGGTGTAAAATCTTGTTTCTTTGTTTGTTGGTCAATTGTCAAATACTAATTAACTTTTGTTCTTTTGTTAAAAACCGCTATATTAGCGGAAAAACGCTAAAACTCGCCAAAATGGACACCGTTTCCAAATCAAACTACAGACATGTTCTATACATTGGAAAGTTGTTCTTTAAGAGCTCTTAGGCTTACCTTAAAAATTGTTTTTTAAAGAACAAAGGTAAATAGTCTTGCATTAAAATTACTGAAGAATTTAAAAAAATATATCCCATTTATGATAGATATGTGACTTCAGTTTAAATTCCAATTTAATTGTGTGTGCGATTCGAAAATGCAAATGGATCAGGTAATGGTTGTAATCAAGGCAGCACATTAGCTGGAAGAGAGAGCAGATAATGCGAAGGCCTATTTGCAAAACATTTTGGCATTTACATTTGGTATAGGCCGCGTGAGGTTAAGCCAAAAGACCAAGGCCACGACTTGGAGAAATGTGAAGGCATCCAAATTCAAGCAAATAAAAGCAAGTATGAATCCTATCAGGCCTGTTCCGGCATTCACTTGCTTTTTACGAATTTCAATCCGAAAGATTTAACTGAATTTCCCCTACATTTTCCTTCGAATTGCCTGTCGAATTTCCCTTCTATAATGTGTTGTATACTTTTCGGCAGAACAGTCCTGAAAAATGCTCTGAGCAAATTAGAATTTTGTGCCAAAAGAATTTGCGCCTGTTATTATGCGTAATTTATTAATAAAATATTTATTTAATCATACTTAGAAACATTTTTCAAAGGTTAAATCAGTGTTTGCTTACAAAAATAATTAGGGTGTTCACTTTACCCTAGCAGCCTTGCAGGTTGAAAACGTTGCAAGCTTGCTGCGAGAGCAGCGCTTTACGTGCAACGCGTTGAACATATTTAACAAAATATAAACAAAAAACAGCCCACTGTGATTATATGCAACGCTTTCCACATAAAACGCTGTTCTTGCAGCAAGCTTGCAACGTTTTCAACCTGCAAGGCTGCTAGGGTAAAGTGAACACCCTAAATATGTTTTGTTTGCATTGAATTACAAACAGTTTTTTCGAAACTTGCATTTACACAACAAGAAATTGGATTCTTCACTTTACGCAAAACTTAAAAATGCCTAAATTGTTGTTTAAAATATGTACAAGAATATTTATTATTTTTTTCACATACAAGGGCAGCACTAATAAATATCCCACTTAATTTCACGCAAACTAGAACAGGTCGAGCAAATCGTCGAACATTTTGGGCTTGAGTCTTATCCATTCTGTGGTATGATGAATAAAAAATTATTTACAAATCAAATACATTTTTTTATTTTTCTGATGATGCATCATTATTCCTAAAGCATTGGGCTATTTTATAAATATTTTGCTTTTAATTTTCTTTTACACTAAGCATCGATTTATCCCTTCCCAATTGAAACTCACTAGCTCAATGTCAAGTAAATGCAATCCGCAAAATCTTGCCGAAAGCGAAAACCGGAACAGGCCTGTATAGCCGATTTCCCAACTACAATCAACACGTAACTAAATTTTTTCGTTTTAACGGCTAAAATTACTGCAAGAACTTGAAACACTTATAGCATGTGCTATATATATCCAATGTTGTTGCGATTAATCAAGAAGATTAATGCTGATAAAAAAGAAACGCTTAGTCCCAAAAAGAACGTTGTATCTAAAGCATTGTGGATTTTATGGTTGTTTTTCTACATTTTTATACATATTTATGGCAAGATAAAAAATATTTGAAAATATTTAACAATACAAGCTACTATTGAATAATTTTTGTAAGATATCAATACAATCAAATAGCTTGCTAGCTCTACAACAACATCTTCAATAAAATAAATTTAAAAAGTCGCCATCTGCGCGAGCTTTAATCGAGCACCCAGTGCGTTTATTATGTTATTGCAGAATTCTGGAGCAAATACCTAATTTTATATTTCATTATAAAATTTGGTATTTTTACATAATAAGAACAGGGTCTCTTACTGTCGAGTTTACTCAAGTCTAACCATTTCTAGCAGGGACCGAAACTGTTTTGATGAATATAAATAAAAACTACTTTTGTCTTTTCATTTTTTGCAGGCTTAGCCCAGGTGACTTACCAGATCATTGGGCTTCAGGTACAGCAACAACAGCAACAAACGGAGCGTCGACAGCCACAAGCAACAGCAGCAACAGCAGCAAGAACAACAGTAGCAACATCAACAGCAACAACAACAACAACTCGGTTTGCAACCTGCCGCGTTCATCGCCGGCTGCTGCGACCGCAGCCGTTACAATCGCAGCCGCTGGCGGAGGCGTGGTAACTGTTCCGGGTCCGGGTCCGGGCCAAGCGCCCAGCACGCAGCTGCAACGTCCGGCGGCAGCAATAGGCTCGCTCACCCAGCAGCTCCAACAGCAGCAGCAACAACTTCTCTACCAGCAACAGCAACAACAACAACAACAACTGAGCCAGCAACAACAACAACAACAACTCAACTCCCATCACATCAACTCACATCATAACAAGGCAACGGCACAAATTGCAGCCGCGCTGCAACGCTCGGCCGCCATCATGAATGCGGTGGCATCGCCGATTCCAGCGAACGCAGCGACCTCCGCTCGCAAAGTACGCCGCAAGACGGACACTAAAGTCAATTTGGTAAGTAAATAAAATAAATAACTACTTTTTTTTCGGTTCAGGTTCCGGTACTAAATATGAAACGGTTAATATCGGTTAACGTTTCCCGTAATATTCCCTGATACAAACTTATCTTTCTAAAGACTGAGAAGTTATCTTGGAAAACTACAGAGGCTAGAAAAATTCAAATATACTTATATGAGCTGAAAATTCAAATGGTGATACATCGAATTCCCAATGATAATCACAACTTATTATATTATTTCGACAGTTTTTGTTATAAAATTAAAATTAACTATTTTATGTCAACGACGAATTTATTTTAATGCTATACATACATGAACATGTACATGAAAATTATCCACTAAAATTGTTTTTAAAATATGTTTTGCAGCCGCAATCACAAATAAACAAGTGCAACAATGAGAAACGAAGACGTGAAATGGAAAACAATTACATTGAGCAGCTCTCGGAGTTTCTGCAGCTCAACAAACGCGGAGATATGACCTCAACGAAACCGGATAAGGCGGCAATATTAAATCAAGTGGTTCGAACGGTGAGTAAATCTGAAATCCGAAATAGCCAAGGAAAATCACTTTTGACAATGTTTTAATCAAAAACTCATCATACAAAATATGGCAAAATAGTGGCACCCAAAGGGAAATCAACCGTCTCTGAGGGCATTTTTCTGGAATAGCTAATGATTAATCAAGAGACAAATCCCCAATGTAATTTCCAAGCAGTTTTCCTTTTTTCCTCTTTGGCACGTTTTAATTAAAAACCAATTATGCTCAAATTAAATACAGATCGAAATAAGCTCAAAATAAAAACCGAAGCTAGAATATGGGGAGATTTCTTCATTGGTTGACGTCATTTCGGCTCTAAGAACTTAATTAATATTTTTATTTAATTTGCATAAATTTATTTATGTTTCAATGACACCGACACAAGGCTCGGTTACGAGGTGCTATACCCTGTAACCACGAGTTCCAAGGAATGTTATCGACTTGTGTATCAATTAATGAAGTTATCAATTCGAATTCTATCTCTTTTGAAAGTAAATGCAACTATTTTCGGTATTTTGATAAAAAAAAAAATTCTATGGTAACTGCTAGTCGTGTTCTCTGCTCGTTTCTTTTGTTCCATCGATTTCAGGTAGCCTAAACACTTTATTATGCAAATTATAAGCGCCACGCTTTGCCGAACTTCAAAAAACAAATTTAAATGAAATGCCGGAGCAACAACAAGAACATAATCCAAAGCCAACAATAACAAAACAAAACAAAAGGAACAACAAACAAAAAATAATAAAGAGAATGTCGACAGCAAAAATAAACAAAGTCTATAATAGAGTACAGCACAATTTGATTTAAACTAAATACTAGTTAATGCAATTAAACCCTTTGGTCACATACATAATAAATTAAATGCTTTAACTATGGCCATTGAAAATGCTCCATGCTGTGGCTTTTCCCCATTTAACGGCTGGGAAATTCAATTTTCACCATAGAAAAAACATTTGATGGATTTGATTAGTCACAGACTAGACAAATATAGTAAATTTTGGTACATTTTAAGACGGTAAATTATTAAAACTATAGGAATTTCTAAAATGTCTCTTAAATGTCTCTGAACGTTTTGAAATAACGATAAAGAATGACTAACTTTGCTACATCGAAGGTAAAAGACCTTTCATTAAGTTAAATTCATTTGATTTTAACAAAACTTGGTCAAAATGTGTAAAACATATTAAGACTATGATTACATGAACTTGTTAAAGAAACTATCGAAACTACTCTAAACAAAAATGGCAAAATTACAAAATCAGATGTTTGTTGCTGACAGAACATTTGATTTTAATGAAAATTACAAATGTTTCAAAACAGAAACATAAATACAAATTTGTCAGCTTATTTAACTCATTTTATAAAAATATCGGAGCTATCGATAAGTATGCAACTGTCTGTCCTCATAGCATAGCATTTGCATTTAACACTTACAAAACATATGTGATTTGTTTACAAATTCGTTTAACAACTGGAAAAAAAATACGAGAAAATAAATGGAAGGATTTCAGGATGTTCAGGAGATCATCCAACTTTTCCGGACTGGAAAACCATTCAGATAAACCATTGCAAAGGGAACCGAAAGTGAAAACACCATTTCAATGAGCTCTCATTGAAAAAGTGGTTGTCGTATTCTGGAATTCTTAGATTCAGATAATTGATTTTTGGTAAAAACTAGTAGCGCCCTTATCAGATACTTCTTGTACAATTCAACGGATACTAATAAATATTAGAATAATTACCAACAAGCACTAATTATTTATTTATTCTATTTTTATTAACTTCAGTGCGAAACTATAACCATTAAAGATTAATTGTTGCGATCGACAATGTGGTTTGTCAGTTTTTGATTTCTTTTGTTGTTAACTGCAGCATTTTATCATTACTACATTCTTCATTAAATTAAAAATCAAATAGAATTTTTTAGTTTGAAATTGGGCGCCAAAAGTTGAGAAATCTAGGGATATTTTTTTCTCGAATTTAAAAATATTGCAAATATCGATTGAATTCCGATGAATATCGCATTGTTTTTCTGAAAATGTAGTTACATTCCTCAGATGTGTACTATTCCCCCAGCATATATGCATATGTTCCGAAAATGCTAAAATGCTGAAATGTACATTAGTGAGGAAAGGGCATTAAACAGCCATCAGTTGAGTTAACTACACTATCAAACAAAACCAAAGGTTTGACAAAAATATTTTGTTTTCCTACTAAATCCATTAATTAATCAACCGACCGTCGCATCAGTAATTTATTTCAATAAATGAGTATATTTGAAAAAAAAAGTTTTAAAATTAATTAACCGATCATTTCTATGGCAAGATTATATTAATTTCATCAAAAGTTCTGTAAATGTATAAGATACATTACAAAAAGAGATACAGATCGAAGCATTGATGTATACCAGTTATGAGGAATATCTAAAAAATTCACTTTTAATAATTACTTAATGATTTTTACTTATAAATCATACTTCAAAATTATTTGTGAATAAAAAAATAAAAATAAATATTAATTTCTTATAACCATCAATAAAAATGAGTAAATTTGATTTAGTATTTTATCAGTTTTTTTTTATAAGAATCATTCATTTTTTTGAATTAAAGTCTCAAAATAGTTTTATTTGTGAAAAAAAAAATAGAAATCCGAAAAAAAAAAAGAAATTTGCGAGGAAAAAAAAGTCTTTTATAAAATTAGTCTTTGAAGTCTTTTATAAATTAAAATTATTTTTTTAAAAGTCTTTTTGGAATATCAGCATTTATTATTGTTAAAGACTTATTTAATAAAAATCAAACTTAATCACTATTTCTGATGAATTAATTAAAAGTCATATATTACTGTTATTACAAACAAATTCACTTATTTTAAACAAAAATCGCATCCTTATACATATGTGATTTTTTTAGTTAAAATTTTTATCAATAACAGTTATTTTCGGGCCCTGGTGTATACTGAGAAACTGATAATTACTAATGATTTTAATAATATGTATACTCGTACTAGGGTGTCCCTTATTTGGTCAAAGTCAATATTTTTAAACGCATACGGGCTTGTTCTGTTCATTAGGTCCTAAAGCACTCAGAAATAAATTTTTACCTCGATCGGAGTATGATAATCATCGAAAAATGCATAATCAGTGTTAAAACACTGTTTTTTCATGTTTCGATGCAAATTTGAATAGGTTATCGTACTCCGATTAAGATGAAAACTTGGTTTTGAGTTCTTTAGGACCAAATGAACAAAATAAAAAAATAAAATATTAAAAAAATAAAAATTTTTTTTTTTTGTCCTTTTTACTTTTTAAATTTTCCGATCCAAGTCGGCACGGGTTATCATACTCCGATCGAGGTAAAAATTTATTTCTGAGTGCTTTAGGGCCTAATGAACAGAACTAGCCCGTATGCGTTTAAAAATATTGACTTTGACCAAATAAGGGACACCCTAATGTATACAGTCAAACTTCCATAACTCGAATCAACATTATCCAAAGAAAAGGTTCGAGCTACTCACTTAGCTCGAGTTAGAGAGAAATTCGAGTTATGGCAGTTCGAGTTATGGAAGTTCTACTGTATTTAAGTTGCTATAAAACACTTTTCAATAAGTACATACATACATATCTCATTTAAAGCAAAGGATTCTGCTGATTAATTATGCCTTTCAACCACCTCGTATTGCTGTTACTTCAGCCAAACATTGTTGTTCTATCTGCTGCGTGCACTCTGAGGATATTTACCCCTTTTTTAATGGACAGTTTTCGTGCTATTGTTGTTGTTGTTGTTTGCATACATAGCTTTGCATCTGCGTTTTTTGGAAGCTTTCAAAATTCACACATTACCTGATGCGATCAATTGAAGCCCACAGAAGACAGAAGAAACTCGCAAAAATGTAAACACATACAAATGCATAAAGAACAAAAAGACCAGACACGTTTTAGACATATGTATGTGTGTACTTATATGCATATGTATGTATGTATTTATTTGTGTTCACATTCGTCATTGCATGCTCTGGTTCGTGTTGTTGTTGTTGTTGTCGTTGTTTATTTTATCATTTGACTGATATTTTCGGAGTGCCTTCACCCCAAAAAATTTGTACGCAACTTTTCCTGGTTGGCTAGCGTAAATACACACACGCACACACTCATACATACGCAAATACTCTCTTACTCACTGACACAGATGGGAGCTTCCTTAAAAAAAAAAACAACAACAATTAAAATGAAGTAAAAGCTCGCTCTGGGTTCTCGCTCTCTTTCTTGCACTGTCAGATCAACGAACTGCGTTCGCTTTTTGGCGATGACGTCGCACTTCTTAATTTCATATTTCGATGTTATTATTATGTGTTGTGTGCAACAGGAATGGCAGAGCAGAAGCAACAACAGCAACAACAACGCCACCCTCTTCACACACACGCAGAGACAAGGTGGCAAAGGCAATGGTGATAACAGAACAAGCACACATATACATGTTTACAAATACAAATACAAATGCCAAATACACGTGAGCCGGTAAACAAAGCGGCAGGAGAGTGAGCATTCGCTCAGCGTGAGAGCGCCAGAAAGAGAGCAACGCTTCATGAGCTTCTGCCTTCTTGGTTATTGTTGTTCACGTATTCTTTTTTTTTTGTTTTTTTTTGCCGTGTTTTCGGGTTTTTTTTAATACAATAATACAATTGCATCAAAATGTATGTTTAGTATTTCGGCAACTTTGCGACAGTGCTGAGTGTGCGCAACGTTTCTGTGATTTTTATTTGTTTTGCTTTATTTTTTGACAAGCATTTGTGCCGTGATTAATTCTCGACTCAAAACTAAACAATATACTGACATATTCATATAAATGTATGTATGTACATATGTATACACACACATATACGTTAAGCTAAATTGCACGTATGATTTTATTAATGCGGGACAAACGTCAAACAACAATAACAACAATGAATTGAATGCCATTGACACGCTCAGAACACGCGCCCTCAAGTTGATTGACCTTGAGATTGTTAAGGAAAATGATATTTTGTGCCTGAACTGCGTCTCAAAACTTTTCAAACAATAATATTGATAATATTGGAAAGTGTGCATATGTACATACATTTGTAGTTGTGCTTTCATTGAAAAGTTTTATTATGCTTATGCTTATGCTGTGTTTGTATGCTTCTGTTTGAGTTTGTGTGTGTGTGTGTGTGTGCTTCGCCTGTGTCAATGACTCAAAGCTCAAACGCGCGCGCAAATTGTTCGTTGCGATGTAAAAATATAACATGCACAGTAAAAATGAGATGAAATGCGGTTTATTGCACTTCATTGTGTAAACACAATGAGCGAAACGAAGCGCCGACGAAGCTTTTTCTCTCTTCAACGCGCTCTCTCAGACTCGTACGCTCGCTCGGCAGTCAGTCAATTGGCTAGCCAAAAAAAAGCTTTTTGCAACAAATTGGCAATGCGATGATGTCGATCATAATAATTATTATGACTCGAGCAGCGTTCTGTTCCGTTCTTCTTCTTCTTGTGTGAGAGCATTAATGCGTGTGGGTGTGTGTGTGTTTTGAGAGTACTTCCGCATGGCAAACAATTTGTCTAAGTATTGCACTCATAATTGTAAACATGACCAAATAATTGTATGCATGTATGTGTGTACGCCATTAAAATGTGTATGCATGTGTGTGTATGAGTGTAGGTGCGCTATATTGATCCAGTTGGAGAGAAAAAGAGTAATGCCAAATCTTTAAAGCCTATGGAATGCTTAAGCAATTTAAGTTTTATTTGAAAAGCCAGAAGATAACGTATGTACTTATGTATCTTAAAGCTTATGCCTAACAATTGAGAACGGTGCGACTAAGAGTGATCGACTACAAAGTATCCTGTAGCGCAGTGACTGTATGACTGTGATGCCGTAGTACAAAGTAAGCACGCTAGATCAAGGTGAATTTACTATTAAGGTGACGTCGTCGCCACAGCTGCTCTATTTCAAGGGATCTAATATTTGACAGTATGCCTGCAAACGTTGTCGAAGTAGGTTGTGTCTTTTTTGGTCTTCTTTACAAATAAACTCGTAGACAGAAAACAATTATTGAAACCTGCAATTATTAGTGCCACGTGACGAAAACAGAAAGGAGCTTTGGTCAAGAAGCACAGGCGTTTAATTTTTGAGTTCAAGTAAAATTTGTGCAAGCCATTTCAATAACTCTGACTTCTACTATGTGTTCGAAAATGCAACAAAACGAAGACGACGTATGCCAACTGCTGTACCCCAGAAGACAGGAGCAAAGCAAGTGTTTACATTTCAAATGCCATACGTCTTCATGCTGCAGGTCCCCGGGCACATCGCCATTTGATCAAGAAGGGGTTTAACGTATTATAAATTATTTTGAATGATTTTGTTTTATTTATTTTGCGAAAGCATTTGCTTTTCTTTCGAAAAAAAATTTGGTCCCTCACCACATCAGACGACGTCACCTTTATAGTAAATCCACCTTGCGCTAGATGGCGCCCTCTGCTGCTTTTTTCCTTAGGAAATTATAATAAACTTCATTGCGTTATTATTGACAAGTGTAAATAGAAAATGCTTAAGGCAAAAGGTTTAGTTTGAAATTCATTTTCAAGGGATTTTAATTTCTGACTAATAATAAATTGAAAAATTTCATAAAAATTGAGAATTAATTAATTAAACTTATATATTTTTTGCTTTTCAGTATCGTGATATTTGTGACAAAGGCCAAAGCCGTGATATATCCTCAACATCAACCAATACCAACAACAACAACTCCACGACAACGACCAACAACAATAATAATAATAATAATAACAACAATAACAATAACAATAATAATAATAATAATAACAACAAACCACAAGCAACCTCAACACGCTGCACACGCTGTGCCACAGACAACTGCTCGATCCACCCTGTGCAACAGGGCGAAGTCTCCTCGACCGAGCCTCCGTTGCCAGAGCCATCGCTGCTGAACGGCCAAGTGCCCGAAATATCCGCATACTTCGAGGCCCTCGAGCACTACATCAGCTCAGTGGGCTGGGTGCTTCTTCAGGTGAACGCGAACGGCATCATTGAATCCTGTACGCAGAACATTCGCGAACTGATCGGCTATGAGAAGCAGGAGCTGTTCCACCAGCCCCTCTACATGTACCTGTATAAGGGGGATCACGCCAAATTGGAGCCGATAATAAACAACATGTATAGCCCCGGCGGTGGTGGTGGAGGAGGATCGGCAGCTGGAGGAGGAGGAGGTGGTGGTGGTAGTGGAGGAGGTGCAGGTCCGGGTCCAGGTCCATCTGGAGGCAATTGGGGAGATCTCGATGAGCTGAACAATGGCAACGCATCGCAGCAATCGGCGGGCTCGAACTCCAGCTCGAGTGCTGTCGGAGGGGGAGCGGCGAAATCAAAGCGTAGCATTTCGACCAAGGTGAGGATGCTAGTCAAGGATACGCGTCCGGCGACACAAACCTCCTCCAATTGCGATACCATGGATCCAAAGCCCTTGAGGCAGTCCGGCCAGCAGGACAAGTACGAGGAGGTCGTCCTAATAGCGGCTCCAGTAAAGGGTGAGTAGGCTTTCGATGATTAGCTGATAAGTCATTGGCATAAGAAGGGGAAATGCTACTTTAAGATAGTGTAATTAACTTCATAAATTATTTGTGCTCAGCGCTTCTATCCGAATCAGCGCATTTGCTGTGTTGGGCCGCGCGCACACTGGCGGCTGAAAGCTGAACTTACAGCTGAGCTTATAAGCGATCCGATAAGTTCTGAGCTTGAGTTGATCGATCAAACAGAGAGAAGCTGAACTTAAAGCTTATCAGCTCAGCTCAACTTTCACTCTGAGCGTTTTTCAATAAACAGTTCGTTTGTTTTTTCGGGCTGATGAGCTCCCTTATAAGCTCAGCTGTAAGTTCTGCTTTCAGCCGCCAGTGTGCGCGCGGCCTTGTTTATTTTTATTATTATTATATGATTAATTGAGTTAAAATTGTTGCATTTTCCTACCGAGGCCAATGACTTATCAGACCAATATCGTTCTAAACGATGATAATCAATAATCGATGTGGTCGTTTCTTGCAGATGATGCCGATGCGAGCAGCTCGGTGCTGTGCTTGATCACTCGGCCGGAGGATGAGTCGCCGCTGGAGATCAACATGCAGCAGCATGTGCAACAGCAACCAATCGAACAGATGACATTCAAGCTGGACATGAACGGCAAAATACTCAGCCTGGATGCGACGGCATTGCGTGAACCCTTCAAGCAGCACATCCTAACGTGGATAGGGCGCCTGTGGCAGGACCTCTGTCATCCGCACGACTTGTCCATGCTAAAGTCACATCTGCGGGATATACAGGAGTCGGCGTCGGTTCATTCTCCGGGCAGTTCTGGCGGCGGATCTGTGCTCAATGTTCCCATATCGAATGTTATATCACGTCCATTTCGATTGCGTCTGGGTGCGCCCGATGTCTATGTGCATGTGAAGGCCAATTCGAGACTGTTCCTCAACCAGACGCCCGGTGAAAGTGACTTCATCATGTCCGTGCAGACGCTGCTCAACTCGGAGAACGACATGAACAGCAACAACACGGGATCGGGCAGCTCGGCAGATCGGGGCGGTTTAGGTCTAAGCCAAATGTGCGCCATGTCGCCGGGTGCTTCTCTGGCCAGTTCTCTGGTCAACACGCTGTCCATGGAGGCGCTGGGACACAGCTCGATGTCATCAGCGTCGGCTAGTTTACTGCCCACCCATTTACTGGGCGGTCTCGTCGGCGGAGGTCCGCACAACAGCAGCAGCAGCAACAACAACAACAACAACAGTGGTGGTGGTGGAAGCAACAGCAGCAACAGCACGCAGACAACCAATGTGGGAGGTCCACTGATGAGCTCGGCGATCATCAATGGCAGCGGCGGCGGAATGCAACAGCGTCTGGGCAATGCAAGCGGCGCCTCCTCGGCATCGAATTCGTCGGCGGCGACGCTGGTGAATGCGTTCACCTCATCGCCGGCTCTTGTGGAGCATTTCTATGGCAGCGATGCCTTCGAGTTCGACATTGCACATTCCTCGTTCGACATGGATCCTGGAGGCTGGACAGATTCGCGGCCCAACTCGCGTGCCTCCGTTGCCACGCCAGTCAGCACGCCGCGCCCGCCTTCGGGTCATGGCTTCAGCCCGGCTGTCTGCGCCTCCCCAGCGACGCCCTATCAATTGTCCTCACACTCGGCGGCCAGTTTGCCCTCGCCACAGTCGAATGCCAGCGCCGGCGCTGGCGGCAACTATGGTTTCAATTTTCAATCGTATGATCCGGCGGACAGCAAGCCGGACAAGGAGCAACTACAGCAGCAGCAGCAGCCGCAACAACAACAGCCGCAGCAGCAGATCAGCAACAACAACAACAATGCCAACAGTAACAACAACAGTGCGTTGATGGGTGGCGGTTTACCCAATGGCGTCGGGGTCGGAGCAGGCGGAGGAGGATTACTACTCAGCCAGCAGCAGCAACAACAACAGCAGACGCCGCCGCTGCAGGAATCCTCGGAGCGACTGCGTCATCTGCTGACCAAATCCCAGAGCCTGGCCAGTGGGTTGGGCGCCAGCGGACTGGGAGATGACGAAAAGGTAAGGGCTACCCCCGTTAAACCCGAAAATAATGTAGGCTAAAATATTGTTGTTCTTCCCCCTCTGTGCAGTACTTCAAGCAGGAATGCAGCGAGGATGACAAACTGAATGTGGGTCCCGTTGGCGGCGGCGGTGCTCCAGCGGGTAGCTTCAAGATGGGCGGCCAACCGGGCCAGATGAGCATGTTTGGGCAACTGGGACGCGGCAGCGGAGCGAACGCGACGCTACTGCAGAAGGCGGGCAACTCAAATAATCCCATGTTGCTTAAGGTGAGTAACAAGCGGCGATAAGTATTAAATTTATTGTAAGACAGACAAGATAACCCTTTACATTTGAGTGTTATTATACCCTGTGCCCATTGCAAATGAACAATAAAGTACACTCGACTGTAGCCGCACCTCGAAGCAAAGTCCCTTTGTTTTTATTAAATTACATAGTCTTTTTTTAATTTAAATTTCTAGAGCTTGTATCTCTATATCTTGTATGGACATGTTCCGATGCACGGAATCAGTCTCTGAGAGATTCAATTTCCCGAGGTGGTATCTTAGGCTAAAGTGTCTCTTAAGATAACCTTTAAAGATCCCTCTTCCCAAGGCCTACCAGCTACCGACTTCTGGCCTGTCGCTGACCTTTGTTGAACTGTTGCTCCTCCCAGTTCCTTATTACTTCCATTATGTGACCTTTTGCAAGATTTAAGAAGGGTTCAGGACCAATTAGGGGTTTGGTTGTCCCTTCATCGCAAGACATTTTAGTTGCAGGGAATACTTAGCTCATCCAAATAATGCCTCTCTCTATCTTATTACAGCTGCTGAACGAGAAGAGCGAGGAGGAGGATGGCAGTGGCGGTAACGCCACGGGAGGATCTGGTGTGGCCACCAATGCCCGACAGAGCGAGCTAATGCGTCAGCTGCAGAAGGATGATGGGGGCAGTCATGGCCCGGGGCATGGCATGCTCGGAGGCAACGGCGGCCCTGGCTCTGGTGTCGGTCCCATGAGCAACGAGGATCTCAAGCGCATGCTCAAAATACAAAGCGACCCGGCGAATAGTCGCAAGCGTTCGCTCAACGAGCCGGATGATGATATTTCGGCCAAGCGCTCGGAGGATAAGCCCAGCAAGCTGTGCTCCCAGAACAAGATGCTGGCCAAGCTATTGCAGAATCCGCCAAAGCTGCCAAAGGCGCCCAATCCGGAGCAGCCGCTGGTGAAAACACTGCCAGACATCACCAGCTCCGCGGTGAACAATGTGAGCAGCTCGCTGTCAGCACCGGGTAATCTGATTAGCGCCGGTAGCACAGGTCCTAAAGCGGCGGCAGCAGCATCCAATCGGGCACGCAAACTACAACAGCAACAACAGCAGCAGCAGCAGCAACAACAGCAGCAGCAGCAGCAGCAACAACAGCAGCAACAACAGCAGCAGCAGCAGCAACAGCAGCAGCAAAACGATGTCTACCTCAGTCAGCAACAGCTGGCATACCAGCAACAACAACACCAACAACAGCAGCAGCAACAACAGCAGCAGCAACATCAACTGGCGACCACAGGAACTACCTCAATTACCATAGCGGCCTCGACCTCAGCAGCTGCAGCGGCAGCAGCTGCCGACACGGAGTTGTCCAAGTTGCTGGACAGCGTGATGGACTATTACTCGGATGACACGCCCATTGTGAACGCAGCGCCCTCAGAGGCTTCGGCGATAAACGATATACAAAAGTCGTTGATGGATGTTGAATCTGCTGCTTTTGGACATGTGATAAATCAGCATTTGCTTATGTCGCAGCAGCAACAACAGCAGTTGCTTGTCCAGCAGCAGCAACAGCAACAGCAGCAGCGACAACAACACTTGCAGCCACCAGCGTATCCAGGCATGCTGGGTCTGCAGCAACATCAGCAGCAGCAACAACAGCAGCAGCAGCAACAACAGAACCAACAGCAGCAGCAGCAGCAACAACAATTAATGCGTCAGCAACAGATACTGGAAGCGATGCGCAATCAGGGCTTCCAACGTCCACCGCCCATGTATCCGGTGCGCGGACGTGGACCCATGAATGCCGTGGCCACGCCCAGCGGTGGCGTTGTGTTGCCCAATCAACAGATGCGCAATATGCGGCAGCAACAGCAGCAGCAACTTGCAGCCCAGCAAAAGGAGCGACTGCTGCAGCAGCAACAGAAGCAACAGTTGCTCGTGCCCGAAAATGCCAGTGAGTATATTCGAGGATCTACATCCTTGCTACTTTCCTCATCTCCATATCCATTATTAATCTATATTGCAGCTGGCATCAATGCGGGCATCAATAACATTGGCTCCCTGCTGAACACGACGGTGGCGCCCAACGTGTCGCTCTCCAGGACCAATCTGCCAGCGGACGCGCAACTCAGTCCGAACTTTGCGCAAACTCTAATGCAACAGCAACTCAGCCCGGGACGCAGTGCACCCTACAGTCCGCAGCCGAATCAAGGTAAATAGTTGTTGATCTTAGCCAAAATAATACAAAGGTGTTACCACCAGTTAATTATTTGATGATCATCATAGCCGACGAGTTAGCCAGACGGTTCACTACTGAAATCCTCCTTCCAGACAAAGAGGATGTCAGTATGCCCCTGGCTACTCATGCTCCACAACCTATCCAAAGAGAAAAACTCTGGACGTGGGGCATAACACACCTAATTTATGTGTGGCACATCAAACCTAGATCTAGAGCCTTGTGTTATCTGTGCAGGACCGACTGCTCTCGCGTGGTCCGTTCTCTGGCAGGCCCCTAAGACTAAACCCTCCGACAATGACTTCTGCAGGAGCTGCGGGTATGGGAAAGAAGATGAATCTCCAAAAGCACTTCTTTTGCTCCTGCCCGGCTCTGAGCAACAGAAGACTACAGACTTAAAGAAAACCCTTCCTCACCAGCTTAAGCAAACTCGCCACTCTGGCTCCAAGGAGGAGCCACTTTGTCCGAATCATTAAATTTCACTACCTTTTGACTCCGTTTTAAGGTTTCAACGCCGGCAGTAAGGTTTAAGATTCGCGGGATCACAACGGGCATACTCAAGGCCTAATCTAATCTAAACTGATCTAACCTAGCCAATTTGATGATTATGCGCTATTTTTTCGATACTTTCAATATGAACATTGACTGTGAAAAAAGGGAGTGTCCAAATCTCCCAAAAAGAAAACTGTCCTCTCCTACGAATTGGGTGCAAGTAGGGCAGAGCTCATCGGCTAGAGCTGCCTCTTAGATTCACAAATCCAGAGCAGCAAGTCGAGGTCGTTTTGACCGAGAAAGACCCTGTTAAACCTTAGGATAATTTTCCCCAAAGGTGAGGGCATTGGCCAGAGTGTTGATATGCCTGGCGAGAAGCAGAGCAACTTATAATTTAGATGGCAGATGCTATTTTTGCGAACGGGAATCCACCGGCAATTCTTCTCATAATTTTGCAATCGGTGGCTTGAAGATAATTAGCAGCTGTACCCTAAATTGAACACCCATGTCTCCAAATAGGCTGCAGCATGACTTTAAGCAGAAGCACCTTACTATCCAGGCGTAGTTTCGAGCTCGGCCTAAGCATCCAGTCCATGTGTTGTTCGACAATAACCTTTATTTATTATATATTTCATTTCTCAGGCTATGCTCCACAATTTGCACAAAGTGCGCAGCGCTTGTCGCCGCAGCAACAACAGCAGAGTAATCCGCAGCAACAACAGTTGGCGTACCTGCAACAGCAACAGCAGCAGCAACAACAACAGCAGCAGCAGCAGGCGGGAGATGGAGGAAGATCCAATACGCCGTTTGCCAGTGGATCGGGATTGCAATCGCCTGGCATGCAGAACAGTCCACAGCAATGGCCCACAGGTGGTGGAGGCAATGGAGGACCGGGAGTCGGTCCGGGTGGTGCTGTTGGTGGACCAGGTGGACCGCTGGCGTCGGGCAATGCGGGACGCTCACTGCAGCAGCACAATAATCCATTGCTCATTGCGCAGCTGCAGGTGAGTGGCAAAGAATTTACACTGCCCAATGAGCCGCAACTAATCTCCTACCATGACATCACCAACCAATCGCAGAGCGTCAGCAACTACAATGCCCGCCAGCAATACCAGCAGAACCAGCGACGTGGTCTCAACTCCCCGGGTGCCGTGGGACCTGTTGGCGTTGGCGTTGGCAACAATCCGGCAGCCTTGCAGCGCCAGAACTCCTTCCAAGCACAAGGTGGACCTAGCACACCCGAACCCGGAGTTCCCTTTGGCGGAGGCGGCGGCGGACCTCAATCACCCTATGGCGGAGCCCCGACCAATGCTTTCCAGCAGCAGCAGCAGCTGCAGCGTCTGCAGCGACAGGGAAGCGTGCCGCAGGCAACTCAGCATTTACCAGGTGAGCAATGCACTCTGGAACTGCCTGTCTTCCCGAGAGGTTGTCCAGGCTCATCAATGAGTTTTCGAACTGAACTAGCTGTAGACATGCCATATGAGCGGAACTAGATCAAAGACTACCCCGTTGAACTTGTCTCTCCAAATGCTAATAGCAGAAATCACAAACAAGAGTTATGATCTTAAAAAAATGTGATCTTATTAGATGCGAACATCTCACGCATTTTTTTTTTCATTTTTATTATAAAAATTAATTTTCATATTATTCAATTTCCAATTTAAATTCAAAAAAAAAATTGAATAATGTATATTTAATTTGTATAATACGAGTCAATGTATTTATAATAAGCATCAGCAACAAATTTGCACTTTCAAAATTATAATAGAACTAGCTCGTCAATGGATTTCCCAACAGAACTAGCTTTAGATATTTTGAAATGTAGGTGGATCTCTGATCAGCTAGGTCCAAAAGCGAAGACATGGTTCCTCGTCCTTGTGTTGTTTTAGATAAAAGCGAAACTTTACTAATGTAAATATAAATATAAGAAACTAGCTCAATTTATAATGTTGTATCTGCGTAGACACTAGTTGAAATGTATTGGAATTGGCTCAACAAAGGAATTTATATTATGGAACTAGCTAAAAAAATACCTCGTGGATGGTCCGACAAGTACTTAGCCTCTCCACCTGAGGGCGCCAATATCGCATGAGACATTTACCTTTCTTTAGGTGACTTTTTTAGACACCCATTGTCAAAATTTCAGCCGATTCGTAATCTTGGTTATTTTTTGACAACGTATTGGATTTAGAAGAAATGGAAAAAGAAAAAAATCGATCGGTGATCGGATTTTTGTTTTTGAAAGGGAAATCTCGCAGCGAAGTCAAAGAGCGTTTGGAAGCTGCATACGGTGAATCTTCTCCTCCGTTGGCGGAATGCCCCGTCCGACCTCTTTTTGTCCTCAAACTTAAAAAAAAACAAGCCGTCACGGAGGCCTAGTTCGGAGACCTCCAGAAAAGGAGTTTGCAAGATGGATTAAAAAAGTTGGAGCATCTTTGGGTTAAGTGTATTGACATAAAAGAGGACTATGTGCAAGGAAAAATAAATAAATAATAATTTAAAAAAATCTTAGTTTCGTGTAGTAATATCGGGCTGGGCCGGGCTTTTTGAAAACGACCGGGCCGGGCCTCAAAGATTTATTTCGGGCTTTTAAAAGGAGGTCCGTGTCCATCTCTATAAGGATCTAGCATGGTGGCCCAGACCAATTTAGTTTATGAACTATTTGCTGTTAACTATAGGAACTAGTTGCAGTTTCACAACGATAGATCTAAGAGTAGCTGCAATGCAGTTTTCTTCAATTACTGTTCAATATCAATACATAAACCCACACACACACACACACACAAACACAGAGCGGATTCACACACTCACACACGCACATAGCTACACACACCTACTCGCAGACATTGTTAATATTTGACTAGTTTTTAACAAATGCCAAAAAATCAAAGTAAAACAACAAGAAACAAACAAATCAAACGCTTAACCGAAACAGGCTCAACTCGCTTCGGTTTATCGCCGGGCAGCAGCAACAGCAACAATGGCAACAACAACAACAGTCACAGCAGCAATCACAGTGATAATGCCGCCACCGCCAATCAACAACAACAACAACAACAGCAACATCAGCAACAGCCACATCAACAACAACAACAACAGCTGATGAACGGAATGAGCATGTCCCCCCATCCAGCAATGATGGGGGTGGGAGGGATGGGCAGTGGCGGCGGCAATGGCATCATTGGGCTGGGCGGAGGCGGTGGCGGCGGAGTTGGCGGTAGTTATGCGGCCTTGGCTGCATATGGTCAAGCTCAGCAGCAGCAGGCGAATGATTTCTATGGTCGATCACAGACCGGTAAGAAGTGTGCTCACACTTGAACTCTCTCTCTCTCTTTTTCCTTCTTTCTCTCTCACTCTCGCTCTCTCCATCTTCATTTCTCTGTTCTCGCTCATGCGCTCGTTGTAATCACATTTCAAAACCGATACACGCACGGTTGCCACTTGAATGAATCGAAGTGCGACATCAAAAAGTAATAAAGAAAGAGCCAATTAAATTAAGAAACAAAGGAAATTTTAATAATTCATAGCTGTATTCCACTAGAGAGTTTTTGTATACTTTTATCACTTTCTGACTAAAAAAAAAAAAGAGATATATAATAAATTTACACATATGCTTAAGCTTTAAACTTTAAAGTTTAAAGTGAAAAAATGGTATAAAATTGTTGCACTCCAAAAATCTATACTTCTTACTGCATATCATTTATTATGCTCTTTGAATTTCAAAACTTACTTACATATTTAATTGAATGAAAAAATAGTTATTTAACCCATTTTATGCCGCGATTAAAAAACACTTTTCTACTTTAAGTTCACATTTTTTAAAACTTAAATATTTTTTAAAATTAAATTTAAATGCAATTTTTTTTTTGTATGAGATGACCAGCGTGAACATTTTCTTGATTTTCTAATATTCTTCATTTTCCATTTGGAATTGAATACATTGGCTCAAAAACAACTTTGAAAATTAAAAATTTTGCTGTTTGACTAGTCAAACAGCGACAGAAAATGGGTTAAAAAAATAAATTTAATGTGGAAACAAGTTTGTAAAAAGTGAGAAAAGTGTTCATCAACAAAATATTTTACTTAAATTGTTCTGCTTTTTACACCATTTTTCATCATTTAAAATTTACACTTGTTGTGGCAATGGAGAATAATGTATAAAAACGCAGAAGAAAGTAAATAAACTGTGTTGTGGTAACAGTTAATGTTAATGTCCCCGATAATTAATAAAAAAATGAAAAATTCAAAACAACGAGTGCGCGGCAACTGTGAATATACTCGTACCATATTCGTTGTATATATATTTACAAATAAAAAATAAAATAAAGCTAATCATTGTGTACATAAGCAAAGAACCACTTTCGATCCACACACAAACACACACACACTTACACATGCAACCCATTGGGCTAACACACATACAGATACACACAAACACACACACACAGATACACACAAACACACACACACAGACATCTGTTGGCTAACCAGATTTGTATAAGTGTTCCATAATATATGACATTGTGTATATAACCAACAACTTAAGTATGTAGTTAGGTCTCCCATTGTATATAATATACTCGTAAAACAGTTAGTCTTAGGTGCTGCACCCCTGCCTTTTACCCTTTGACCCCCGTCCTCTGCCCCCTTGCTCTTTCAACCCTGTAAAGATGGGAGATAACTGTAAATGTATCTGTAAACCAAATCGGAAGCACATTGAATGTATGTGCGTATGTGTTGAGTATATTCTAAAAATGATAAATATACATAGTAAAAATATTTGATTCAAAAAGGAAATCCCAAGACTACCTCAAATTGCATATAATTATCACATAAGTTCCAACAAACAGTTGGTCAAGTAATTATTTTGACAAAACCAAAATTGCGCATCTTATATTTTGATTTTCCGAGATTTTTATAATTTTTATTTTTATTTTTATTTTGTTACAATCTATTGGGATTTACTGATTTTAAAAATCAAATAAAGCAAATGTGTGATTTTTGGTCAAAACAATTACTTGACATACTGTGTAAATAAAATATATCAATATTTATGTTTATGTTTATTGTTTGTATGTTGTATTCTTAATTGTCTTTTGTGTACTTATTTATGTTAAATGTGTCTAGCTAAAATGAACAATAATTGTGACTAAAATCTATTTAATGATATTCCTTATTTTGTGGGTGAATTGCCAGTGCTGTAAATGTAGTTGACAATTTTCTAATCTCGTGACTCTCTTCAATTGTTGCAGCTGGAAATAGCGGCGGCGGTGGCGCCGGTGGCAATGCCAACTCGGACTTTGTCAAGCAGGAACTGCGCGCCGTGGTCAGTGTGCGTGCCCAGCAGGCGGCGGCAGCGGCCACAGGAAGCGGCGTCGGTGTCGGTGTGGGCGTGGGCGTAGGCGGCGGAAATGTGGCACAACGTGGACAGACGCCACAGAGTCCGTTGAGCCAGCAGGGACCAATGATTGGCGGTGGCAATAGTACAAATGCAATAGGCAACGCCACGCTCTCAGGCAGCGGCAACAGCGGCAATCCAATGCTCAATACACCGCCAGATCCAACGCTCGGCTTTAGCTTCGAGACGCGTGAGTATTTAAATATATATTTATAAAGGTCTAGAGGTCGCAAATACCACTCAACCACGACAGTACCATTTTTTATTAGGAAAATTGTAAGAACACAAGTAAAAGTAAAACACTAGTTAGGAGACTTTAGTCCGTCTAAAATTGAAAGCTTCTATTATTAAACCCATTGCTTGAATAATAAGTAAAAGGGTATTTTATATTCGTTCAAATTTATATACATATGTAACAGGGAGAAGGATGCATCTCCGGACAAAAGTAGTAATGGCTGATTTATCTTTGAAAGTAATGTAAGTGCACTATGGTCCCGATGACGATTATTTTGGAAAGTACATTTTTAAAGTTGTTCAAATTAATGATCTTTTGATGGCAATACATTGGAAATACTTCAGACAAAAATGTTACATAGTCAGAATCTTAACATAGCCTAACACTGTTAAGCTAACAGCTGTTAAACAGAGATGTTTTGAACGATGAGCACATGCTAGTCGTTCACCAATATTTTAAGTTAAATTCAAGTGGTTTTTAAAAGCCAATTAACTAAAATTTATAATATATATTATTTAGTGTGGCTTGTACTTTGTGTTAGTAAATCTCCTTTGTTGAAAAGCAGCGGGCTTTGTGTTGTTCTGTGTGCTTTAAAAAGTTGCCTCAAAAATGAATTTTGGAATAATAAGTAATCTAGGTTCAAAGATGTTGGTTTATAGCATTTAAAAGCATGAATTAGTAAAAAAGTAGATATTCTAATGTACAGGGTAGGCCATTTAAAGTGGAAGCATTTGTTTTTGAAAAAAAAGAGGGAAAACATTTTTTTTTTTTTTTTTCATATCATTCATTTATTTCGGTCCAAGGAGAAATTTTCTAGTTAGTTTTTGAAAATGATATCGCGTAAATGGCCACCATTAGCTTTGACCGCAAAATGTGCCCTTTTTTCGGCATTTTCCATCACTTTTGCCAGTGTATCGGCCGATATGGCTCTTATTTCGCGGCGTATGTTGGCTCTGAGTTGAGCTAGTGTCCTTGGCTTGTTGGTGTATACCTTGGACTTCAAGTAGCCCCATAAAAAAAGTCTGGCGGCGTCAAATCGGGTGATCTCGGTGGCCAGTCATAATCGCCTTATTTCGATATGATTCGGCCGGTGGTTTTCGATGGTTTTTCGTGCTGTATGGCATGTAGCGCCGTCTTGTTGAAACCAAAAGTCATCCAAACCATTTTCACGAACAATTGGCATCACAAAATTGGTTATCATGGCTCGATAACGGTCACCATCGATGGTTAAGGTCTTTCCACGGTTGTCTTGGAAAAAATACGGCCCGATGATCATATCGGCGCAAACACCACACCAAACTGTGACTTTTTGGTCGTATAGAGGCTGCTCCTCAAATAATTGAGGGTTTTGAGTGGCATAGAAGCGACAATTTTGTTTGTTTACGCCTCCATTCAACGTGAAATGTGCCTCATCTGACATGATGATTTTTCGCCAAAAGTCACCTTCGTTCTCAGCCATTTCAATGGACCATTCTTTTGGAGTGTACTGTTCCATGGTATAAATTGTCTTGAAATGACGCTTCCAACGCGCTATGTCATTAGTCGCTCTGACAGCTCTGTCAAAAGTTATAGGGTTACCCGATGCTTCCACTTTAAATGGCCTACCCTGTATTTTAACAGAAAAGACAACCAAAAGTACAAAAAATATATATTTTTCCATGCAAAACTCGGCTGCGAACTAATTGTTCCTATGAAAGTTGTATGCTATAGTTGACCGATCTTGTTTATTTTTGGCCAATATGTTTGGATTATAATAAATCTCATCTACTATAAATTTGGCCCAGATTATTCATATTGAAGCTACTATATATGATATAGTTGTCCGATTTGAAATATTTTATAACAGAGTGTTAAGAACATAAGAACAAATCAATCGTGCAAGATTGGTTCAAATAGCATGAAAAACAAAAAATTTGCATATGCTAAAATTAAGAAAAAAGGCGGTGTCACGCCCACTTTTTACAGCACCGATGCCAATTGACACTATGAGTCCAATGCAAAAATTAGACCAAAATATCTTGTTTCGTTCTTGAGTTATTAGTTTTTTCCAAAAAAAAAAAAATCGTCATCGGGACTATAGTGCGATGGAGCTTAAAACCCATTAAATTCTAGCCTGAAAGGTGTTGAATGCAATTCCTGTATTCATTGCATACAGAATTGCTACAGGTTTGAAATATACGAATTGCACAATTCTTAACCTGCAAAACAACTCCTTGTAATGCTCAAAATAAGGGCATATCTCAATATTATGTAAGCCAGAAAGGTTAGTTCAAAGCATAGGCTTTTCAGAAACTTAAACGTGAATCAATTATTTAAGCTGATAATTTGGTTTTAAATGTGACGATTTCACAATTGTTAACCTGAAGAAGTGGCTAACCTGATACTTTGGTTAAAAATTTAGGCATTTCTTAATGGTTAGTCTAAAGCATTTGTTTCAATACAACATTTTAAAAACCTGATTAATTAGTTTAGTACATAATTTTTGGAAATTGTTTACCTGAGCAGTTTTGTAGAAATATATACATTTCTCATTGATTAATCTGAAGCATCTTTTCCAATACAATAATTTGTTAACTCAAAATAAGGGCATGGCAACATAAAATGTTGAATGACCGAAAAAGCTAGTTCAAAGTATGGGCATTTCTCAGTGGTTAGTCTAAAACATTAGTTTGAATTCAATATTTGGGCTAACCTGAAAAGTTGAAATAAACTATAACAGCAGAAAACAAAACAGTTAATTGGTACTTATGGAGATATTTGATATTTGCGACCTCTGATAAAAAGTGTGTACAGGAATGCTAAATGGAAATTTTCTTGATATTTGCAGCGGACTTCTTCACCAGCAGCGCTACGAGGTGACCCTAAGGTGTGACCAAGTACGAGCACTCGAACGATCCAGGAAGAATTACGACAAGCTGCTAAAAAAAACAACAACATAAATATCTTTTTCAAACGCATTTATGGCTCGCCAAAGTTTTTCTTTTTTTGAAAAAGAAAAATTTAGTAGAAACATTACCGCATTTTCGATGAAACAAACAAAGCCAGGCGTAAAAAATCAACAAAAAAAAAAACATAAATTAATTAACAAAAACAGAAAAAACGAACGTCTAGAAATATGTAAAATATAAATGGAAAATTAAAACAAACAAAAAACTAGCAGCACTTTTCAATAAGCCAAAACGTTAATAAAATTAATATATATGCATAAATATATTTATTATTAACACTAGCAAATATTAATTGTAATGCATAAAACATAAACGAGATAAATATTAAATATCAGACACGCTATAGTTAAATATTTTGAAATACTGCTAAACATTATACAAGAAACAAAACAAACATATTTATTACGTATAAAGCTTAGGCTAAGATGCTATATATATATATACATATATTTCTATATATATGCAAATAAAACACAAACATACATATATGCATAGGTAAATGTACAGTGTATATCTGCATAACGTTTCAAGATGATGTTTAATATTGATATTTGTATAACTACTAACTAAATAAATATAATGACAATTTAATGAGAAGCGGCAGCAGTTTGAAAGGCTTTAAATTTAACGGCATTAGTGTTAATTAAAGAAAAATGTATACAATTTGAATAAACTATATAAGCATACAACACACACACACAACCCACACTTACACAAACACCCACATTAATAAATACTGCTATATGTATATTAAATATATGTATACATAATTAAAGTTTAGTGTTGAATTTTTCAGTGTGATAATTTGTTAAATTTTATAATACATTACATTGTTGCTCTAGAGCGTGTCCTTACAAGTAAATTATATTGCTATATGATTTCCAATTGTTTCAGTTTTATATGTTAAATGCAAAAAATTAAATCTGAAATTTCTTGATCTGCTCATTCGCAACAACAATTGGTAAAAATTTAATTGCTTGGATGTGAAAGTAATATTTGTTATGCTCTGTAACTATATTTGTAAATACACTTACACAATTACCACTCATACAGATTCTATTTCCGTTTTCGTTTCCGTTTTCGAAATTGTATTTGATAATTTAGTTAATGCTTTGAACGTAATTATTTGATAATTCTTAAACAAGCAACATGAAAAGCACACACTGCACAGTGTCAGTGTTAATGTGAAGGCTATTTTACAGGTTTTTGTTTAAACTAATTTGTAACACAGTTTTATTGAGCTATAACAATTCGATATATTTCTTTATATATTTACACAAATGTATATGTAGAATATCCCAATTAATATTCAACAAGAACAATTGGAGCATGATTAAAAAAAATCACATTTTGTTTGCGTCAAAGATGTGGAAATGTTTATCTTATTTATGTGTAGTTATTTTTATTATTATTATTATTATTATTATTGATTTTTGCTTCGCATATGTAAACTATAATATGTAGTTGGGTTCAATCGTTATAAATATTATTATTATTTTAAAATTGCTATACAAATATTATGATACACATATAAATATCTATTTTAAATATAGTTTTTTAATTTTAATATGTTTTAATATGAGAAAAACCTAAATAAAAATTTATATACAATATATAACAAATACAGTTTTATTTTTATTAATTTCTGTTTTTAAATAGTTTAACTCATTATGATGCTGAAAAGACAACAACAACAACAACGATAAATTCTTAAAATAAATTAAATAATATAATAATCAATGTGTGTAAAGACAAAAGGCGATATTGACACTTGGGAAAATAGAAATACCTCTCGTTAAGTTCAAAAACAACCTATAATTAAAAAAGCAAATACAAATTTATATAATTATATATAATATATAATCCAAAGGAATAATTACTAGTTACCATAGTAAAAAATTGAATAAAATGCATAATATGTATGTATGTATATGGATGTGTATATATCAATGCTAGTTGCAAGTTTCATATGAGTAATTCAAGAAGTATTAAGATAACATTTTTTAGACGCTAGTTAAATTTCAGTTTCTATGAGGCTATATTTAATGCAATTAAATTAAAAACCTACAGAATACCAATAATTAAATACCCTTGCAGGTAGAAGATAGATTTCACGATCAAACAGTTTACCGGTCTGCATTCAACGAGTCTTGATTATGCGATTAGCTCCTCGTCCTCTCACTACTTTGCACAATTTGTGACCATATTGTACCAGAGTTCTGCAAGGGTTGTTAGGGGATTCCCACATAGATAATATTTGTTTATACTGAATAAAACCTCAACCGGATGAAAAGAATTGGAAATGGAAAAATAAATGATATACACAAGTATACTGCATTTAGAATATAGGTTTTGAATAATCTCAAGTTATTCGAAGATTATCAAGTACGAGCATATACATAAAATATATGCGAGTAGTTAAGTGACTTGGCAAAAGGTTATAGTAAATTTCACACACACAGCAACACAAAAAGTACATATAAAGTGCATTAATGAATTTAAGCATTTAATGAAATTAATTAATTTATAAGCATACAAGATTATATAGTTATACACGCATATATATTATATATTTAACAAAAAAAATATTTACAAAAAAAAAAGGAAAAAAAACCAATGAAACAAACATAAACTTTCATATGCATAACAAGAGTTAATTGATTCAATATAATAGAATATTAAAGCTAGCTATGAACTATACAACAACCAGAAACAAAATTAAAAAAAAAAAAAAAAACAAACCATAAATTTAAGTGCAGTTTCCATTTTGATAAATATATTTCAATAAGTTACAGGCACATCTATGAATAAGTTAGTTATTGATTGTATATACATATAAGCAAATATAATTTTTTAAAAGTCTATTTAGTTTTATATCAAGTATTTTCACTGTACATATTCGTAAAATCTCTCTCTCTCTCGCTATCTGTCTCTCTTACTCGTAATGCAACCTAGTACCATAAATTTGTACCAAAATAAATGATCATAAAAGAACAAAAATAATTATAATAATAAAATGCAACGCCCTGTACCCGTGCATTAGCCTACAAAAAAAAAAAACCGGCAAATGGTTAAAAAATATAAACAAATACTATTTACTTACACGATAATTACAAATACAAAGATGCCCTGAACCGTAATAAGTAGTGCCCAAAATACAAAATACAAAAGCAAAATATATTGTAAATTAAATAGCATTTATAACGTTAAAACGAAAACGAAAAAATTCTAAAACAACAGCCTAAACAATTAGCTATAAACAAAATAGTCAAAAAATAAAATAGCACAATTTTGTATAAAAAAAAAAAAAAAAACAAAAACCAATTCTTAATAATTCAATACAAAAGGTTATATAAGTACATATAAAGCAGACAGTTCGTCGAAAAGTATGGCACCACTCTCACACACAGACTCCTACATATGTATATTATTATTTCTTGCATTGGGAAAAGCTGAATGGAAGGAAAATCTTGTTGATTGGCTGTGTTAAAAATGAACAAAGGAAAATCTGAGGAGCGACGAAATAAGAAGCAATGAAATTGATAATGAGATTTTGAAAACTCAAACTCACAAATTGGAACAAGAATAAGAATGAGAACAGTCGAGTTTATTAGGGTTTTTCGATGATCTATGTATATTGTATATACATATAAGAAAACGTAGTTAGTTAACTGATTCTCCATAGATAAGTTTGCGACAGATTAAAATCTGTTTAAATCAAGGCTGCAAACCGGTTCTGAACCAAACCTTTCAAGCATTTAAAAATGTTGACTTAAATCTTATTCTTAAGTTTAATTAAAAAACTCAAGAAATGTTGAAAGCTGTTCAGAAAATTAAATTAATTTTTGTATATCACTGAGCTTTGGGCTGGCGGATTCTTCAAATCAGTCAGCGAACCGATCTGAAATCTTAATATTTTAGAATTTTGCAGCCTTGTCTTAAACCGAAATGACGTTAAATTATGTCACAGTTTAATTTCGGTAAATACGAGATACTTCACACATACATACATATGTACATATGTATTCCCTAAGTTCTCTACATCTGCAACGTGAAATTCAAATTAAAATTACCTGGGTTCGACTTTTCATTTGGCTGTATAGATATATATGATATATATGTTACAAACTAAATGTTATATTGTGTTGTTGTCCATTCACTCTACGAATTATGTACATCAAAATAATAACAAATAATGTATCGCGTATTTTTATGTATGACACACGTTCCCTAACTCTCCCTATCTCACTTTCACACACACAAGCACCACACATTCACATTAAATTCATATACATATATGTATGTAGGTAATCGGGGAGAGAAATCAACAATTATACCAATTAACTACTTAACTTACGACGATACATTTGTTTAAACTAACAAGAAATTCATTAAGTCACTAATTATAATACCCTGTACTTATTGTAGGTGCAAGGTCTCTAAGTTTAAAGCTTTGTACAAATGAAACGGAAAACAAATTTATTCGAGTCCGTCTGTCTGAAGATTTCGGAGATATTTGAAGTCTCGATATTACCTCCCTCAAAGTACAAAAAACAATACGAATTTCAAGCCCAATTTGGTTAGATAAGCCAACCTAACCTTTAAATTTGTGAACCGGAATCGAATTGAAAAAAGCTAAAGTTAATTTCGAAAATATTTTCTAAAACTCAGGGTATCTCCGAACTGGGTACAGGGTATCTAGCAGTCGCGCCAGTCTCGACTGCAATGTTTTTACCTATATGTTTTTCAAAATAATGTATGTACAATGTATAAAATGTAAGAAGTTTTGAATTTCGAAAATTCAAAAAACGAACTTTCAATTGAATTTACATGAATGAATATGTTTAAAAACGATGTGCGCTATGTTTATGTTTGTATTTACTGAACAAATCTATTACTAATAATTAAATTTATTAATTAATTATAAATTAAATATACAATGAAATACAAGAACACAGCTAACACATTAACATTTAAAGCAACAACAACAACACGTACACTTAATATTTGAAAACTGAAAAAAAAATGAAAATGAGAAAAGGAAAAAGACTAAATAAAATATTAATGAATTAAGAGTAATACGTTATTTCTTACTTCTACAGATGAATCTTATATAGTTCCATATATAAAATATATACTTTTTGCTCAGTGTTTTTCTAATTGTACATTCAATGGGGGAGTTCGGCTCTAGCGCTCTGAAGTTTGTTTTTTCACTCTAATACTATATACATAAATTTTCTCGTGTCGAAAATCATTACAAAATAATTTTTTCAGATTTTATTTTTGCCTCGTGTGCTAAAAACAGGGACTGCAAATAATGATTTTTTGTTTATTTTTTGTAATCAAAAAATCATTCACTTCTAATAACTTTGAGACACCGAGAAAAATACCAATAGTTATCCATCTTTATGGCTCATTCATGCCTTTTCACCATTATTAAAAATTGTTCAAGTTTTATAAATTTGCTCACAAAATAATGATTAATTAAGTTATACTTTACTTCTCAACCAATAATCATTATTTTTGAGCAAAAAAATAAAATTATTAGGGTATAGAGGCAAAACTTATATATATTCCTAGTCAGTAAGCAAAGACAAACCATAATCCATTAAAAGAAAAAAATATTTCTTTCGAAGAGCATCAAATTGAACTTTGTGCTCCTTGTACATAATGAAAACTGTCATTCCAAAAAACTTGATTGATATTTAAGGTAAGTACAGGGTGGGCCAAAAGAAGTCATCCGATGTTGTTTGGCTCTAATGTTTTTTCTAAACAAAAAACTTCGATTCTGTTTTTTAATTATGTTTATTTGAATCTTTAGAATTTTATTGGTCAAGACGAGAAGATGATATCGGCCAAATGGGCACCGTCACAATTTATTGCCATACGAGCTCGTTTTATGAAATTTTCCATCACTTCGGCGGGAACTTCGGGCGACAGATTCTTGCACTCGTGTCGAATGTTGTCCTTGAGGGCTTCCAGGGTCTCGGGCTTGTTTACGTAAACACGGGACTTCAAAAAACCCTACAAAAAAAGTCTGGAACGGTTAAATCGGGCGATCTTGCGGGCCAGTGCAAATCGCCAAAACGAGAGATGAGGCGACCCGGGAACGCCGCCTTCAGAATATCGGTTGTGGCTCGCGCAGTGGGTGCCGTTGCTCCGTCCTGTTGGAACCACATGTCCTCTAGTCCTAATTCGTCCAGTTGCGGCAAAAAACTCTGTTAACATGGCCCTATAGCGCTGTTGTCGTTTGACCAGCGGAATTCCCGAAAAGAAATGGCCCGATGAATCCTCCAGCGTGAACAGCGCATCATGCAGGCACTTTGAGAAGGTGTAATGGCTCCTCGTGCATCACTTGTGGATTTTCGGTGCCCCAGAAGCGATAGTTTTGCTTGTTCACGTACCCGCTGAGATGGAAATAAGCCTCATCGCTCATTATGATTTTGTTCGAAAATCGTCCATAAAAGTAGCTCGTATGGCAATCAATTGTGACGGTGCCCATTTGGCCGATATCATCTTCTCGTCTTGACCAATAAAATTCTAAAGGTTCAAATAAACATAATCAAAATACAGAATCGAAATTTTTCATTTAGAATAAAAATGAGAGCCAAACAACATCGGATGACTTTTTTTGGCCCACCCTGTATAACGTCTTCTATTCGACGATCGATGACTTTAACGGTCGTAAAATAACCGTCCAGGGTTAGCAATTATTGAATTTTGTGAATTTTTGGCTGTCAGGACATTCTCTCAGAACATTCCCTTCTTCTCTTGACTGAGGCTGCAGAAAATAAGGAAAATGAAATATGGCCCCAAATATTTCATTATGAAATAACACCCCAATTTCAAATATGAAAGAAGGCCCCACTGCGATGAAATAAGGCCCAAAAAAATGAAATAATACCCCAAATTTGGGTCCAATTTGAAAAATGAAATAACACCCCAATTTTTGATGTTTCTTTTTATATTTTATTGTTATTTTATTTAATTCATTGTTTTTTTTATTAAACAAAGACTTGCATGAAACTGTCCACAGGTTTTCTGCAATAAGGGCAGTTGTAATGCTCGAAGTTCTTTGCAATTTCATCTGCTTGTACATAGCTTTAAATTAGCCTGTTTTTGGTCTTCAAAAATAGAAGTCGTGTAAAATGGCAGTGGATTTGATTTATCCTTTTTAACGAAGTTCACTTAGATTCCAAATTGAAAGCCTCTATTACTTGAAGAGGATGGTCAGGCGAATTTTCAAATGTATTGCTGACGATACATTGTCAACCTCGTCATATAAAATATTAGGGCCCTATTTCAGAATAAAAATTAAAAAGGGCCCCAAAAATAGGTTTTGGGGCCTTATTTCATTTCTTCTTTCCTAGTTGTCGTTTCCTATACATTTTTTTTGGGCCTTATTTAATTTTTTTTTTTTTTTTGGGCCTTATTTGATGTTTTTTTTCGGGCCTTATTTCGCAGAGCCTTTATCGGCACATGAATGGAAATAGCAACTATCGAATCAACGAGAATACTAACTACTTGTCAATATGGTCAAAGAAAATTAAATTTACTGTGGCTATGTGCCCAATGAAGTAAACGATGTGCGCGTTGATCTCGTCGTGACCACTCAAAAAATACCGTTTCCTGTGTTGAATTCAGACAGCTTTAAAATTCTCACAACACCGATTTTTAATGACTAGAATGCAAATACCAGTGGTGACATCAAGAATTGTAATGAGCTTGGTAGCTCATCAATCAGAAATTGTTTCATTATTGAGAGACAGAATGCTATGTCCAAAAATGGACACAGCCACTAGGCTAAATCGTGGCATCTTAGGCATAAATGTCCAATATTATAATGGCAGTGAAATTCAAGTGACGACTGTCACACAATACAAATACTAATGTGTACATGCATTTGTACATACATATTATATATCAACTGAAAGGTATTAATGCGTAGATCATATGTATAGGTCTATATATGACGTGGCTTCTTTGGTTCAAAAGATATTTCAATTGAACTTTTATTTTTGATTTCTATTTTAAAAATTAAAAATAACTCTTATTTTTCAACTTTTAAAAAAAAAATTAAAATAAGAGTTAAAAATAAAAATTGGAAATAAAAATGTATCCTGTTGTTGGATATTCCGTCCAAAAATAGCATATGTGAAATTTTTTCAATGTCCCTGTCGTTTTTTTAGTGCTTGATTTTTATCCGCCTCATAACTCTTATTTGCAATACCTGGTTTTTTTTATAAGATATCAGAAATTTTGGAATAAGATATCAGAAATTTGACATTATAACTTTGCCAAAAGGTGTCTAAAGAGAATAAAAACACATTAAGTCAACGTGCGTTGCAGAAAAATACCCTAAACTTAAACCAATAAAAGCCCGCATTCTAACAAGCAAAATCAAACTGTCTGGCAACTCTGGTTTCTATTGCAATGCACCATTTTGAATAATACATTTTCTCAAGAATATAAATATTTTTTTGTTTTCATTATCTGATAAAGAAAAATAATTTTTACGAAAATAATTGCGTAACGCAAAAGCTAACAGCACTCTTAAGGTCTGGCTGCTACGACACTTTGTTGCTGCTGTCCTATTCGAATTCTAAGTAAAACGTATATACTCAGTTAACAGTTAATATCTTCCAAGCCCCCCGGTAAAAATTTATGTTTGATTTATGAAAAAACGCGAAATTTTACAAGCTACAATATATTGAAATTTAAAAAACATCGTTAGGGGCGTTTTCTCAAAAATCGCCAAAATATGGGAAAAATACCTTATTTCAGCTGTAGCTGTTTACCTATGTTCTTAAGGAGGTATTGCTGATTGGAAGGCTGTTTGTGGACCTTTTTTAAAGAAAATCTTATTTGAAAACGGAAATAGTTATTTAAATTCTGTTTTTTTATTTTATTAAGAACATATTGAGTTAAATAAAAAATAAGTTTTTTCTTTTGTACGAGGGTTGTTCAAAAAGTTGTCGGTCTTCAAAGTTGGACGTGAAAAAAGGTTATGCTGCTTGCGGCACGGATAACTCCACTTCGGATCATCAGAAATAGAAAAAGTTAACGGCGCTAGATTTAGTACAGATGTAATTCGGGGCCCTACCTCAATCATAATTTTGCGTCCATAAAAGGCGGCCATTGAAAAATGAAAAATCGATTTTGGGCAATTTTTTTTTGTAGTTTAGTGTAAAAAAAATTAGTAAAAAAATTTTAAATTTAAAAAAAAAAAAATTTTAAATTATGAACGAGGGGCATAATGGTGGCAATTCTGCGTCGATTGCACTTTGTTTCATTAAAATCGGTTCGGAACTACGGGCGCAATCAGTGCCGCAAGCTCGAAAAACGTGTTTACGAGATAAACGCGTTTTTTGTTTGAAGTTGTTTTTTTGCATCAAAACATTTTGATGCATTTTGGCGAAAACATTGCTGGACAGAAAAGGCCGTCTCTCCTAAAGTACTTATTTTGAATGTCAAAAATCGCATTTAGGACGGTGTTCTCAAATATCCAAGCTATAAAAATATGAAAAAAAAAAAATCGAAAACAAATTTTTGTCAATCAGCAATACCCCTTAAAAAAAAACTTTTAAGAAATGCCTAAGAGCGCTTCGAAATAAATTTTTAACGATATATATAGACCATATCTGTAGCTTCTATCTGTCTATATATCTTCTAAAGCCCTGTTTATTTCACGAACCAGATAAGTTTACAAAAGTCGTATTATGCACATTTGTAAGTTAAATTGATACATTTCGATCGGTATATAATTCGACCTGATCGGATAGTCATAGCAAATTTTCCATTCTTCCTGTATATATTGCTAGTCGCCTTTCGCACCTTTCGTGCTGTTTTCGTCACTAGCGCGGACTGCCGTCCGCAGTGATAACTTGAAATTAATCAATATTTTGTGGAAAAATCTATAAAACTTGAAATTAATCGTGTTTCAAAATTTTTTTAATAACACTTATGCCTGTTCCGGTTTTCACTTTCGGCAAGATTTTGCGAAAATGAATTTCCCTCACCTGTTCCAGTTTTCACTTTCGTCAAGATTTTACGGATTGAATTCACTTGACATTGAGCTAGTGAGTTTGAATTCGGAAGGGATAAATCGATGCTTAGTGTAAAAGAAAATTAAAAGCAAAGTATTTATAAAATAGCTCAATGCTTTAGGAATAATGTTGCATCAGAATAAACAAAAAATGTATTTGATTTTTAAATAATTTCTTATTTATCATACCTCAAAATCGATAAGACTCAAACCTAAAATGTTTGTCGGACTTCCTCGACCTGTTCTAGTTTCCGTGAAAGTAAATCGGTTATTTATTAAGGCAGCCCTTGTACATATGTGAAAAAATAATAAATATTCTTGTATATATTTTTAACCAAAATTTAAGTGCGTAAGCATTGCGTAAAATATAGAATTCAATTTCTTGTTTTTTAAATGCAAGTTGGGACAAAACTGTTAGTAATATAACGCAAAAAGAACAGATTATTTTTGTAAACACACACTGTGCAACAATTGACAACTCTGCAAAAGACATTTCTCAACATTGAAACAAACCCGCTCTTTCGAAAATACAAAAGTTTTAGCGTAAGTAGATTTAACCTTATGTTTCTACTTATGATTAAATTAGTATTTTATTGATCATTTGCGCAGTATAACAGGCGCAACCCAATAGAACCTGAAGGCATGTGGTGAACAAAATTCCCACAGTCTTCTGCCAGAAAAATTCAGTGGCAAAGCTACATGCCAGTTTCCGCTACGTCTTCAGGGCGATCGCCCTGACACAAAATTCTGATTTGCTCAGAACTTTTATCAACATTGTTCTGCTGGGATTGAAATTCGTAAAAAACAAGTGAAAACCGGAACAGGCCTGTATGATTCTCAAGCCAGGCAAGCCCGTCGAGTCTCCTCATTCTTACAGACCGATAAGCTTACTTCCCACGTTTGGCAAACTATTTGTACGCATCATTCTTGCTAGGCTGCGCTTAAAACTAGAAATGGCTGAGGCCACTGAACAACTCCACCGAGTGGTCAACAAAATTTTAGAAGGGTTTGAAAGACAAACAATATGGTGCTGCTGTCTTCTTAGATGTGAAGAAAGCCTTTGATAGAGTATGGCATGAAGGCTTACTATTTAAACTAAAGCAGGTGGTCTCGCCGCCTAAATTTAATCTAATTAGATATTGGCTGTCGTGTCGAACTTTTGCTGTCCAGGTGAATGGGTATTTGTCTACTTTTAGAAATATTCGTGCTGGTGTCTCGCAGGGCAGTGTTTTGAGCCCCACCCTGTACATGTCTTTACTATTGATAAGCGCTTCTCCCAGGAATGATAGCCGTCGCATTTAAAATTTTGTTAATGCGATTCACATTTAGTCCAAGAAATGGAACATTGTCATTTCTCCTGAAAAAACTGTTCAAAAGACGAGACTTCTGTCGGCCTATTCGCCTGGAAGATAGTAGTCAACTTCTATAAATACCTAGGGCTTGTCCTGGATAGAGGGATCACCTGGCAGGATCATGTCCGCAAGCTCGTTGGAACAATAAACACGAGATACAAGCACATGGACTGGATGCTTAGGCCGAGCTCGATGCTACGTCTGGATAGTAACGTGCTTCTGCATAAAGTCATGCTACAGCCTATTTGGAAGTATGGGTGTTCAATTTGGGGTACAGCTGCTCCTTATCTTCTAAGAAATATTCAAGCCACCGATTGCAAAATTATGAGAAGAAATGCGGTGGATTCCCGTTCGCTCGCAACTCGGATCTAATGAGAGACCTAAAAATAGCATCTGCTATCGAAATTATAAGTTCCTCTGCTTCTCGCAAAAATAAGAGGCACGCCAGGCATATCAACACTCTTGCCAATGCCCTCACCTTTGATGAAAATAATCCTAAGCGTAGAAGGTTAAAGAGGGTCTTTCTCGATCAACTTCCTCGGAGAACTCTTCCGCCAAAACGACCTCGACTTGCTGCTCTGGTTTTGTGAATCTAAGTGGCAGCTCTAGATGATGTGCTCTGTCCCACTGGCACCCAATTCGTAGGAGAGGACAGTTTTCTTTTTTGGAGATTTTGACACCCGTTTTTTCACAGTCAATGTTCATATTGCAAGTGTCAAATTAAAAAAAAAAAAAAAGCATTCAATGGGAGTTTAATAGCCCACAACGAATACTTGTGACCTTTTCCAAAATTCAAAAATAGGAGTTTTGAAATCGAAAAATACAAAACCTGAAAAAAACATATCAACGTAAACGGGAAAACTCTAGATAAACTATTTTGAGATGGGCTATTCTGGAATCTGGTTATACTTTGAAATATTTATTAGAATTAATTTTAGTCCTTATTTTCGACCAAAAACTAATATTACTATGAAAAATAATTATATTTTATTACAAAATTTAAAAAAAATGTAAACGTCTCCAACAGGGGTGCCCAAAGCTGCCTTATGGATGTGCACGCACCAATACAAATAAAATAAATCGCACGCGCATTTTTTTTATTTCAATGTGAACACAGAAAAAACAAGTGGGAAAGGTCGAGTTCCCGACTTTAGGATACCCGTTAGTTACTTAAATAAATTTAAAATATTTTAAATCAGCCATTAAACGACAATACTCAACCAATACAGCTAGAAGGCGTAACCCTTGACCAACCAACGAAGGCAAAATATCTCGGCATCACCCTCGACAAGCGTCTTACTTTTGGTTCCCACTTGAAAGCTAGGATGCATCAATTGCGGTGGCTCATCAATCGACGAAGCACCATGACACTCAGAGCCAAAAGAACAGTCTACTTACACTGTGTCGCCCCGATCTGGCTCTATAGCGTGCAGATTTGGGGAATAGCTGCCAAATCCAATTACAGACGCATTCAGTTCTTGCAGAACCGTGCAATGAGACAAGTCACAAACTGCCCCTGGTATGTACGGGGATCTACCCTTCATCGTGACCTCAAGCTTCTGACAGTGGAGGAGCAGATAGGAAGGCACACCAGCAGATACAGTGATCGCCAGACAAGACACCCCAGTGTACTCGCCAGACGACTTCTCTCCGCCAGGCCTTTAAGACGTTTATAAAAAGTGGGTTTCGCCAAAACAATTGGCCAACTCCATCGGCCCCCTCATAATACCAGAGATATATTTTCTTTAAAGTCCTTTGCGTTAAGCTTCGTCTTCCTGTTAGATAAGAGTTATTAATTTTTCAGACTCATTGACCCGAAGCTAAGCTGTCGTGTGATTCGAATCATTTCGTATGATACTGTTTCACACAGTTATGAAAATTTGTTCTCATTCAAGTCGTTTTGACAGTTGGAACTGTGTTGTGTGCCAATGTGTGAATCAAGCACTGACATTACAAAAAAAAATACTACTAATTTGTTTTAATATAAATAGGACAATGGAAGACCATTCGAGCATTGGTTCTAAAGATGATAATATAAGCAAAAAAATGTATCTGGTTATATTAGATTTGGGTAGTTGAATATAGACATATATGTGGGATCTAGTGGGTAACGTCACCTGTCGTCCCAAAACACACACCTTATACACAAAATACATAAATCATATTCTGTCCGAGAGAACATCTAAATAAAGCCATTGGAATTCAAAACATTCGGATTCTTGTTCATATAGGAACTCAATCCTATATATATGTATATACTATATATGTGTATATTGTGTTTTCTGGATTTGTTCACTATGTTTATCTTTGAGTCGGAGTATCGAATCGGTACTTTTACAGTACATTACAAAGTACCACAGAATTGCGCTGTTTTTGTTACCTCCAACAAATCAGCTGAGATAAGTGGATAGCGGTCTCACTACTAAAGAGTGCAAGGACATGATGCGGTAGTTTCGACTAATGGTACGGAGCGCATAGAATTTTCGGCGAGTTTCCCAAATAAATTCGAGGAGTTCTTAGCTGACTTTATCGAACCGCTTTTAGGAGAATATCTATTAAATAGAGAAAGATTAGCTTACTCCAACATACGAGTTCCCATGCACGAGCAGTTTATGTTTTGCATTGGTGGAAAGAAAACAAATCTCAATTCCTTTCATTATTTAAGCAAAACTGTAAAATTTTTTCAACACAAGCATCCTCAGCTTCTTCAGAAAGGGTGTTTTTGTAAGCTAGGAGCCTCATTTGCGAAAAAAGAAGCTCCATTGCCGGAAACGCTGAAATGGTAAACAAAATTATGTTTTTAAATATAAATATGACAAAATAGCAGAGCTCGCAAATAACAGTCAACACTTTCAGTGTGTCAGAAAATAACAGTTATTAGCTGACAGATCGATTAAAGGGATCAGAACAAAACATTAATTTATGTTTTTTCTCAGTAGGCACATCAGTCAAGAAATAACATTTAATTTTGTTTCCTTATGGTTGTGTCATTCAAAAACTGTTGCGTCTGGAGAAAACATCGAAAGTGCCTTCTGAAAATTTAAAACGGTTTTTTTGTTGCTACAATTTTGCGTAAAATGGGTCGTCCAAAAAACAAAACTCATTCTTTTTTTAAATATGATAACAAATTAAATAAATCGGAATGCAACGTGTGTGGCAAAAAATTAACTGGAACTCATATAACAAATTTAAGACGTCATTTGAAGGCAAAACATTCAGAAGTTTTTGAAGACTTGGAGGACAACAGCAGCACCGATGTCGTTCAAGTTGCAAAAAAGCGAAAAATTTCCTATGCAACTAATGAAGAGACACTAATCAAAATATGGAATCAAACTCTAATATGGAAATCAGTTATTCTCAAGACGAGTCACCAATCAGTAAAACCGAGGAAACTGGGGAAACCAAAGAAATATCACTGTTTTCAACATATTTGGATGCTGTTAAACCGCTGTCCAGAGCCCAAGAAGAGTCAGTCAATGAAAAATTGATGAAAATTTATACAGACATTGAAAACTTCGACATGACTTATGGCCGGTTGCCATTGAATTCGAACATTCTACAGTTTTTTGACGATATTAAACTAAAACCACCGCATTTAAGTGCGCTCGCTCAGGTGGTGCTGGCTACACCGGCAACACAAGTTTCGGTTGAAAGAGCCTTTTCAGCGCTTAATTTTATCCTAACCGAAAAACGTAGCTCTCTAAGTGCGGAAAACATTAATTCTCTTTAAATTGTAAAGCTTAATTCTAAATAACAATTGTTAATGTAAATAAAAATAGGTACCAAAAAAAGTTATCTTGATCTCTGTGGGTGTGTTGCTTTTTCGGGAGTTCGTGTCGATTTTTGCGCACCTAAAACAACAACTTGAAAAGACACTTTTGACTAACACTTTTGTGTTTTGCTCACTTGCTAACAGTTATTCCGGGTGCAGTAGCTAAAAAGTCTTTTTTTAATTGTTATTAGTATACAGAAAGAATTTATTTTATAAATGGAAAATACTGAGCAGAGAGCACAAACGAAAAGAAGTATGTGTTTTTCTCAGTGAGAAATCTTCAGGGTTTTAGTTTTTTTCTGTTTTTTCAGTGAGCAGATCGAATAAGAAATAAGTGTTTACTGTTATTTGCGAGCTCTGCAAAATAGCCAAAATTAATTAATTGCGAAAGTAAGTTATTTGTGCTGTCAATTAATATTATATGATTAAATTGAGTTTTTAACAGTGGCAGAAGCAATTAAAAAGACAAGAAATAAGTGAGATGGAGAGACATGGAAATAACGATTATGCTTGATTATATTCAATCGCATACAAATTTAAAGGTAAGATTGTATATAAAAACGTATGCACATACATATATGTAAACATATGTTTAAATTACAGAAACCAACGGCCAGATTGTATTACTAAAAGCTGCTAGAGGAAACCAAAGTAGAAACCAAGTTGCATTTGGAAAACTTAGTAGACAATAGACAGCGCCAGTGCGCATTGGGCGGAATTGCCCTGTTTCTACCTCCCGCTCCACATCCGACTATGAAAAAAAGGAGTAATATATTTATATAAAATCCTAATGTTAAGCTAAAGACCTGAAATTTGGCATAATAAAATTTAAATTTAATGTTTTCGATGAGGAGGTACAATTACTTACATGAAAAAATAGTATAACCATAAAAATATAAAAAAAGATATTTAGAGCTTTTGCCAAAAAACAGGGAATTCCGCCCAATGTGCAGTGGATAAATCGGACATCTCACGAATTATCGTATTTAATGTTTCAGGTCGAATGGTTTTGTTTTATATTTTGAATTAAATTGAGCTGTCAGCTGATTTATCACACATATGACAACAGAAACTTGGAAAGTTCACTCCTTAGCTACAGTAGGGTGTAACTTATTTGGTCAAAGTCAATATTTTTAAACGCATACGGGCTAGTTTTGTTCATTAGGTCCTAAAGGACTCAGAAATAAATTTTCACCTCAATCGGAGTATGATAACCCGTGCCGACTTGGATCGGAAAATTTAAAAATTATATAGGAAAAAAAAATTTTTTTTTTAATTTTTTTAATTTTTTATTTTTTTATTTTGTTCATTTGGTCCTAAAGAACTCAAAACCAAGTTTTCGCCTTAATCGTAGTACGATAACCCATTCAAATTTGCATCGAAACATGCAAAAACAGTGTTTTAACACTGATTATACATATTTCGATGATTTTTCATGTTTCGATGCAAATTTGAATGGGTTATCGTACTCCGATTAAGGCGAAAACTTGGTTTTGAGTTCTTTAGGACCAAATGAACAAAATAAAAAAATAAAAAATTAAAAAAAAAATTTTTTTTTCCTATATAATTTTTAAATTTTCCGATCCAAGTCGGCACGGGTTATCATACTCCGATTGAGGTGAAAATTTATTTCTGAGTCCTTTAGGACCTAATGAACAAAACTAGCCCGTATGCGTTTAAAAATATTGACTTTGACCAAATAAGGGACACCCTAAGCTACAGTGTAATAAATTTATCACTTTATCCCTATCTGTTCAAAGAAACAAAAGGTGCTTTGATTGAAATTAATAATTTGGTAATCTAGAAATTTATAATGTAGCTAGCACTGAGACTACAGTCTCCATCCTTTTAAGTAATAGCCAGTGTTGCCATAACGGCCCCTTTGGTGATAGATCTATAACTTTTTAAAATGATATTAATGTCATTGAGAGCCAGTTATTAAATTATCAACAATGCCATAAAATGTAAATGGCTAAATAGGACCGATTTTAAGGAGTGAGTGAGAGTGGTCAGTTACAGCATTATTTATATAAGTATCTATGTATATCTATAGCCCATGTGTGTTTTTAGGTATTGCCATAATTTACTAAAGTACCCAGCGAGATGAGATAACCTACATTCAACCCTACACTGATAAAAAAAAGGATCTAAAATCAAGATTTTGGTCTCAGAACTAAGAACTTTGGTCTAAAAAATGCGTCGAGAACATGAAAATCTTGAAGTAAGAAAACACATCTTGATTCTAAGAACATTTCAATTAAGACCAAGTTCTTATTTTCAAGATTATAAATTCTTATATTTTCAAGACCACTAATCTCAGTATAAGAATAAAACTTATTATTTTTTAAGATTATATGTTCTTATTTATAGACCAAAAAGTTTTGAATACTCAAGACAAATAATCTCAAATAAAGATAAAGCTTCTTAACATTTTAATTAGAATGAAGTAATTTTTAGTTAACTTGAGGTCTAGTAATGTCAATATGACACTAAACAACAAACAAAACACTTGCACTTGGCTCGGTGTAGAGCTGTTTCAAGAGATGCCAATCTCTATCATCAGCACCGTTGTGCTGACTTGAGCAGCGATCCAAGCCTAATGCCATCTTTGAGAAGCCAGAACCAGTTGTGAATTATAAGCCTCAACAAGTAACACAATTTTAAGATTTTTGTTCTTATTTTAAGAGAAAAAGATCTAAGAGATAAGAGTTTTATTCTTATATTAAGAACTTAAGATTTTTAGAATAATATTCTTAGTTTTAGTAATTTGTTCTTAAAATGATCTTATATTAAGAACAAAATATTTAAATTTAAGAATTTTATTCTTATATTAAGAACTTACGATTTTCAAGATTAATATTCTTAGTTTTAGTAATTTGGTCTTAAAATATTCTTATTTCAAGAACAAAATATTTTAGATGTTCTTGATTTTAGAAAGTGGTCTTTTTTTCAGTGTACTTCCGTTGGTAAAAATTGATAGTGGTGATGCAATTTCCATTTCAAATTAAATTGCCAATTATCAATATAGTAGGCATTGCTACTGACAATGCAAGTGTAATGGTGGGCAACAACCAAAAGTGTGTACACAGAGCTAAAGAAGATTGTCCCTTCCTTAATTCTCATAAAGTGTGTATGTCACTCAGTACAATTGGCAGTAAACGCCGCTTCCCACAGTGAATTGCCTGACTCACTGGTAGAGATGGGCACGGGCCTCCTTCTCAAGGCCCGGCCCGGCCCGGGCCCGAAATAAATCTTTCAGGCCCGGTCCAGGCCCGGCCCGATCAAATTTTCAAGAGGCCCGGCCCGGCCCGATATTACGACTTATAAAAAAATTTTTTTTATAATTATTATTTCTTTATTTTTCTTTAAGCGTAGTACGCTCTACACTGATAAAAAAAAGGATCTAAAATCAAGATTTTGGTCTCAGAACTAAGAACTTTGGTCTAAAAAATGCGTCGAGAACATGAAAATCTTGAAGTAAGAAAACACATCTTGATTCTAAGAACATTTCAATTAAGACCAAGTTCTTATTTTCAAGATTATAAATTCTTATATTATATTTCAAGACCACTAATCTTAGTATAAGAATAAAACTTATTACTTTTTTAAGATTATATGTTCTTATTTATAGACCAAAATGTTTTGAATACTCAAGACAAATAATCTCAAATAAAGATTAAGATTAAGATTAACATTTTAAGAAGAATGAAGTAATTTTTAGTTAACTTGAGGTCTAGTAATGTCAATATGACACTAAACAACAAACAAAACACTTGCACTTGGCTCGGTGTAGAGCTGGTTCAAGAGATGCCAATCTCTATCATCAGCACCGTTCTGCTAACTTGACCAGCGATCCAAGCCTAATGCCATCTTTGAGAAGCCAGAACCAGTTGTGAATTATAAGCCTCAACAAGTAACAAAATTTTAAGATTTTTGGTCTTATTTTAAGAGAAAAAGATCTAAGATCTAAGATTTTTATTCTTATATTAAGAACTTAAGATTTTTAGAATAATATTCTTAGTTTTAGTAATTTGGTCTTAAAATGGTCTTGTATTAAGAACAAAATAGTTAAATTTGAGAACTTTATTCTTATATTAAGAACTTACGATTTTCAAGATTAATATTCTTAGTTTTAGTAATTTGGTCTTAAAATATTCTTATTTCAAGAACAAAATATTTAAGATGAATGTTCTTGATTTTAGAAAGTGGTCTTTTTTTTCAGTGTAAGGGTTCATGTCCAGGAGTGTTTCTTCTAGGCCAACTTGTACAACAGCTCAATGCTCACAAATATCTCGGGGTCACTCTGGATCGTAGGCTTACTTTCAAGAGTCATGTGTCTGGGATTATAAAATCAATTCATTGCAAATGCAAGCGCATTAATTTTTCTCCTCAACTGCAAAAACAAGTTGTCCCCAAAGAACAAAGTACTTATCTATAAGTGTATCCTTGCCCCTGTGTGGCGTTATGGGCTGCAGGTATACGGCATTGCTGCTAAATCCCACTTACACAAGATCAGAGTCCTCCAGGATAAAATCCTAAGACGAATTAGTGGCGCTGAATGGTTCGTTCGAGCACGGGAGCTTAGCAAGGACCTTTGCGTACCCTTTATTGGAGATGTTATAACTGCGCAAGTAAAGAATTATCAGCTTAAACTCATAAATCACCCGAATGTTCTAGAGAGGAACTTACGAGGCCGTAGGAAGCGGAGAAGATTAAAAAAATTACATCAAAATGACCTACTTAACAGAGTAATCACATGAAGCACCACATATAACATCTACTCACCTCATGTATATATGTATATCCTACTCAATTCTAACTAAATCAAGACATATTGTCCAGTTTTTTGTTTCATCCACACGGCAGTACAAGTTGTTCTTTACAACAGACACTGCATAAATTTTTAAATATTGTAAATAAACCAACCCATTTATAAAAAAAATAAAATAAAATGCTCGTGACCAAAGAAGAGATCACCAAAGTCTTTGCCTCGCCCAGACACGAAGCACGGTCACTCACTAATGTCCTAAAACCTATTCTTCGTTGACCTTGAGCCTAACAAGAATAACAAGGATGTCATCAACGTTACTCGGTTTTGTCATCAAGTTGTGAAGGTAGAACCTGCAGTACCGCAGTGTCATAGATGTCAAGACCTTGGACTTACTCAGGCTTACTGCCATAAGCCACCTCGATGCGTCAAGACCGGCCGGGATCACTTCAGTACCGAATGCAATAAATGCCAAGAGTTGCCGGCCAAGTGTGCTCGTCGTGGCGATTCACACACTGCTCACTGGCATGGATGCCCTGAGTTTAAAAAAGCTGATGCTCGTTTCTCTGGGGCTCAGTCAAAGATGATCATTCCCAAGCCAACAATTACCACTCCACTCCAGATCATAAGTATGTTCCCCATTTCAAGCCAGCTGTGGTTACTCCTACTGCTCGGGGCTCCAAAACTCCAGCCCAGGATCATTTGGAGAGACTAAAATCCTGTTCAGTTATTTTGACGCATGCAACTCATTGTGAGTCTCCTGGACAAGTCGTGCCCAACATTTATACATCCACTCACAAAGCGAATTTTGATTCTGTTGTGTTTTTGGGTCACATTCATTCTCTGAATGAGCAAGTCGCGCAACACCAAAACTGGCGAGAGTCTATTAACATCTCTCTTGATAACTTGGAAACGGGCATAGCAAAGAATTTAAGTGTTCTGGACCTGCACTTCGGAGGTACTCCTGTCCATACTCCTTACCAATGACTCCACTTAAGATAGGTGTTGGGAATGCGAACGGGCTCATCCCCCATCAATTAGAGCTCGCCGCGAGGATGAAATATAATTTCTTAATTTATTCGATGTACAATAAATATATTTTGCATTTAAACCTAATACTAACAAGAAAAAAAAAGAAATTAAACGTTTTTAAAAATTATTCAACTAAATTACGCCTTATCTTATATTTTTGATTTTTAAGATCACTGCGGACGGCAGTCCGCGCTAGTTACGAAAGCAGCACGAAGGGTGCGAAGGCGACTAGCATATATACACAGGAAGAATGGAAAATTTGCTATGACTGTCCGATCAAGTCGAGTTATATACCTATCGAAAGGTATTAACTTAACTTACAAATGTGCATACTAAGAGTTTTGGAAACTCACCTGGTTCGTGAGATAAACAGGTGTAAGTGGGAGGGGAAAAATTTAAATTATTGGAGCTAATGGGGCCGTTGGAGCCTTTTTGAATTGTTTTTGAATTTTTTACTATTCTAATCAAAATAATTAATTTTGAAATTTTAAGTCGCCTTCCGAAAATGAGATGAAAAGTCGGTCTGTTTGTTTGTTTGGATCAAATCGTTGATTTAGCTTAAATGTTTGAATGAGGACTTGTTCCCGCTCAAAAATCTAGAGACGTTTGTTCTACGACTTTTTCTAAAAATCGCTAGTTTAGCGGGAAATCGCTAAAAACCGTCAAACTTAAACCCTCATAGCATCCAAACGATAGAAGCTACAGATGTGATCAATATATAATTTAAAAGGTATTTTGAAGGGCTATATCTTAAGTTTTACATATAAATTATTTTAAACAAAATTTTTGCATTCGGCACTGCGCAAAACAGTGAGTTTTATTTGGGATGAAGAATTGAGACATTTAAGCGCAATGTGCCGAGTGCCAAAATTTTGTTTAAAATAATTTATATGTAAAACTTAAGATTATTCGTCACAAAATTGGATATCAGAAATTTTGGGGCATGAAAATGTTTTCGTAACTAGACTTTTACCTCGTAAAGAGGTTTTTTTATGGGATTAGGTTATACAGTTGAACTACCATAGCTCGAATTTCTCTCTAACTCGAGCTAAATGAGTGGCAGTAAAATTAATAAACTTAAAAAAAAGAACTCTATAAGTCGAATATCTCCATAACTCGAATGATAATGAACGATAATTATGATTCGAGTTGGGGAAGTTCGACTGTATACAGTTTAAACTATAATGAGACATAATTATATTCTCGCACAAATACGCACAAAATTAGTTCCTCCCCACAATAGACGGTGTGTTCAGTTTTCTAGCTTTGGACACATAAATCACTGCACTAAAATAAAAAAATATTTATGAGTTGCTTTTAGTTGAAGTATACACTATTCAAATTTCAATTCAGAAACCCAACTGAGCTAGTCGTTTTGATTCCGTGTTTTTCTTCGCAATTCGTTTTTTTGCAAAGTGAACTTACTAAAATTAAAGTATTCTGTTGTATATCAATATTGTACTTGTGAAAAGTTTAATCAAAGTAGGCAATAACATATTAATGGTATTCCGGGAACCGTTTAAGATTTGGTTTACATTATTTTTAACCAGTTGACGGAACGACCCTTTTTGCACACTGATAAGTTTAAGATTTCGTGAACAGCTGACAGCCTGGGTGAACAGCCGATGGACAACTAAAAAGTATAAAAAAGGGCGTAATTGCACAAAATGCTGAAAGAAAGCCAGAAAAGAAAATTTATAAACGTATTAAACAAAAGTTTACTCATCGAATATGTTTTTATTGAATATTCGCAGATTTCCAATGTAAACAAACACCCAATGTCACACAGCTGTCAGTTGAAATCATATCGAAATCAAAACGAAATCAACCTCAGCAGATTTCACGAAATCAATTAGTAAGACCACATTTCCCTGATTTGCTCTGGGCACACTGAAAATTTTGTATGGAGCAGCTGTGAACAGCTGACTGCGAAATCTAAACCAAATCTAAAACGGTTTCCGGAATACCATTATTATATTGTTGTATAATAAAGTAGTCAGTTCAAGCTATGACTTCATAGCGAGAACTCCCAAAAGTATCGTTATTATTTATATAGCTTTACATTTAAATTTATTATATTATAGTGTTGTCAGTTCAAGCTGTGACTTCATAGCGAGAACTTCCAAAAGTATTGTTATTATTTATATAGCTTTACATATTATATTGTCGTGTTTATTAAGCTGAGACTTAATATCGAGAACTCTCAAAAGTATTGTTATTATTTATTTAGCTTTACACTTGTTTATAATAGATATTGTTATTTACAGTTTTCGGGTCTCTAAAAATCGTATCAAAATTATTTCTTTGCTCATCGCCAGTTCAGTCCTTAAGGATTTACCCACTTCTTGGACAGCCTTTTATTTTTCATTAATTATCGTGAGCCTTTGGAATTTTTCTTCCGAATTTGTGTTTGTTTTTGGAAAGTGAAAAGTGAATTAAATTAAATTTATCAGTATTGAATTTGTTTATTATTGTTAACTGCAGTCTTCGGGTCTCTAAAAAATCGAATCAAACTTATTTCTTTAATTTATTTTATTTTTAAAGTAGACAGTCCAGCCCTTGCTTGAAGCTGTTTCCTGCCATATCAAGCGGCTTCCTTTAAGTCTTTTAAGCGTCTATAGGTAAAATAATTTGTGTATTATTGCGTCTGATTTCTCTGATTGCCTCCTTAGCCGTCCCTTCTATGTCAGCCCAATCCATTGAAAACGATTGATTAGAACTATCTTTGAATCCCCTCGAGGGCGCAAGTGGTACTGGATTCAGTGTCACGGTCCTCTATTGGACCCTCTTTTGGTGTGCACTCTTGCCTATATGTGTCCATGCAATAAGCTGACACATATTGTGAACCCTAACCTAACTTGAATTGTTCATTAATTTCTTTCTTGGCATACCTGTTGGGGCGTACTTTTCTGAAGGTTAAGACTAATAAGCATCGTAGATTTTTGATATCTACAGTGTTTGGGTCTCAAAATTCCAATTAAACATTTTTTTTCTCTCTTAAATTCATTATATTCGGGCCTGTTCTGAATTCCGAAAACGAGTCGATTTGCCACAAAACGAGTTGATTGCTGTTCCGAATTCCGAAAGTCGACCATAATTGTCGTTTTCAAAACGTGTGCCTTAGAGTCATCGGATTTGAAAATAAATGCCATTTAAAGCACTAAAATAAATACCTAAAATTATAAACTGAAAATTGTAATAATGTTGAGAATTTTTTAAACCATTTAACATTAATACTTGAACTTTAAAAAGTTTAAGTATTTTTTAAGAGAATTTTTTTAAAATCATCTAAAAAATATTTTATTAAAAACGAAACCGAGCTGTTCTGAATTCCACTTTAACTTTTGATATCAATACCAACTCACGGTTAAAAGCTGCTGAGTTGCTTCAGTTGAACATAAAAATTCGGACAACATAGTTTTAGTCAAATTTACCTTCTACCTGCTATATTCAACCAGAAATACTTAAAATGAATTTTCGAAACGTTTTCGAAACCAAGTTCGAAAAGTAAAAACAAGCCTATTTCTATCGGATTTGGGAACAGCAAATAGTAAAACGTTCGTTTTCGTTTAGTTTTTACTTTTTGAAAATGTTTGGAATTCGGAACAGGCCTGATATTCTCTGTCTCAGCCTCTGTAGCTCGATAAGCTAGGCTTACAGAAATTCCGCCATTCCGAGGAACATATTCCTACGCGGCGCCCGGATCCCACCGCTTGCCAAGCTTCAACGTCCAGCGGTTCCTTATTCGTTGTATGTTTTCGGCATCGAAAACATAGGCGAATTCATTGATCAAGCCATCGACGCAGTGGGTGATAGCTTCAAGTCGAGGTTGGGTGCCTGATGTGCCATTATATTCGAAGCGGAGGCGGAAGCAACCACTGAGGCCTTCTCGGATCTTGCCCGAGCCCACAATCTGAGAGTGAAGAACGGTAAAGATATCTTTCGACCAAGACTCATGGCCATCACTAGTAGCCTACCTGCTCCCCTGGCAACGGACTGGGTCGCTAGTAAAATCACGGCGCTTGATTTTTCACCGATAAAGACGATCTAGAGTGGCAATGTGACATCGACGGTCTTGCAGACTTAATCCCTGTTCTTTAAATTGGCCGGACATTTCTCAACCTGGACGCGCCTTTTAGCTCGCCCTTTCCGATCTACCTGAGCAAAGTTGGCCATCAAGGTAGCTGGACTTGACCAAGTCAAAACTTTCCGCCACTCTCTTTCCGAGCGCCTGTTTTTCCTTGACCGGCCCCCTGTGGTGAGTTCTCCACCAGCGGATCCCAACTTGCCACCCGCGGCTTCCATTTTTATGGATGACTATGATATAGAGGACGATTTTGTTAAGTTGATCCCAATCGTCTAAGCCATCAGACAACTCTCCTACCTGGACGTCCCTCTTTTCTCGCCCCTATCAGAAGAACAGTGCTCGAGCATTGGTGAAGGATATTAGTCAGGAAGCAATTCTAATACCGGATTATTAGGCAGCGTATAAGTATCCACATGATCCAAGTGCTGTGCTTCCTAGCGGTATTCAACGCGTTGACCACCCAACATCATCCAGCGTCCGGCAGTTTGTTGCAGCGATTCTGGAGACCCTCCATTGGCTATTTTCTGGAGTTTCAAACCTGCTGTTACTACTTACTCCACCGGCCTTTTGTACCAATGTACCTTTTGACCTCACCTGAAACCTATCTGATCCTAACTAACGCTAATCAATTCATTTGCTTACTGCCTCATTTCACTCAACATAGCCCAAACCTAATCCCTTGTCTTTAAATTGGCAGGACACTTCTAAGCCTTCTCCGCTGCCGCTCGAACTGATCTGGCATAAGAACGGGGCCCAATTTTTCAAAGCCAATGGATGGGAATCAAATGGCTTCAATCTTTGGTGATTCAGCGGAAAATAAAGTTTTCCTTTCATAGAAGCTGTTGGAAACCTCGTGTATCTGGCTAAAGGAACTAGACCAGACATAAGGTTTGCTGTAGGAATATCAAGCAGATTTATTGAAAAGCCTAAGGAGGTCCATGTTAAAATTATAAAAAGGATTATGAAGTATCTGCGTGGGACGCTGGACTATGGAATTTTCTTTGAAAAGCAAGGAGAAAATATTTTAGCTGAATTCAGTGACTCGAAGGTCGACATCAGGAATTATATTCTTCTACAATGCTAAAACAAATAGGGTATTCAGAAACTATGATAAATTCATTAAGTGATAAATTTATTACACTGTAACAGTTTAATGAGTTTTATTTCAATGAACAGTTGTTTCTCTTTATTTCGTAGGCGCTCATGCGTTTGGTGTCCCCCTCTTTTTGACACAGTAAAAAATCAATTTAATCATTTAAAATAATTTGCATCTCTTTATTTAGATTCAAAATCTGTCCTAAGGGACCATCCCTAGAATTGTCATTTGTGTGATTCGAGCCCTAGATATTTAACTGAAAGTTCTAATTCTGGCAGGTCGAACCAAGAAAAAGTAGTTACTTTTACAACCAATACCAACCTCAGTGTGACCTTATTTCGTTAGATACTTTTAACAGTCTTTGTGATAAATCAGCTGACAGTTCAATTTAACTCAAAATATAAAACAAAACCATTCGACCTGAAAAATTAGATACGAAAATTCGTGAGATTTATCTACTAGCGCTGTTTATTTTCCTTTAAGCTACTCAAAAAGAGTTTCCAAATGCAACTTGGTTTCCTCTAGCAGCTTCAAATAATACAGTCTGGCCGTTAGTCACCTTATAAGTAAATACACTTTGCCCCAGGGCATGTTTGGTGTGATAAACTTTTTTCTGTGTTTGTCGTCATTAGAACATATATTATTTTATCATATAACACAAATATCAGAGTTTCTGAATACCCTTATTATTATTCCTATATTCCATTTACAGAACAACATGAATGAGAGGGATAGAGAGAGAAGTTTACGCAGGGACAGAGAGTGAGATTCAGATTGAGGCAGAAAGACGGAGAGGCTTGGAGATAGTGGAAGAGAAAAGGCAAAGAGCGAGTAGCAGAGAAGGAGGCAGGATGACAGAATCAGAAAAATTGAAGAAGAAAAAGAGAGGGAGATAGAGAAAGAGAGGGGGGTTTTACCATAGTGCTCTGGATTTAGCAGAGGAAGAAACAGCCAACCAGCTCTAAACAAAAAGAGGGATGTGGGAGCCCGACAACTCAAGTAGGCCTTGAACTGACAAAGCATTGACATGAAAAATGATTTTATATAGTATAGGCGACAACTGGCAGCCGACAAAGCAGTATAAGCCCTCTAGTACAGCAGACCGATTCTGTATCAACGTTTCGTCGACGTTTTCGTAACTATCGTCGACGCACGCTTGATTCCCTCACAATGTGTTCGATTAATATTTGAATAATTTTAATTATTCTAGATTATTTCTGATTTTTTGTAATCGTAATCATTAAATAACCACAAATTTTTCAACAGTGAAGTTTATAGTCACTGCGATTATTTCCAAAAATAATTTAATTGATTGGTAACTCTAATCGAAATTATTCTGGTATGCTCACGAGCCAGGTGAGCTTTTTAAAGTCTTAGTATGCACTTTTGTTAGTTAAAACTATACCTTTTAATCGGTGCACTGTGGCTCGTTTCCCAAAAACTCGTGGCAAAAATCAGTTTTCGAGTTGTTCCGTTTGAGAAAAATGTTTATATTTTTGAATTAAGAAATGGTTGAAGTATTTTATGCAGAATGTCTTAGGTTTTTAAAAAATTTTGTTGTGGGCTGCGGAGCTCGTCAAAGTTCAAAAATCTTTCCAAAAAATGCCAAGTGTGAAATTTTACGCTTAAAAAGGGCAAGTTTGTCGTAGTCCATCTTTGAATTGAGCTTAGTCTTTGTATTAAGCTTATTTACTTATGTTAACTGGCCTATCTTTAAAATTAAATGCAAATAAAAAAAAAAAATAAAATGTAAAGGAAACATTTTTTTTTTTGTTTTTCTTTGCATCTTTTTTTTTTGGGTTGTTTTTGAACTTTCGGTTGACTTTAGAAAAAATGGCGGGGAGTGCCGGAAAGTTTTACTTTTGAATATGATTTGGTACATATTTTAGAAGACATTTAAAAAAACAACCATTGCCACAATTGCCCCAAGCGAAATTTATTTTGGTTTTAGTAAAGTAACATACTGTAAATTGCACAGCAGCCCCTTGTCCGTATGCAGTAGAATTTGCCCTTGCTTAGTACAATTTGACTGTGAGGAAAAATCTGTAACTTTTAAACTAGATGAGATATCAGGTTGAAATTTAAAATATATATTCCCAATTCTATAAAAAAAATTTTAAAGAGAAATGAAAGTGGGCGTGGCACTGAAAAGGGCGTAAATTACTGTTAAATACGCAAAATTACTTATGCGAATGGAAAAAAAAAATTGTTCACAGTTAAATTTTTTTTAAGAGAATTCAAAATTTGTTAAGACTTAAAAAAAAAATATTAAAATAATTTTTACATTTTTTATAACATTTTAAAAAGTTAAAATTACAAAAAATTGTGTTTGACTGTTAACTTACGCCCTTTTTAGTGCCACGCCCACTATAATTTTTGTTTCAAAAATTTCTTTGAAGAATTGGGAATCTATGTTTCAAATTTAACTCGATATCTCAACTAGTTCAAAAGTTACAGAATTTTGCCACGAGTTTTCGGGAAACGACCCACAGTGCGGTGTATAACTCGAACTGATAGATCCTTTAAAAAGGAGGTTGCTGTCAAAGCCATGTCAAGGACACCACCGGTTCTTACCTATTTGAGCAGTGCTACAGATTTCTCTGATAGCCGCCCTACATGAAGAGAGTCAAGCTAAAATAAAATTTTAAATTTGAATAACCAAATAAAAATTGTATTTTTATTATTATCATTATTTATTAAATCAAAAGCCCAGAGAGTATTTGAATCTTATTTGTGCCGTTTTCCGCCGCTGTCGCAGTTTTTGTGTGTGTATTTTAAACAACAAGCATTCATTGGTCAAAAATTCTAAAGCCAGGACAAGCATCAACCAGCCAATTCTCTTTCTTCTAATATTTCGCAATGAATAACCTATAAATTGTCTTATGGAATGCTGCAGGAGTCTTAAATAAACTCGTTGAGCTTGAGTCTCATATTCGCCAGCTTGACATTGATAAAGCCATCATATCAGAAACTCACCTAATTACTCTTTCGGCTAATGCTTGTATTAAGAAATTCCACCTATGGCTCAATCAAAACATCCATCTTAACACTGAAATCTCCTCTGGTCTTGACATTGATGATGCTGTTGATATATTTACAAGAAATGTTTTACAGGCTGCCACTTTTGCATCCAGCAATGCTGCCTACTTGCCACCAAATAGTAGATTTCGCATCCATTATACTCCCAACCGCCACATACAAAACTTGCTAATTGCCAAAAGACACTTTAAATTCAATCACTTAATGCTTCATAATGATGAAGCTAGAAGGTTGCATCGAGTTACCTCTAAACGACTTAAAAAAGCTCTCGAGGCTAGCAAAGCCAGACGCCTGGATCGTACCCTTTTAGCCATTGATCCCAATGACAGATACAGTATGCAGAAGCTCTGGAAATTTACCAAACAAATTAAAAGACAACCAATGCCTAACCTCCCAGTCCGACGCTACTCTTCTTGTTCCAGCGACTCTCCTAGCTGGTGTAAAACTCCTCTGGATAAGGCTGAAGCCTTCTCCCTCCACCTTGAAGAAAGATTTAAACCTTTTCTGTTGAATACCTCCTCTGAACGTTCTGAAATTGATAACTGCTTGGCCACTTTCCCTCCGCATTTGCTAGATACGCCAAATTTTCGTCCTGTTACTCTTCCTGAGATCAAAGCTATTATTAAGAAACTAAGTAATAATAAAGCTCCTGGTATTGATAAAATTGACAATAGAGCCATTAAGTGTCTTCCTGACTCTGCTCTCTTATATCTAATCCTAATCTTTAATAATGTCTTCCGCTTCGGCCATTTTCCTCAACAATGGAAAATGGCTGTTGTAACAATGATACCTAAACCTGGCAAGCCCTCTGAAGAACTAGGTTCCTACAGGCCTATCAGCCTTCTATCTGGCTTCTCGAAAATTCTGGAGCGCTTGTTATTAAAACGATTTTTTGAATCTCCCACCTTCACAAAATCTATTCCTAACCATCAATTTGGCTTTCGCTACCAACATAGCTGTGATCAGCAATTGGCCCGTGTCACACAATTTATACTTAATGCTTTTGAAAAGAATCAATACTGCTCTGCTGTTTTTCTGGATATCCAAGAGGCATTTGACCGCGTTTGGCATCCTGGCCTTCTTTACAAACTTAAATCCATTCTTTCTCCTACTCTTTATGCAGTTACATCTAATTATCTAACTAACAGAACTTTTATGGTTGAATCCCACAAGGGTGCAAGGTCGACTCCCAAAAGTATTTCTGCGGGTGTTCCGCAAGGAAGTGTTTTGGGTCCCATTCTCTACACAGTTTACACTGCTGATCTACCAACTCCTGAAACTATTATTGTTGACCCTCCCCACAGTTCAGCTACCTTGCTGGCCACTTATGCTGATGATACCGTTATAATCTCAGCCTCTGAAACCGTCACCTCTGCTGTTCGTCAAGTTGAAACCTTTCTAGTAGCCCTAACTACCTGGACCAATAAATGGTGCATCAAAATTAATGCAAGTAAAACTGCCCATGTGCTTTACACCCTAAGAGACACTACTGAGTTTGGGATTTCTTGTCCCTCGCCTAAAATAATGGGTTTGCCTATATCCACTGATAACTCTCATGCCTATCTTGGTGTCGTACTCGATAAAAAACTTAACTTTTGTAGACATATTAACTCACTTGTTTGTAAACTTAAAAACCGCAGGTCAAAGCTCAGATGGCTTATCAATAAAGATAGCCGGCTCCACCTTGATTGTAAAACTCTTCTTTACAAGCAACTTATTGCCCCTGTTTGGCAATACGCTCTCCCTATTTGGGGCTCTTTGTCGAGCCAATCACAAATCAACAGAGTAACTATTTTTCAAAATTTAACTCTCAGATCAATTACTAATGCCCAATGGTATACCAGAAACTCTACAATTCATCACGACCTTAAAATCAACACTATTGAGGAAGTCTATAAAAAATCTTCTACTAGCCATGCTGTCAGACTTAGTCGACACTTTAATATTGAAGCTAGGAGGCTAATAGTTGCTCCTTACATACCACTCCGCCTTGCGTTAAGCCGGCCAAGATACATACAACAAATTAACAACCATTTTTTACCCCTTCAGCAATACACGGCCCCTGTTCCTGCTACTAACAGGACTCGTCCTTTACCCAGTCTTCAAGACCTTTTAAGCAAAAAGCAGGCTCTGCTACTGAGAATAAGTGAGCTTCGCTCTAGACTCCCGTTTAACCCTAACTCCACTGAAAGAACCTTCATGCTTCGCTTCCCAATCTCTGCTGTTGAGATAACTAATATCACGAGAGGACTTCGTTCCCTAAATTATGAACTTCTTGACATTGAATGGCAAATTGCTACTATTGCTGATCCTAATCTCCAATCAATAAACCTTTCACTGCCAAATCCTAGGCCGCTACTTGCCTCACCCTCTCCACATCGTTATTCATTACCTCCTCCTGCCACTGTTCCAAATGATAGTAATCACAACTATCACGCCCTTGGACTTAGAAGAGAGAATTTACAGCTGAGAATCAGGGAATTACGGGCTGCGCTCCCGTATGACCCTGACTCTACTGACGACGTTATCACATTTCAATTTTCAATCGACATAACGCGAATGAACAACATCATTCGCATACTTCGTTCTGTTGAAGATGATCTTCAAGAAACTGAGCGCCTAATTGCCAACCGCTAATATATTTTACTTAACTTAACTTAATATTCTACATATATTTTTCAGCACTTTGGCTGATTCCTGTCTAAACTGGTGTTCTAATTTTCCCCAATTATTCAAAGATTTTCGGACTTTCCTTTCCCTCTCCTCTAAACATCAATATATTTAAACTATATCACAATTAATTCATGAACCTGCTTGGTCAACTGCCCTTTTGGTAGTAATAAAACTTTGCACTCACACTCTAATGGCACCACTGTTGCCACTACCAATGATTACCACTATAAATGATTACCACCTGTTGACGAAGTTGTCATCCTACTAGCACTGAGAATGCTTCCACTAAAACAGTATTTTTTAATGCTAAAAATCCGATCCTGCGCTCCACGTGTTCCGCCTCTCGGTCTACTGTGATGCCCCGGATTATGTACCAATGGCCCTGACTCTTGGTCCACCTCATTGTTCGTTTCCCAAATTTGCTAAATTTAAAGAGTCTTTTTCTTTACCAGTTCTTACTGGTTCCAAATTTAATTATTTAATGTATGTTTAAAGTCCAACTTTATATTTTTCAAGTTTGCCGCCTAGCTGCTGACCAAATTGGGGTTTTTCTAAGTTTTCCCCAATTATCTTGCTCGGACTTTTATTAAATTTCTCCTTTCTTTTTGTCAAAATATTAATTTATTTAAATTATATCATAATTTTTAAACCTGCTTGGTCAACTGCCCTTTTGGTAGTAATAAAACTTTGCACTCACACTCTAAAGGCACCACTGTTGCCACTACCAATGATTACCACTATAAATGATTACCACCTGTTGACGAAGTTGTCATCCTACTAGCACTGAGAATGCTTCCACTAAAACAGTATTTTTTAATGCTAAAACTCTGATTCTGCGCTTCACGTGTTCCCCTTCTGGTCAACTGTGATGCCCCGGATTATGTTCCAATGGCCCTGATTCTTGGTCCACCTCATTGTTCGTTTCCCAAATCTGCTAAATTTAAAAAGTCCTTTTCTTTACCAGTTCTTAATGGTTCCAAATTTAATTATTTAACGTATGTAAAGTCCAACTTTATATTCAAGTTGCTAAATTTATTCTTCAGTACTCTAGCTGGTTCCTGACCATGGGTTTTTTCTAAGTTTTCCCCAATTATTTTGCTTTTAAAATTCTCGGACTACTATTAAATTTCTCCTCTCCCTTTTTGTTCAATATTTTAATTTATTTAAATAATATAAACCTGCTTGGTCAACTGCCCTTTTGGTAGTGATAAAACTTTGCACTCACACTCTAATGGCACCACTGTTGCTTCTATCAATGATTACCACTATAAATGATTACCACCTGTTGACAAAGTTGTCATCCCACTACCTCTGAGAATGCTTCCACTAAAACAGTATTTTTTAATGCTAAAAACCGATCCTGCGTCTCACGTTTCCCAATTTGCTAAATTTAAACACTCCCTTTTTCTTTACCAGCACATACTATTTCCAAATTTAATCATTTAACGTAAACTAAAAGTACAACTTTATATTTTTCAAGTTTGCTAAAATTAAATAATGTACAGCACTTAAGCTGGTTTCTGACCAATTGGGGCTTTTCTAAGTCCCCAATTAGCTTTATCCTCGGACTTTTATTAATTTCTCCTTTCCCTTTTCAATATATTAATAATATCAAATCTGCTTGGTCAACTGCCCTTTTGGTAGTGATAAAACTTTGCACTCACACTCTAATAGCACCACTGTTGCTTCTACCAATGATTACCACTATTAATGATTACCACCACCAGCAATTGGCTGATTCCCATTGTTAAAATCTTAATCCTAGTAACTGTATACGTGTCTGGTTGACTGTTTTCCATATTCCAAATTTGTTACCTAGTAATTAGCATAATGATCTGATTGGGTTTTTCTGGGGTTTTCCCCAATCCTTGCAACAAATGTTGGATTATTAATGTTTTGAGTACCCCCAGCCTGTATTCTTAACTATTTCAAAATTTTAATGTTTCTTAATAAATATGGACAGACTCCAGATACCTATAGTTTTCTCAGTGTGTTACAATTTTTAAATCTACCTTATGAACTGAAATCCTTGTTAATCACTCATCGTTTACACACATTTGGACATCAACCAAGATAATTCTACAGCCCCTGGCAACTGGCCTGCTACTTCATCGTTTACATGCATTTTGAACATCCGAGACAATCCTTCCTTTATCGTCACCGGTGACACCAGCTTGTTGGGGACTGGGGGCCCGCCTAAAATGTCTGAGCTGCCCCAGGCGAACAGGCCCGCTACTTCATCGTTTACATGCATTTTGGACATCAACCGAGATAATTCTACTTCCTATTTATCATCAACCGAGATGACTATCCATGCTTGTTCGGGGACTGGGGGCCCTGCCTTAAAATGTCATGTGCTGCCCCAGGCGAACAGGCCCACTACTTCATCGTTTACATGCATTTTGAACATCAACCGAGATAATTCTACTTCCTATTTATCTTCAATCAAGATGACTATCCATGCTTGTTCGGGGACTGGGGGCCCTGCCTTAAAATGTCATGAGCTGCCCCAGGCGAACAGGCCCGCTACTTCATCGTTTACATGCATTTTGAACATCAACCGAGATAATTCTACTTCCTATTTATCATCAATCGAGATGACTATCCATGCTTGTTCGGGGACTGGGGGCCCTGCCTTAAAATGTCATGTGCTGCCCCAGGCGAACAGGCCCGCTACTTCATCGTTTACATGCATTTTTGAACATCAACCGAGATAATTCTACTTCCTATCAATCGTGATGACTATCCATGCTTGTTCGGGGACTGGGGGCCCTGCCTTAAAATGTCATGAGCTGCCCCAGGCGAACAGGCCCAATACTACCTGCTGGATCAACCTCAACAATCAAAGGACCCCTCTGATATATGACTCCTAACACAAAAATTGTATTTTTCACACTACCTATTGTTATTCCTACACAACTTATTGTAACTTTTCTATTGTAACACACTGATGAAACTATCATTTAATCACGTGGTCCCCTCGAGGGCGCAAGTGATTTTAGACTCGGTGCCTCGGTCTTTTACTAGACCCACATTTGAGACGCACTGAGTCCTCCTTGTCTATATGTGTCCATGCAACAGGCTGGCGCATATTATTTCAAGTCTCTAGCTTAATGTTTAGGTTTTATATAAATATATTACACTATTTTCTCATAGTCAGATAAGGAGAGAGAGGTGAAGGCGTTGTTCAAACCCAAAACAAATTTTAAATTAGTCTAAGGCTCATACAAAACTTCAAGTCCCTAGCTTTATATAGTAATTATACTTTATGCCAAAAAAAAAAGGGATTCTGGTCCAATGTGCAGTGTTGCAGACTTCCCTGTTAGTTCCCCTACATGAAAGGAATCATGTGGATGACCAAATTGAACGTATCCCAACTCTTGTTCGCAACACCACGGACTTTTGCTGGCCTCATATACGGAACTGTTGCCAACAACTGGCATTCAAGTCCACACTGCCATAAATTACGTTACAGGGTATCGGCGATACGGTGCCTTTCTTATCGGCCTAGTGAAGTTCCATTCTAAGATACACACAAAAATCCCTGAACTTTTCGAGTTTGGATCCACGAAATTCTCGTCACTGTGATGCTCCACAAAAACTGCGTGTGTTTATATTTTCATGTTTGTCCATTTTTAATGGACACAGGTTAAAATAAAAAAAAAATAATGCAAGTATAAATAGAGAAAAATGGGAGAACCTTTCGGAACCAAGGTGGATTTATACATGGTGATGTATTCGCTCTCTCTCGGGGCGGATCTGTCAAAATGAGTCTGACGTGAGAGAGACGACAGAGATAGATATATAGAAAAATTGTTTTGTTTGCTTTTCTATACTCTCCACTTATTTTCGTTTTGTGCGCTGTGCAATATATAAAATCAAAATAAAATGCAATGGCATATTTGTCTTGTTGTTCCTGTAATGACCCGTAGGTAACCAATTAATTAACTGTGATAATGGAGATCTGTTAAGCTCCTGTTAGCCGTCAGCATCGATGCTGTTATCCCTGTTGCTCTCCTTGTGGAAGCTGCTCAACGGTGCATGCTCCCACAGTTCCTGTTGCATTTATTTGTCCCTTCTTAATATCTCTGGAAACACAAACCAAACGACTTGAGTTCGAGCGACATATGCATTTTTCACACACGGGGCATTTTTTAGAGAATTTAATACAACCGCTTACTACGATGTTTGCTTTCGTAATGACGTTTGTGCCCCGAAAAAGAGAGCACGTCAAACGAATACATCACCATGTATAAATCCACCTTGTTGGGAACGAGTTGCAATTCACAACTGAGGCTGCTAACAATTACATCTGAGTTAATAAAACTTCAGTGACGTTTAGGCGATGACAGCAATTTCAAAGCTGATAAACAAACACAAATTTAGCAGCACTGAATAAAGTGTTGGTAAGCAACCTGTAAATACACAGTATCTAAAGCAACTCTGGTCCATGATGGAAATATAACAAGGTGATGTATTCGTTTGACGTGCCCTCTTTTCGGGGCGACGATTGTCAGTACAAAAGCAAACGTCGCGACGCAGGTCAATGAGCTTTTAGAAGTCAATTTAGAAATGTTCAAATGTTACGAGAACAAGCACAAAACAAAACAAAAAATTTTTATTCCGAAAATAACGGTTCTTAAACCGGTGCATGTGAAAAGCATGCAAAATTGCATCGCACAACGAGCAACAGTGGGCAAAATTTAGTCTTTTTAATTAGATCGTATGGTCACTGTGAGCAGTCAAATGTATTTTTCCTATCATTTTTGGATCATTATTGGTTTTTAGCAATATAAAGGTATTTCAAAAATGGCCTTGAAAATTTTTATTATTTGTTGGAAATAAGTGCCAAAAAGTAAGTAAATTTATAACAATATTCTATTTTTGATGGAAAAAAACTAGCTGGGCTCAATCGTATTCAAATCAACCAAAACATACATCGTTTGGGGAATATCATTCTGAATCAGGATCTGAAATAAAATTTTGCCCATATTTTGTCCAAAGGACTTCAATTTAGCAATGAGTGCAATAACACGCGAACAGTTTTTCCAGGTTTGGTCAAGCACCTTAAGAGCCGTTAAGCTTTACTCAGTCCTAGAGCATGCAGCGATGATTTTTGGCAATGGTATTGATTATATAAAGTTAAAGATGCACTTATAAAACATGTGCCATGAATTTGAGTCGAGGTAGAGTAAGTCTAGGAGAGATATATCCAGATTTATGACCAATAATGCAAGTTGGCTACAGGGCCCAATAAAAAACGTTGATTATAAGATTGATGTCCTGCCTTCAAACTCAAACCGTCAAATTTTTATTTTATGGTCTATCTAGTGACAAAAGTTAGGATTCCAGTTCAGATTTTGAATAAATTTGCAAAAAATAATTTCGCCTAGCCCTTTTATCAACTTTATGTTGTTGTTTTTTTAATTTAAATAATTGTGAAAAATATAAAAATATATTTTTTCTTTCAAGAATTTAATTATCTTTAAAACAAAACCAATTTTTAATTTATTCGTCCAATAATTTTGAAGTTACAAGCAAAAGCATGAGCATATAACAAAAATATTCAATTTGAAAAAACAATTTTTTTTTTTTCATTAATAATTTAAAAAAAATATTTTTAGTTGGTTAAAATAAAACAAAAAATACTAACCTGATACTTTTTTGATACAAAAATTAGTTTTTTTTTATTGCGGTTTGTGTGCTAAAAAAATAAAAATTTTATGGTTTTTCCATATTTAACGCCCTTTAAACTGCCACGCCCACTTTAACTTAAAAAATTATAATTTGTTATTCATTTAATATCGTCAAACAAACTAAAGAAATATATTTGAAAAAGAATTAACACTTAAATATAAATTTAATTGAATTATAATGTCAAATTTTAATAATAAGAATGTAGACAGACACCATGGTATGCACAAAACACCCGGGTGATGTACAAGTGTTTTGCCTACTTCTATTATTTGCGCATTGGCTTTTTTTGTAACTTTCGCTTATTCCTACATTCGATATGAGTATGAGCGCGACCGCCACCCGTCGCCGAAAAATGCCATAGTGCATGCAAAAAAAACGGGAGTGCTTGATACTGCCGACACTCGCAGCACACACAAAATTTGTTATAAGTGCGTAATACGCTGCGTATCTTTGCTTTGCTTAGCCGGTGTTGAGTGGCACCGGGACACACATTTCTTTGGGTGTGAGTAGGGTGGCAAAAAGTGACACCCTTGCAGCTCGAATTTCGAACGAAAACAAAATGGTAAAAGCTGGCATTTTCAAAACTGTTTTCTCACGTGTTTAATGCATTTTATCAACACTATTTTTATGATAAAAGACTAGCTTTGAAGACTTTTCGTTTTTTAATTATTTATAGAAAACAATGCCTCGCGAACGCGACGAAAAATGGAAGTCATGTTTGACTTCATCTTGACAAATGCGAAAGTCTACGAAATGTGGCGTCTAATTTGGAAGAAAATACTCTCAAAATATAAATAATAAAATAATGTAGTTTTCGATTTTAGAAATAATTTTGATAAGTTACTATCATTTTATTTATTTTACAAGTTTTATTAGTAATTTGTAACGCGACATCACAAACGTGACAAGATTTCCACGTAGTTTTTCCAAAAGTTTGTTCATCAAATTTCATTCTATATATCGAAAACAGCTTTTAAAACTTGTTTTAAATTAAACTTTCAATATATTTCTAAGAATTAAAATGGTTCATGTTACAATCTTACTGTCCCACTAAGTGTAATCGTTAAAATACAAACGGTCCATTTTTGAAGTCAATTTTTAAGAAAATGGGCAAATATATGGAAAAAGTGAATTTATTCCAATATAGAATCTATATCTTCATCCTATTGAATTTCTTCGAGCGTATATTGCTTAAATAAATAACTTGAATACATTTTTTAGAAGAAGAAAATTTCACAAGATGTGAGTTTTTGATCAATTTTACGTTTTTCGTCGTGGTGGACCTTTTTCTGGAAATGCCCATATGTGGTGAAGACAGAAAAGAAACAAACCATCAAAGATTGGGAGGAAATTATGATGGATATTCATTGAAAAACCCCAACTCCCGAAATAGAACCCCTAAATAGATCAAAGCCACAAATAGATTATATTTTTGCAGATTATTGTCTACCAACTCAAGACAATAGTATTTTTTCCATTATATCGCGCGAAATTGAGGCATATAAGAATGTTAACATCCAATATAGTGAAGAATTTAATGTCCTGAATTGGTGGACCAATAAGAAGGACCAATTTCCTTTTCTGTTTAAAGTTAGCTGTAAGGTTTTAGCAGTTCCAGTAAGTAGTGCTGCATCCAAAAGGTCTTTTTCATGAAATATGAAAAAAATGTATTTTTCTGGCATGTTGAATCTATAATGTTTTCTTCAATTTTTTTCATTTTGTTACACTCTAGCTGTCAAATATTGTTCTCAAAAATAACTCAGTGTACAGTGAATGTACTGTACTCAAATTCACTGTACTTATTATTCACTGTACAACGTTTATAGTGTACTCATACTCACTGTCAATACAGGAACTAGAACAAAATTAACTGACATTCATTTCAAAACTGTTCAGTAAAAAGTGTACCCATTTTTAATGATTCATTTGCCCTTTTGAATGCATTCATGCAGGCCTCTATTGTGTTCCAAGAGATATGAATAACAGACAAATGTGGATAAATGCAACAGGAACACTATTAGAAGCCGATAATATAATAATATATATATAATATATATTACAGCAATGCAAAGCATTAAGTGCGCGTCAGACGAGAACACGTTCTCTTCCATCGGTTTTTTGCTTCAGTCAAACCGTGCCAAACATCAACACGTTAACAGTGCACTTTTTTTTGGTATTTTTTGATGTTTTTCGGGAAAAATAAAGTTTGCGCGAACAATAATTGTGTTGAGTGTTACCAAAAACCGATGGGATTTTGGTGTGAGGACCGATGCGAATTGTGTGAATGGGTAAATTAACAGACGGTGAAAAGTGTCGTTGAAAACACGCTCGTCTGAGGCCAGCTTAAGGTTTTGCAGCCAAACGCAGTTCCTCATAAGTTGTTATCATACGATCCACCTGTCGTCCCAAAACACACCTTATACACAAAACACACAACTAAAACCAGTCCAAATCATATTCTGTCCGAGAGATCAAAGCTATTGAAATTCAAAACATTCGGATTCCTGTTCTTATATGAACTCAATCCTACATTTTTGTGGGCTCAACCAACCATAAAATATTTCGCAGTCAAAAGAATATCTGAATCGAGAATTTCGTCAGAAGTTATCTGGTCGAGAATATCAAGACGATATTTGCTCGAGGATACGACGAAGAATATTAAGACGAAGAATATCAGGACGAAATATTTATACGATTTAGCAAAAAGTGATTTAGTGAAAATACTATGTCGAAGCTTGCAGACAATTCTAAATTTAAGGGCAGGCTAAGAACAGCGTCAAGGACTAATGTCGTGTCGTTAATTTTTCAAACAGAAGTGAACAGGAACAATAGACGACGAATAAGAGACTTTGAAGGATTCGAATTTGATGAACGAAGGGACGACTTCCATAAAAAAATTTTCTTCATAAGGGAAAATTTATCAAGCAAAAACCTAGACGATGCTCTGCAGTTCTTACACTTAGTACCGATTGGTCGCGACAGAACAATGCTATTTTTTAAGAACTTGCAAAAGGGCAATCTATTAAAAGATTTGGAAACAGGTGACGATGATGAAGACGAAGATAAAGTAAAGTAAAAATAAAAATAAGAGGTTTAAAATGAAGGTCAGTTAGGGCAAAGGGCCACAATTGACACAGCTAATAATGGACAGGAGTCATGTCAATCTCAAACATGCAACAATTGGTCGAGCAATTCAACATCTGACAATGGTGAAAGGTGGATCTGTGAAATTGAAAGCATTGTAATTAGCATGAGTTGGGATGACTTTCAGAAGTTTATTTTTGCTAAGAGCTCGCTTCGTGGATATCGTCCGAAAGAGGAATCAACAATTGGCGTACGTTGAAAGATGCCCTAATAGAAGGATATCCCTCCAACTTAAATAGCGCAAAATTACACAAGGTAATGTCAATTAGGGTATTCACTTGACTGTGGCAGCCTGGCACATGGCACATGTCCCAAACGTCACAACAACAACTTGTACTGAAAAATTTCGTGCCATGTTGTCAGACCCAGACCCTTGACTACGAAAAGTCTGGCATATATGCCCATGTAGGGATGATACAAAACACGATTAATAGTCGATATTTTCAATCGAAATTTAGTATTTTTGTCATTTATTAGTGTGAAAGTTTTGACAACAGTTGTTTAGGGACGCAACAGGTTGAAACATTTTTCGCGAAGCAAAGGGGTAGAGGAGCGCAGACTGAAGTTGGAAAGGGAAGACAATAAATCGAAGGTTGAATATGATTTTAAGCATAAGCAACAGCAGCTGGATCAAAAGAAGAGGATTCTAAGACTAGAGCATGGCTTAAATAAGTTACCATCATGTATATATGCACATATGTATATATCTTAGATTTTATTTTAGTATTAAATTACAAAAAACTTTCTCTTGCTTTCTGACGCCAAACAGGGTACACCACGGGGTTCAGCCTCAGTGTGACCATCATAGTTAGTTTCCAACTTTCATCAATATCATCTCAAAAACCTGCAATACCTCCCGAGGACCCTAAAGCAGGTTCGACTCTGACGCGATATTGACTCCGACGACAATGGCCATGGCATCCTCTATAAAGTCATCCAAAATATCGTCACTTTCAGAATCCAACTGATCTCGGCATACATCTACTAATAATGAAATATGATAAAATGCAACAAATTCTCTATACGAATTTTACAAACCTTCAATTATTTCTGCACTTTTTACTTTTAATTACAAAAATGCTTGGCGCTTTTCGAAGCATCTTGCTCAAATCAGGCAAATTTATTGAAATAAAATAATAAAAATGACAGTAAACTCAATGTAAAACCAAAAAACAGCTGATTGGGCAGAATTGGAACGAAAAGGGCTGTTCACGTTTCAAGTTTAACAAATGTGCCATGTGCCAGGCTGCCACAATCAAGTGAATACCCTAAATGACAAAGAAAAATAACAGTGAATGTGTGCAGGAGTACTTGGTCACAAGGAATCTGGACGGAAACCATTTTTGTTTCTGGAGAGCGAAGGGCTTCGCGAAATTCTAAACCCAATTTACAGCGCGCTTTCCATGAATCCAATACCGTCGCGCAACATAATGAGTTATGTGAACATCAGAGAGCAGTCTATTAAAGACAAAATAAGAGCAATTGTAAAAGGAAGACTTTTATCCCTAAAAATCTATGTTGCCACTAGAATGGATAAAGCTATTCTCGGTGTAAATTTACAACTGATCCACTCAAGTTTCTCTAAAACGGAGATAGTTGTAAAGACATTGGGAACAATCCAGTAAAGGTGTGTACTATGCGGAACACCTAGAAAAAAAAAATCCAGAAAAAGAGGGTGATTTATGAAGAATTTAGGTGCAAAAATTGTTGCCGAGGTCTCTTCTTTTAATGCAAAATGAACTTTTTGCACAGTTATTTTGTGCGTTAAGCTAGGTACTGACATCAGATAAATTTTTAGCGGCGTAAAGTGCTCAATCTTTCGCTGTCGACGAGCGTAAGCCCAGTGTTGCCAATGCAACACGGACAAATAACCAAAAGTTGAGTGGTAACTCTACGCGTCAACGGCGGTTTATTTCAAATTTGAACATGCAGAACTGATTTGGATAAAAGAGGAGAGAATAGGCATTGAAAAATGCAAATTAAAGTTAATAGAGGAGAAATTTGCGATGGCACGCAAGCACAGCGGGAATTGGGTGCACCCATCGCTTTTAAACTTATTACGTGGATTCTCCCTCTATATTAATGAAAAAATGCAAAGTGTTTGGTTTATGTCTAAGAAAACAATTTTAGTTTTCGTTCTTGCTTATAATTCAATAATATTGTCGTCGTTATTGTCAACGTCGCTGTTTTTCGTCGAAGTTCCAGCCATTTTTTTTAATTTATGTGAGTGAGCGAGATAGATATACCCAGCGAAACTCTAAACAGTTCGATGTTTCGCCAGGCCAGTCAGCTTTTTCAAACAGTGCTGGATAACGCCCGTTCCTTATCTGGCAACTCCGTTTTTAGTTTCAGTTTATATGGAGTTTGACCTTAAGCTTAGTACTCAAGCTAACTAAATTTTACGCGGCGTAAAGTGCTCAATATTTAGCTGTCGACGAGCGTAAGCCCAGTGTTGCCAATGCAACACGGAAAATAACAAAAAGTTGAGTGGTAACTCTATGCGTCAACGGCGGTTGATTTTAAATATGAACATGCAGAACTGATTTGGATAAAAGAGGAGAGAATAGGCAATGAAAAATGTAAATTAAAGTTAATAGAAGAGAAATATGCGATGGCACGCAAGCACAGCGGGTATTGGGTGCACCCATCGCTTTTGAACTTTTTACGTGGATTCTCCCTCTATATTAATGAAAAAATGCAAAGTCTTTGGTTTATATCTATAAAAACAATTTTAGTTTTCGTTCTTGATTATAATTCATTAATATTGTCGTCGTTATTGTCAATGTCGCTGTTTTTTGTCAACGTTGCGGCCATTTTTTGAATTTATGTGAGTGAGCGAGATAGATATACCCAGCGAAACTCTAAACAGTTTAATGTTTCGCTGGGCCTGTCAGCTGTAACAGCTTTCTGTAACAGCTCTGTTAATTTATTTAGTTTGCGGACACCCGAGCGTAATAAATGTCAAGTTCTTCTTCTTGATTTTACGCCAGTGTTTTTTTTATATGGAGTTTGGGCTTACGCCAGGCCTTTTTTTGAGTTTGCGTACTATGCTTTACGCTAGGCTTTTTTTCTGACGTCAGTATCAAGCTTTACATGGTTGTTTTTTCGATTTTATGTATGTAACGTTTACCACCACTACTTTTTCTCTCATGTCATTCTTGGCGTGTTTTCAAACACTTTTTCTAACGGGATCCGTACGAAAATTTTATTCGCGGAAAATTGTGTTAAAAAGTCGTGCACAGATTGTGAATCGATTCAGTGAGAGTGAGTTCGATTTTCTACGCCGTCATAACGTTATTTGAAATAAACACATTTGCCCAAAGTGTGGTGCGCTTTGCACTTTTTCATCTCGGAAAGAAACAATCAGGCCTGTTGCGGTTTTCACTTTCGGCAAGATTTTGCGAAAATGAATTTCCCTCACTTGTTCCGGTTTTCACTTTCGGCAAGATTTTGCGAATTGAATTCACGTGACATTGAGCTAGTGAGTTTGAATTCGGAAGAGATTAATCGCTGATTTTAGTATGCTTAGCATAAAATTAAATTGAAAACAAAATATTTATAAAATACTCCAATGTTTTAGGAATAATGTAACATCTTCAGATAAACAAAAAATAATTTATATGATTTTTAAATAATTATTATTTAATCATACCTCAAAATCGATAAGACTCTAACCTAACATTTTTGTCGGATTTGCTCGACCTGTTCTAGTTTCCGCAAGTATTTGTGAAAGTAAATGACAACTTTATTAGGACTGCCCTTGTATGTAAAGAAATTAGTAAATATATTGGTACATATTTTAAACAACCTTTGAAAAATGTTTCGACTTATGATTAAATAAATATTTGATGAATAAATTACACGTTTTAACAGGCGAAAATTCTTTTGAAGCTAATGTCTGATTCGCTCAGAACATTTTCCAGCCCTGTTCTGCAAAAAATTACTCAACACAATGTGGGAGGGAAATTCGGAGGGTAATTCGAAGGAAATGTAAAGCAATTTTAAGGGAAAAGTCGGGCAAATCTTGCGGATTGAAATTCGCAAAAAACAAGTGAAAACCGGATCAGGCCTGAATGTTTTTTTTTTCGCTGTCGTGCGCGCCATATGCGCCAGCATTAAAACAATGCAGTTTTCTGGAGAGTGTGCGGAAGAACACCTTCATCGAACAAACAAAGTTCACAATTCGACCCTTTTTATAGGAACGTAATGGCGTATTCTGGGAGAAGGACGTGCCCAACTATCCTATTCAGTGTTTAAATCTGTTTTAAGGATGGAACCCACCGCTTTCGATTTGTTGGTGCAGTCACTATTAGAAATGGCCAAAAAGGACACCAACTTTAGAAATTGCAGTCCATTACAAAAGCGAGTTGCATTTGCTGTTGTAGTGAAAGAATTTTGCCGCCTACTGTGGACAAATTAGGGCCAATTTTTCTAGCCCAGAAGACAGTGGAGGAATGCGTTAGAGGGGTTGAGGAAAATGGTCTTCCATGGTAATTTCCTGAAGCTGGTCACCCTCGGCTCCTTTGAAGTTACGGTCGAAAAAATGCACAGACGGAAGCCCGTAGTCCAGTGCTACAAGTGCCAATATCAAGTGATTGCTTGAATCTGGACTACGTCTGCTGTAGGTGCGCAGGCTCGCATACTAGTAGAGAATGCTCCCTAGTATCAGAGGATGACAGCAGATGTGCTAACTGTAGCGGGTGTCACAGAGCTAACTGGGACGGCTGCCCGGCATACCTAGATGCATTGAAGGCCAAAGGTCTTAGTAGGCGATCTACCCGGGCTAAGTTGGCCATTCAGGCAGCTGGTCTTGACCAAGCCCATAGGTTCTGGGGCTCGCTGGCTGAACGCCTGCTTTTTGCCGATTCACACGCAGCCAAGACCCGCCACCCGCGGCCCAAGACCATCCGGGTTCTTTGCATTTGATAAGCATCTACATGTTTCAAGTGCTGTGTATCATAGCGGTTTTCAGGTTAACTGTGATATGGATTCATATCATCATCAACTTACAACAGCATAGGCTTTTTGACCTCATCAACGATCCTGTCTACGCTAGCCTCTGGCCTCTAGCCCCTAGCCACTCTTGTGTGCGCTAACCATTTTTTTAATTATAATGAAATTAATTTCATTTATGCAGAAAAATCCACTGTCTGGCCCAATGTGCAGTGCTCCGGCGACACGGTGCCTCACTTAATGGCCGAGAGCTGTGATGAAGTTCCACCGAGACCATAAATTGTGAACTAAAACCTTACTGGGTAAGAGTGTGTTTTCATTTTAAATTTTGTCCATTTTTAGTGGACACAGGTTAAATAAAAAATAAAAAAAAACAATGCAAGTATAAATAGAGAACAATGGGAGAACCGCAAGTATAAATAGAGAAAAATGGGAGAACCTTTCGGAACGAGTTGCAAAACACAACTGAGGCTGCTAGCATTTACATCTGGGTTAATAAAACTTCAGTGGCGTTTAGGCAATGACAGCAATTTCAAAGCTGATAATCAAACACAAATTTAGCAGCACTGAATAAAGTGTTGGTAAGCAACCTGTAAATACACAGTGTCTAAGACAAGGTGAATTTACTATTAAGGTGACGTCTTCACCGCAGCTGCTCTCTTTCGAGGGATCTAATATTTGACAGTATGTCTGCAAACGTTGTCGAAGTACGTGATCCGATCGAAGTACGTTGCCCTTCCAAAAATTAAGTCAAATTCAAGATTACATATTTATACCCGGATATTGTATTCGTTGCAATATATGTAACAGGGAGAAGGAAGCATCTCCGACCCTATAAAGTATATATATTCTTGATCAGCATCAACAGCCGAGTCGATATAGCCATGTCCGTCTGTCTGTCCGTATGTGTGAGCGCCTAGATCTCAGAGACTATAAGAGCTAGAGCAACCAAATTTGGCACACAGATTTCTATTAGCCCCACTCAGATCAAGTTTATTTCAAAATTTTGCCCCGCCCCTTTCCGCCTTCGCAAATGGCGAAAAACCACTACTCGCACAGTTTTTAAGATATTACGTTTTTTTGTAGTTTTCGTTAACTACTGTTAATAACTATCATCCTACTAAATGGCAACAAGATGGGACAAATATAACAATGGTAATGTATGATTAAAGATTTTATGCAATGTAAGTGCCTAAAAGCATGTAATAAAAATATTTTCAATTAAGTTAAATAAGTAACGGGTATCCTATAGTCGGGAGCTCGACTACAGCCTTTCCCACTTGTTTTAATTTTCGATTTTATGCCAAAAAATTGGGCTTTTCGTGCAGAGCGCATTGGAAAGAAATATGAAGTACCGTAACCATGTTCCGTTGCGACTGGCGGGGAAGCCTGTCCAGACGGGATCGGGCAGCGATCGTTCTACCTTTGCCTGATTAGCTTAAAAAGATTCTACTTTTTCACCGAGTCGAGAAATAATGGGGGGGGGGGGGAGTGAAGACAAGGTCCAACTAAAACAACAAACAAAATTTTAAATTCTACTTTAGCCTAACTAAGGCCCCTGCTCGCTTAGCTCGCAAAATTTAAAGGATGGTCTTTAGTTGTCCGGCTTAACAAATTTATATTATAGAACATTTAAAAAAAAAAAGAAGTCGGAAAGGCTATAGTCGAGCTTCCGACTATAGGATACCCGTTACTTATTTAACTAAACTGAAAATATTTTGATTGCATGCTTCAGGCCTAAGTGCGTCTAAATGACACCCCCTTAAGGCACTTACGTTGCATAAAAACTTTAATCATACGTTACCATTGTTCTATTTGTCGCATCTTGTTGCAATTTTGTTGGATGATAACAGTAGTTAACTACCAAAAAAAAAACGTATTATTTTAAAAACTGTGCGAATGGTGGTTTTTCGCAATTTGCGAAGGCGGAAAGAAGCGTGGCAAAATTTTGAAACCAACTTGATCTGCGTGGGGTTTATAGAAATCTGTGTGCCAAATTTGGTTTCTCTAGCTCTTATAGTCTCTGAGATCTAGGCGCTCACACAGACGGACAGACAAACGGACAGACGGACATGGCTATATCGACTCGGCTGTTGATGCTGACCAAGAATATATATACTTTATAGGGTCGGAGATGCTTCCTTCTCCCTGTTACATACATTACAACGAATACAATATCCCCTTTTACTTATTTTTTAAGTAACGGGTATAAAAAAAGGATATATTGAATTTTCACTGTCCGCTGTTTTCATGTTTTATTCCTTGCAATTGGACATTGGCTAAAAGTCATATATTGTGATTTGGCAAAAGAATCCAAATTTTTCAAGAAGAGTTAATCTGTAAAGATATCTCATACAACAACAGAGTTTTTGATTCAAAGGTTAATTTGCATCCGATTGTTCCTATGACAGCTATGATAAAGTAATCCGACCTTGACCAAATTTGGTCAGAATATAAGTGCCAAATACACAATTTGTAAATTTGGGCGGGATATCCAAAGAATCAAAAAAGTGTTCTATACTAAGCAATTCCATGAACTTTGACCCCGAATTTGACTTACTTACAGGTTGAATTTTGCAAAACGCCGTCTTAGAACACGGTAAAATTCTCTCATCTATGTTATGTAAAAATTTCATCTTGCCACGCCTAACCGTTTGGTCTACACGTTGATTCTCGGTCAGTGAGTCAGGACAAAGAGTTTTATTTATAGCTCATTTACATGAAGAGTGACATAAGTCGAAAATCACGATTTTTGAGTTAATGTAGCAGAAATGTTCGCAATGTGACAATCTATGTTGTGTAAAAATTTCATCATCCTATCTTTAACACCGAGAGTGTGAGAAGAGTATATGTCGTTTTTTCATTTCCAACGATTCGACTTTATTAACTCAAAAGAACGATCCCTCTAGTACTGGAAACTAGTTCGCAACTGGTGAAATAACTACTTACTAGGAAATCACCTCTACTTACTTTGCTAACCCTAAGCAATGCGTTTCATCATTTCGTTTTTTGTATGAAATGTCCGCAAAAAGGGTCAATCGCCACCACATCGTTTACCGCGAACTAGTGAAATGGGTACCCATGAAAAGGGTAGTTACATGAGTACCCATGAAAAGGGTACTTACATGGTTACCCTTGTTAGGCGTGGTGATATGAGTACCCCTGAAGATGGTACTTACATGGGTACCCATGCTAGGGGTGGTGATATGGGTCCCCAGAAATTAAAAAAGCTATAATTTTAAATTTAATTTTTTTTTTTATTTCAGATTCAATTTTGCTGTCTTCAATGACCAATAAAAATAAAAGTTGTTGTCGATGTTGTTGCCGTCGTTGTTGTCATTTTCCATTTTGTTTTTGTTGCAGCTGGAGTTTTGAAAGAAGCGTTTTTTTGCAGCTGCAAGGTCTTTCGAAGTGTAAAAGTAAAAAGAAATTTTATTAGTTTTGAATGAATCGATAAATCAATTAAAAAATTAATTTTTTCAGGCACAACTCCTATTACAATAAATTTAATAATACGTACCAAGCAAAACTCTATAAAAGCTGCTTTCGTTTTTCGAGGCAGCTTTGCCTTGAAAGCTGAAAGTAAAAAAAAATATTTTTAGGTTAGATAAATTTAAATAATTTTCGGAGCACACTTACCATGTGAGGAACGGACTTGTTCTACTAGCTGAAAAACAATTTGCTCAAGACGCTCGATTGTTCCTGAGGAGTTGCAGCTAGACTTTTGGTCTAAAATATAAAAGATTTAATAATTAATTTAATTTATATAAATTTATCTAAATTTAGGCACATACTGGTATAAGACAGCTCCAGTCTCTTAATTTTTCTTTCCGGACTGCCCGACATATCACTTTTGTTTTGTTTATTTAATTATATTTCCACTTTATATTTGAACTGCACTCCTCACAACTGCAATGCTCTCACAAAATTGGTCAACTGGCAAACGCAGCAGCGTTCGATCATTTCGAAAGAGAAGCAAGAAAAACGAAAACAAACGGTACTAGCATCACAATTGTTTTTGTAAATTCATAAACAAACAGCGACAGAAAGCATAATCGAAAATATGTTTTTTCGGTCACCTATGCCCTATTTCCGAATTGACAAAAACAAATGTCATGTTAATCCGTTACGTTTCTTTTTCGCTTTCGAGCGCATATATTTTTTTACTCGGTGGTTCGGCGTACGCTTACCATAGGGTCAGTCAGGAAAGTACCCGTGAACTGGGTGGTTCGGCGTTCGCTTACCATAGGGTCAGTAAAGTAAGTGCCCATGTACTCGGTGGCTTGGCGTTCGATTACCATAGGGTCAGTCAGGAAAGTACCCATGTAGGGAGTACTGGGGTAATTAGTTCAAGCATGGCCAATCGACACCTCCATTACTGCAGGGATATATCTCAGTTGCAATGCAATCGTTGACTAGAAAAGATTATTTATGTTTCATAAAGCTCAGTTGTTTTTTCTCAAATTTACAAGTTTGGCCGCTTTAAATGCGTTTATCTCGAAACGCCATTTTTTTTTAGATATGTCACTCTTCTAGTAAATGAGCGATATGTATATAGAATGCCCTTTTTTCTCATAGTCGGATGGGGAGGAGGAAGTGAAGGCGTGGTCCAAATCCAAAAAAAATATTCGAAATTCTAAATTAGTCTTTCTAAGATTTATGCCAACTCCCTTGCTTTATAATTAGACTTTATGCCAAAAAAAAAAAGGGCTTCTGGCCCTAGAAATGTTGGTTTAAAATTGCTAGTTTAGCGGGTAAGCGCTAAGACCCAAACCACAGGAGCTAAAAATATGTTTAATATATCGCTGATAAGGTATTTTTAAGGGTTCGTCAAAAGGCTCTAGTCTGTGCCAGTATGTTGATGCACTCCCAACTGTTAAAGACCGAATATTCCAAATCACTTTACCAATCTCCGGCGATTCAACCAGATGGAGTCCATTGAATAGCGTAAACAAAGCGCTTTCGTAGACCTAGTTTAAAGGAAAGCGTGGGAAAAAATGAAAGAACTGCTCGCTTTGAGAAAACTCCACATAAGATGGATGATTGTAGGTATGATGGTTCCATTGTGTCCAGGAAACAACGGGGATTGGGTTTCAGCAGATACCCCGGTGGGTACAAATTTTTTCATCTTGCGGAGATTTTCAAAGCAATAAGCGCACTAAGATCAAAAATTTGAATAGGGAAATGTTTGACAATTTAGATAGATTTTAGAAAAAAAAACCCGGGAAAGGCTATAGTCGAGCTCCCGACTTTAGGATATCTGTTACTTATTTAAATAAATTTAAAATAATTTTCATTGCATGCTTTTAGGCACTTACATTGCTTGAAACTTAAATCAACCATTACCACCTTTCTATTTGCCCGATCTTGTTGTGTTTAAGTAGGATGATAGTTTTAATTAATAGATAACGTTAATTCCCAAAAAAATACATGCCAAAGGCTCTAGCTCTTATAGTCTCTGAGATCTAGGCCCTCTCACAGACGGACGAACATGGCTAAATCGACTCGGCTGTTGATGCTGATCAAGAATATATATACCGTGAAGGGTCGGAGATGCTTTCTTTTCCCCGTTACATACATTGCAAAGAATACAATATCCCCATTTACTTATTTTTTAAGTTACGGGCATAAATTAACTATTACTTTATCATTATTTATAAAATCAAATTTATAATGAAACAATATCGCGGTGGACTTGTCGTACTTGTGTTAGGTACTGAAGGTCCAATAAAAAACCAGAAATATACAGTCATCAAATTAATTGTTATTTTATACCAGCTATCGGCACGGCCCTATCTCGAGCGCATAGGAAATTTTCGTGGCGACTGCGCTTCCGCTTACGTACACTCACGTACACGTCGCGACGCGTTTTTGAATATTTGTTTTCAAATTTACATATCTTTAAGAATATATAATTTTGTTTTGTATACCGAAATCATACCGTTATTTCAAAACCGAAACATACAAAAAACCGGATCCGTTACGTAACCGATATATACAAATTTTGCGTAACCGATAACCAAAAACCTAAACTGAAACCGTTATCCGTTTGGGTTTGATATTGTTTATAATTGATAAACAACTTCAGATGTGGCTGCAGACTATCTCCAAGCAGAAAATATTTTTTAAATATTTTTCAAATATTCTGTTTTTAATAATCGAATATTTTTTTCTTTTTTTTTCGTTGCCTTAAATACTCAAAACATGACTGTAGCTGATATTATTCAAATGAAACATTTGATTCCAATTTTCATTAAGCTCACACTCGTGCAATTAGACAAGACCAGTATAAATCTGTTATTTGTACAGTACATTACACTCACATAATACAATTTACACTCTGTGCAAATGAGATCCTAACAAATTGCTTATAAAACAAATATATACATGATATTTCAGGTGAGAATATCAGGGGTCTCACTTACCTATAGGCGCTAATATGATGCAATAAATATGAATTAGGCAGAATAAGCGGAGAGAAAATGTATGAATGTGTATGGAAATACATACATACATATGTATAAGTTCAATTCACACATTCATTTATATAATATAGTACATTAGATGATCACTTCCTGCCTATAACGACAGATTTTTCAAGTTTTCCTCAGTTGGGTGTGATAAGATCGATAAGATCTAAGATCCCAAGTTCGACAAGCCGTGATAATGTCAAATTAAATCAACAGCTTGTGAAATGAGTTGCAAATTGATCAAATCAAATCAATCTACAAACGGCAAAAAAAAAAAACAGGATTCTCGGGATAAAATCCATTCCAAAGGGTGTCAAAAATTCGGTGGTCTATGATTTTATTTTTTATTTGTATTAAATATTTTTCGCGTATTTGTATATATGTTAATGCTGAGTCATTGCCATTGAAACCGCATATAGACTTAATTTAACAATAAAATTCTGAGCACATGATAAAATCAAGAATTTTTTAATTGCACTTTAGATTCTCTAGAAGTTTAAAAAATGTTGAGATTGACCGTACTTAACTAAACTTCGTTTTATCATTTTATTATTTTCATATAATACGCAAAATTTTTGGAAAACAACATGAAATTGAGTTAAAAATTGGGTTTAAGACTAAACAATAATATACTTAATCTAGGTTTAAAGAATGCTCCTAAAGCCAAGATCGATTCTAGGCTAAAAGATATACAAAAAAAAATTTTAATTATTCTTTGTTTATTTCAGTGAGTATGATTAGATAGTCCGTTAATGATAGATCCTTTCGCATGCCGCAACCATGTTGTTAATTAAGCTTATTAACAATTCTCAGAGGAAATTTCAAAGAAATAGCATGAAGCAATAAGAGAGGTAAGTATGGAATATGTAAAAATGTAAGTGAACTAACCGGGGACTCGCTATAGAGATGGAAAAATGAACTGGGATATACATATGTATCTATATATGTCAAAATTCTTACAGACGGACAGGAATGAGTTTAAGGGATCGGAAATATAGAATGAGGGAATCAAAGGAAATTTTATTGAATTTTGTGATTTCTCGTTTACAGATGTACAGACCTATATTATATATCTATCTTATAAGTGCGGTTTGTTACTGCTTGGAAAATGGATTGGCAAGAACTCCACCAATGGGATGGTTGTCCTGGGAGCGTTTTCGATGCAACACGGATTGCACGAATGATCCCTACAATTGCATAAGGTATGAACTCAATTAGACACTTCCTCCTCTCATCGTATATACTTATTTAAAATACTGAAATACAACATTTTTTAGTGAGCGATTGTTTCAAGTTATGGCGGATCTTCTGGTCTCGGAGGGTTACGCTTCAGCGGGATACGAATATGTGAATGTCGATGATTGCTGGTTGGAAAAACATCGTGGACCCGCCGGACAGCTTTTATCGGATCATAAGCGATTCCCGAACGGAATCAAGGCGTTATCTGATTATGTAAGTAATTTCAATAAGATGACATTGATAATCGGGTCTGTTCCGAATTTCGAAAACGAGTCGAATTGCCACAAAACGAGATGATTGCTGTATCGAATTCCAAAAATCGACAATAATTCTCGTTTTTAAAACGTGTGCTGTAGAGTCACTGGATTTAAAAGTAAATGTCATTTAAAGCTTTAAAATGAATACCTAAAATTATAAACTGAAAATTTTAATAATGTTGAACATTTTTAGAAACGATTAACATCACTACTTCAAGTTTAAACAGTTGAAGTATTTTTTAAAATATTTTTCTTAAAAGCATCTATAAAATATTTTATAAAAAACAAAAACGAGCAGTTCCACTTTAATTTTTGCAGGGACCGTAATTATTATAATTTTTAAAGTATAAATTATTAAATAAAAGTTATTTTTTGATTTTTTTCAAATAAAATTAAAAAAAAAACTTTAATTTTTTAATCTAAATTAAAAAATTATAAAAAAAAATTAAATTTCAAATTTTATAATAAACATTGAAAATAAAAATTATTTTCCAATTTTTTTTTAGAAAATTATTTTTAATTTTAATTATATAAATTGAACATAAAACTTTTTTTTTAATTTTTTGTTTTATAAGTTAAAAAATAACATTCATTCTAAAATTCAAAAAAAAAAATTTGAAACAAAAGTTAATTGAGTTTCTCGATACCAACTGTCGAAATTTAAAGCTGCTGAGTTGCTTCAATTAAATAACAAAGTTCGAACAACGAAGTTTAAGTCTAATTTACCCTCTATCTGCTATATTCAACCTGAAATACTTAAAATTAATTTTCGAAACTTTTGGAAACCGAGCTCGAAAAGTAAAAACAAGCCCATTTTGATCGGAATTGGGAACAGCAAAAAGTAAAACGTTCGTTTTCGTTTTTACTTTCTGAAAACGTTCAGAATTCGGAACAGGTCTGTATAAGTAGATTTAGTTCTTTGTTTTTAGTTTCTTAGTTTGTCTTGATAGTATTTTAGTTTATGGAGTTTTTAATTAAACATTAATTTATATATTTTATTAATTTTTAATGAATATTTCTATTTAGATACATGCACGAGGACTCAAATTCGGAATCTACGAAGACTATGGAAACTATACCTGTGCGGGCTATCCGGGAATTATTGGATATGAGGAGTCGGATGCACTGCAGTTTGCGGCGTGGAATGTGGACTACGTAAAGCTCGATGGTTGCTACGCACAGCCTTATGATATGGATCGGGGTTACTCCGAATTCGGAAGGTATCTGAACAGCACGGGGAAGGCTATGGTTTATTCCTGCAGCTGGCCTGTCTATCAGATATATGCGGGAATTCAGCCAAACTTTTCGGCGATTCAAAGTCACTGCAATCTGTGGAGGAACTACGACGATATCCAGGACTCTTGGGCATCTGTTGAGAATATTATTGACTATTATGGAAATAACCAGGATATAATAGCGCCCAATGCCGGTCCAGGACACTGGAATGATCCTGACATGGTATTTATTTATATATCAGGATAGAAAATTTGACTTCTTCCATTCTAAACTTTTCCCTATTTCAGTTAATAATAGGAAACTTTGGACTTAGTTATGAGCAAGCAAAAACTCAATTCGCAGTGTGGGCAATTTTAGCAGCACCTCTTTTAATGTCTGTTGATTTGAGAACCATACGTCCGGAATTCAAGGATATATTGCTGAATCGAAAGATAATTGCCGTTGATCAAGACCCATTGGGAATTCAAGGGCGAAGGATTTACAAGCATAAGGGCATTGAGATTTGGTCGAAACCAATTAGTCCTGTGTATCAAATATATTACTCATATGCAATCGCATTTATAAATCGTAGAACCGACGGCACACCTTCGGATATATCCGTGACCCTAAAGGAACTGGGACTAATCAATTCCTCTGGATACCGAGTTGAGGTGAGTCCTTTATTTGAATTATATTTTAAATACTTAGTATAAACGAACATTATTCATTTTTGTCATTTCAGGACCTTTATGAAAATGTTGATTATGGCATTCTGTACCCGCATACTAAAATCAAGGTGAAGGTTAATCCATCGGGAGTTGTTATGTTAAAAGCTGAAACCCAATACCTGAAAAACGTTTAACTCATATAACACAAACCTCTAATGTAAACGTATTGTTGCTTTTGATTAATAAAATATAAATACATTTTAACGCCAAGTAATCTAAATTGTCTTATAAGAGGGAAAATATTGGATATGTTGAAACCCTCTTCGATTCCGGAATCTCGATTAAACCCTTCTTCTCCCAAACAGAAAACTTTCTTTCTTTGAGTAATTTATTACTTAATAATTGTTTGTTTTTGTTTTGCAGTAATAAAACATTTGGTACATTAAACTGTTTGCGTTTTATTTGTAGTTATGATTACTATATATTTTTAATAAAATTGCTGTATTGTTGATAAGCTATTACTTATTAAGGAATACTTCTTGTTCTACCGGGGAATGGGAGTATTTGTTGTATTGTGTGCTTCGTAGTCCATAACTTCTTCATAAATTAACTCTTTCCATTGCTCAACTGTGTGCTCCCTTTCATCAACGCTGTGATCATATGGCTCTGGAGCAGGCTGTTCAAAATAAACAAATTAATTAGAAAATATACATATATTTCAATCGATTAATAACTCGTTAGTTAAACAATAAAATCTTCGCTGACTCCATAAGGCTCCCTATAGGAAGCTTATTGGTAGTGTTGCCCCACGAGGGTGGGCTGATAAATAATAAGTTTGTTTAATATAGTAATCCAACAACTGTGGGCTGGTAAAGTTTCATAAAAGACGGTCGCATTGTTTAATTTTTAACAGCTTAGAAATCAAATTCTCCCAAAATACATTTTAAAATAAACAAGTGGAACAGTCGAGTGTACCCTGGGCCTAGTCCCCGGCACGCCGAAGATTTGATGCCCATGCAATTCTCATACTTATCCTTAAATATCGACCTATCGTTTTTGTGGCAGCTACATACATACATACAGTAGCGGACAAAGAAAACCGGACACCAGAAAAGAGTGGTTTTTGGAGTTCTCTTAAAGTTTATATTTATTCGAAAATCTCAATCGGTACTCAATGGGTTAAGGAAAGTTTTTTTATCATCTGAACAGTCCCTAACAAACCTAGGTTTTGCCTATGGTCGAATAAATAGAAACCTTTAAGAAAACGCCAAAAACTACTCTTTTATGGTGTCCGGTTTTCTTTGTCCGGCACTGTATATAATATCATAAGTGATCTGAAACAATTTGCACGATATATTTAAATTTTAAAAATTTATAAAAAGTAAAAAAATAAAAAAATATAACAATAAAAATGGCTTACTAAACCAGGAATCGAACCCACGACCCCTTGCTCACGGGAGCGTATCTCTAGCACTAGACTGATAATTTAATTAAATTAAAAATATTAAATAATTAAAAATCATTTGCATCGACAAGACAGGACAGAGATTCGAGCCTCAATCTCCCGTTTCGCTTGCCGAGCCCTTATCACTTCCACCACTCTGCCACTTGGATTGAAGACGACAAATTCGATATAGATTCTCACAGAGTAAATGTAAAATGAATTAATTTGCCATTAATTATATTTATAGAATAGCCATTAGACAAGCCCCTTAGACAAAACTGTTAATATCTTCACTATTTATGGCCCAATCGTAATGAAAGTATGTTTTTGCACACGTTGGTAAAAAAAAAAATATTTAGGTGATGTCCGTTTTTTATGAATTACGCCCCCGTGGCAAAATTTTAACATGAACTTTATCTGCCTGACATAATAGGGAGTCTTCATTAAAAATTTGGTGGTCCTAGCTCTAACCATCTCTGAGATCCTTTCGCTTATACGGTCCGACGGACAGACGGACAGACAGACATGGCTATATCGACTCGGTTGTTAATGCTGATCAAGAATGTATATACTTTATGGGGTCAGATAAGCTTCGATCTCCCTGTTACATACTTTTGAACAAACTTAACATACCCCCCGGGTATCAAAATATAATAGCTCGCCAAAATGTCGGAAGTAATTTGCTTTTCTTTAACAGATAAATATTTATAGTATAAACAAATGGACGGACAATATATCGTATATATGCTGAATGAAGAGTTAGATTTACGAAAGAGCTTGTTATTTTACAGTAAAGAGAATTTATCAACTATTAAACAATAAGGCCCATTTTTTTAATATCTAATAAAGGTCCCTGATAAATTCAAAGACGTATGTTTACATAAAATGCATAGGAGTTCATGAAGTATAAATATCTCTCAGATAAAATTCAGTTAGACTTTGAAAAGGTGGCCCAAGTTTCTTACAAATTTTATGAATATGTTAGTTAAATAATATCAATTGTAAAACAATATATATGGTTACTTACAGCATCAACCTCTTCAGCATCGTACCATACATTAATGTACTCGTGCTTTAAAGCTTTGTCAACCGATATTCGCAGCTCAGGGTCAATGACAAGCATCTTACTGAGTAAATCCCTGGCTTCAGATGCCTTCCTTCGACTATTTTGATTATTATCAGTAGGAAATAGGCCATCCGGAAACAGTCTGTCAAATGAGTATCCAGTATATCGTGGACGATTTTCAACGTAATTGCGAACAGTTGGCTGCAACCTCTGCATAAAATTTGGCGACGGTGTACCGAGTTGCTCTGCAAAAAATTGTAAATAAATTTACCATATGAACCATAACAGTTTTGCTATAGGTGATTTGAATTTACCAATTATTTTATTCCACTGGTCAATGTGATCAGTACCGGGAAATAGAACACCGCCTCTAATCATCTCACCCATAATGCAACCAACTGACCAAATGTCCACATTTTCGGTATACCCCATTCCCAAAATGACTTCTGGAGCTCTGTAATATCTGGTGACCACATAGGGAGTCATCATAAATGTAGTACCCGCCGTGCGTGCGAGTCCAAAATCCAATATCTTTAGAGTACAGTCGGCCTTAACAACTATATTGGAAGGTTTTAAATCCTGTGAAAAAATATAATTGCATTATTGTAATAGTTGTAAATGTGAATTTTTTTAATTTGTTAATATTTTTAAATACGTCCAGATCTATGATTATCTATCTATCCTAAGACTATCAAAAATATAAGGAGCCGATACTTAACTCTATGTATAATTCCAGCGGAATGCAGATGCTTTATTCCGCACAGCATTTGATAGAGCAAATAAGACATTCGATCATGATCTAGATCCATTTGAATAACTTGGCATAAGTTAGCATCCATCAACTCCATTACGAGGTAAACATCCTGGAATTCGTCTAAATTACGCTGAGGCGTAAAAGCGTTAAGCAAACCAATTATCTGAAGAAAAACATCAATTGATTATAATCAATATGAATCAGAATAGCACCAATTTACTAACATTCTTATGATTCACTAGCTTCATTAGCTTGAACTCTCTGTAAGCCCTTTTAGCATGCGTCACATTTTGGAATGGTCGAGATAGCTTTTTAATAGCGACGTGTTGTTCAGTAAGCGTGTCATAAGCAGCACTGTAATAAAACCAGTTAAAAGAAAAAACATATATATTTGATTGTAAATGTTGATCTTAGACATCTAAAACTTGTTTCATCCTCGTCTTTAGCTATTCGTTTTATTGATTGTTTGTTTTCAATTATTGTTATGATAAATCGTATAGATATTAAAATTTTGAAGTTTCGTTTGAGTAAAATTTGTTATATATACAAAAGCATAATTACAACTTATTAGTTAGAAAGTAATGCGATTGTATTTGACAACTGATAAGATAATAACGTTAATCATCGCCAATTTAAAAATAATGTAAGTTAAATTGAGTTTAGTGAATGTATTGAAACATAACTTGATAAGGTAAAGATAAAAACAATAAAGAAAACTAAAATTTCAACATTAACCCTTTGTACAAATATCAATCAATTTTTCTGTAACTATCTATTTTCATACATTTTTAATTTTTTTCAAGAAGACGTCCTTATATCTTGTTTTTTTTAATGTTATTAAAGGGTGTAAATAAAATTAATAGTATTTTTCTGTTAATTTTATTATTTTTTTTTTGATTTAAATTTGTTTAATAAATGACGATCAATAAAATAATCATGGTCAGTCCACTCAAGTGACGGACCAAAAAACTTGGGAAACGATATGAACTGTAGCACGTATGACGACGTAACGAAAAAAAAAAGCCTGTATAAGGCCCGTAAGTAGGACTTTACCATAAAAAAAACTTGACAGTTAGGTGCAAATATAAAGGCTCAACGGCTCGGTGGTATCAAAAAACAGCGTCATTAACGGCCTATATGAAATGCTGGCTACGCCATTTAACGAATTGAGCAACACTTTAAAGCACTCGCAAGCCACCACGCCGATTAATCCTTTGATTTACTCGCATAAACATCATTGTCAGGGCGGCAATAAATTTTCAATTTAATTTAATTTATAATAGAAGAGCAATTTGACAGTTTGACTTCAAAATATCGGTTTTTTTACCGGCCTACTTTAAGTGCTATGCATAGTACGCTCTAGCCGAAAATCTGTTTGCAAGGCCAAAACTCCATATAAAAAAAAGGGTTGCAAACATGCTCGAAAATATTTTGTAAGGTCATTTCTAAAACCTATGTACGCTGTACCCAAATATGGGCAGCTCAGAAAATTTTCTGGCGTTTAACAACACTGTTTGGTAAACAGATGGCAACTTTTTTTTTACCTTTCAAAACATCGATTGAATCGGTGTTTCGACTAGTCGAAATCTTTTAACAGCAATGGCGGGAAAAATAAGCACCAAAATATGAGCCGAATTTACACTGGCGAACATAATTATTGGCACAGCAAACATTTTGAGATTTGGGGGCTTAATTGTTCCCTTATCGTTAACATATTGGCATCAATGGAAAGGTCATTTGAATTCCGTTTGAATGATATAAAACTTTCCTTAACCCATTAAGTACCCTTCGAAAATTTCGAATTTATGTAAAAGTCAATTTTCGAAACTTTTTTCCTCGATTTTTTACAAAAAATATCTTGATGCAAAAAAATGCTTCAAACAATTTAAGGAGTGACTGCAAAAAAAAATTTTCAAAAATATTTTTTCTAGTATTTTTTATTATTTTTTTAAAATTGCTAAAAAGGCACTTTTTGTGTAAAAAGTAGGAAAAAGGGGTTAAAATGGTAATTTTTAGGATTTTCAAAAATTTTTAAAAAATACTAGCAAAAATATTTTTGCAGTCACTCCTTAAATTGTTTGAAGAATTTTTTTGCATCAAAATATTTTTTGTAAAAAATCGAGGAAAAAAGTTTCGAAAATTGACTTTTACATAAATTCGAAATTTTCGAAGGTTACTTAATGGGTTAAGGAAAGTTTTATATCATTCAAACGGAATTCAAATGACCTTTCCATTGATGCCAATATGTTAACGATAAGGGAACAATTAAGCCCCCAAATCTCAAAATGTTTGCTGTGCCAATAAATATGTTCGCCAGTGTATATCTTCGAAAATGAAGAACGAATAAGGCTAATTGAAGAGGTGAGAGAGAGGCCATTAAAATGGGATTTAGTGCATGGGAAAGCATTTTTTTGTGCTCAATGTAACTTATTTGTTTGTTGTGCACAGCTGACGAACAGTGTGACCACAGCAGCATAAGTGATAACACTGACGTTTGTAAGGCCGGACTTCAAAACATCGAACAATTCGAGCGCTCAATATGCTCAATATTTGTCTGTCGACAGACAAGACAGTGTTACCAACACTGCAACACGAAAAAATAACTAAAAGTTGAGTGGTAACTCTATGCGTCAACAGCGGTTTATTTTAAATATGAACAAGCATAACAAATTTGGCTAAAAAGAGGAGAGCATAGGCAATAAAAAATTTAAATTAATGTTAATAGGAGAGAAATATGCGAATGCACGTAAGCACAGCGCATATTGGGTGCACCCATCGCTTTTGAACTTCTTACGTGGATTCTCCATCTATATTAATGACAAAATACAAAATTATCTAATTTATGTTTATAAAAACTATTTTAGTTTTCGTTCTTGCTTATTATCTACCAATATTGTCGTCGTTTTTGTCCAAATTAAAAAATACTCTTCATTGCTTTCACTTGTGGGCCAGACATTTCTCTCCTATATACCTAGCGAAACTCTAAATAGTTCAATGTTCTTTGTGGCCAGTCAGCTGTTGCCAACAGTGCTGCCGTTTTTTTCTTGAGTCTGCGGACACACAAGAGGACATAAATGTCAAGTTCACATTACGCCAGCGTTTTTCTTATATGGAATTGGGTTTATGCGACGCCTTTTTTTTTAGTTTGCGTACCATGCTTAAACGATGCTTTGTTTACCGGTCTCAGTGTAATAAACTTTTAAAGATTATCAATTGAACGTTTTAAAACACTTATAAAATGTCACATTTTTGTCTCCCTAAAATAAAGGATTGTAGAAAAAATTCTCACACATAATAGGTACATATTTAGACACTTACCAAACTATTCCTTGGGCACCAGATCCAATAGGCCTCAACTTTATGTACCGACTTAGAATTGTGAAATTAGTATCACCTACTTCAACAGTATAATGATGGGCGGCCATAATCGATATTTTAATTATTATTATTTCCGTTAATGACAATTATTGACCATTTCGTTCTGAAATATGTAATTACACATTTAGTATATACCAATAAAAAATTAATTAAAATTAAATCGGAACAGCGCATTTTCGAGTTGAATAGCTATCGATTTTTGTCCGGCGGATGCCGATTTAAAGTATTTAAACATAATTTTCACTGGACAATTAAAGGTCATTTGGTGTGATTTACTTGATATAGTCGAGTCAACGTTTAATTATTAAATAATTAAATATATGTTGTGTAACATATTTTCTTTTCGCAGTTCCAATAAATAGAATTTTTGGCAGAAGACGATTTCAATTAGCGATGTTTTACTGTATTAGGACACACACATATATCTCCGAGTGTCTGCACGCTTATACATTCATATGCATGTATCTGAAGGTAGATCGATATTTTACATGCATACACAAATTTTTATTATATCGATCCACCTTAGAGCTTATATGCAATATATCTTTGTCGCTATATTAACGTATACATTACATACATTAATAAATGTTAAGCAAATAAAATTGCTTAAATAGAATAGTAACATCCACACATAAACATTTATTTGAACTTACTTATGTATGCATGTACAAATATGTGTGTATCCAATTGATTACAACGGGGGTAACTGCTGTTCGTATGTACTTGTCTCTTAAACCAGCAAAACGATTTTATTTTTGTAATCTATAAAATACTATGTATGCGCATATGTACATAGGTAAATTTTTTTTAGTTTTACGTTTTGCTAATAAAATTGAACATGTTTATGTATGTACGTACGGTTGCAGATATAAATGTATACTAACACTCAAAAACACATGCAAAATACATACACATGTATATTCATATGTATATTTTAAGTTAAAGCGTTTGATTTTTTTTTTTAAATACTCATATTATCAGTACAAAATAAAGTTGACAACACAATCTAACATATGTATGTACATATGTTCAGTATAATAATAAATACAGTAATCACAGTTTGTTGCGAAACTTTACCTCTGAGATTGGAGTAAAAAAATCGATATTTACACTAAATTGATTTTTAACGTGACTACTTAAACCGCGTATACACAGATGTGAAATATTTTTATAGTGCGCTTTTAACATATAATTGCATGATTAAAACTATTTATATTTGTAAAATGATTTAATTTTATTTAGCTTATGCCAAAGTGGGACCACTTTCTATGCTCGAAATACCAAATTTCTACTGAATACTAAATACTTAAGCTGATAAAATATAGACAATGCTATCGATAACAAGAATTTAACAATCTTGCTACTAGAGCTGCTTTCGTTTGGAGTATCGATTGCATCCAGTGCTGCCAACTTAGCTTTTTTCCCGTCAAATCTGGCTGTTTTTGAAGATCAACTGCGGGAAATATTTGGGAATTGCGGGAAGCTGGAATTCTGGCTTTTTTAGAAATGCATTCGGCTTTTTTTAATGTTGCCACCAATTTCATGAAAATATGTAGCAGTACGGTTGTCACTTGCAAAAAAACAAATTTGGTACCAAAAAAATACCATTTTTGAAAAATCTGTACAAAAAAAAGTTTACTAACTCGCTAAACATATACCAGTTTTGGTGGAAATATACCAAATGTGTGTGAGAGTGGCCACTTAATCATATGTTTTATCGATATTTGCTAATACCACCACCACTACTTTAAGGCAAACTTTACCTATAAAAAAAATGTGCGTATGTGTGATTTACACATATTTTGCTATGCCAAAAGAATATGAACAAAAGTGCTGGGATAATTGGCTAAAGAGCGAAGAATTTAAGGCATGGCTTCGCAGGGATGACACGGACGAAAAAAGGGTCTATGCATGACGCATCTACTGCAAGACCCCATTTACTGCAAAGCTAAGTGATTTGCGTGCTAATGCAACTAAAACGCAAACAAGTGCAATGGGCGGCCTCCAACAAAAAACTAATATAGATCATGAAGAATTAGACGACCTGCTAAAAATCTTATGAATAAAACACATAAATTAAGACCATAAAAAAACAGCTTTTTTTTGCGCTTTTATTCGAATATTTTCAGCTTTTTTTTTCCTTCTCTCCAGTTAAAAACAGCTTTTTTTCTTGATAAAAAATTGGCAGCACTGATTGCATCATGTTTAGTATTTTAAAACCGGCATAAATGATCGATCGATTCGTAATAAATTCAAAACTCATTAGCATATTAATTATTTTAGAATGCGTAACTATTAGATACACTCAAAAAAGCAAATTAGTGATAAATGTATTGTTAAATAACATATTAGTATCGATACAAGTTTCGATGAAAATACAAGTTTTTGAAAATTCGCTGAAGTCCGGGATAAAATTGGGGCATTGAGGCACTTTCTTTGCAGAATCCCAATTCAGTTAAAATTAGTGTGGAACTTTTTAATTTAAACGAGAACAAACAAAAAAAGACCTTCCAACCGCACGAATAAATGTACGCTTACATAAAAATAATCCTTTATTTTAATTTCCTGCATGAATCATTTTATACACATACAATTTATGAGTGTTCTTTCAAGTCGTTTGTAAGAAATTAAATTTTATTGAATGCAGCAATATCAACGCTCTGTACTAACTCTTCAATTTTTTCAATTTCTTCAGTAAGCCAATCAATCGAAACTTTTTCATCTTCCACAACACATGATATGGTCAACTTTTGAATTCCAAAAGCTACGGGAACAAATTTGGATGCACCCCATAGCAAACCATCTGAAGTGATTTTACGGACCTCTGCTTCCATCACTTTTAGGTCGATTTCATCATCCCATGGCTTCACATCCAGAAGAATGCTCGATTTGGCAATAATGACACTTTTTGTTGCTTTCTTCTCAGCATATTTTGCCAAACGTTCTTCTCTTATCCGAATATGTTCAGCATCTTCCTCCTCGCTTTCCGAGCCAAATAAGTCAACGCTATCATCATCATCATCGTCATTAGCTTTGACATTGGCTTCTTTGTTGTTATTTGAAGCTTTATTTTGATTCTCCAACTGTGTAAGACGACTCAAAATGGCCTGGAATGCTTGCTTAAATTCCTTAGCATCAGCTTCAAGTGATGCAATTCTACTCAGGACTTCAGTATTTGCGCATGGTTCTAATTTAAGGCCATCAATCTGAAATGGATGAACACATTGTTTTTAAATTGTATTTATATACCAAAATAAACTGTTTATATAATAAAAACTAAAGAAAATACTACGAAACAAATAAATCAAAGGATAAATCTTTGGGTCTCGATAATTGTTTATAAGCCTGAGTATCTTACCTGTTCCAAGGAATTTTGTAAGTGCTCTCTTGCTTTAGCAATTTCGGTTACCAATAGGCTGCAGTTATTTGTCTTCGTGGCCTTCAAATTACATCAAAAAATATTTATAAATAAATTATTTTAATTCAAATGCATAAGCAAGTGCATTTTTCTTTATTTGTATTTGTGTAAATTATACTGCCGCATAAACTATTTTTAAACACTTGTAGAGAATTTTGCATAAAATATATGTATTTATTCTAGAAGATATTGAGGATCTAAGATTATTTAGTCATGTCCGTTTGTCCCGTTCTATCGGCCAATACGATTGGTAGGCCAATACTTTTTTAAATCACTGTGCTACTCCATTTTATTAGGCCCGTGTTTCCCTAATACATTTGCATATTGACAACCGTAGTGCCACCTCATTAATGCCAGGCTAATATATTTTACAGTAAATTGTAGCTTTGGCTACACAAAAAAACGTGCTCGTACAGATAAGCGTTTTATGTACATATGTACATTTATATAATATACGTACATACATACAAACGTTGATGAATTTAGACTATTTAAGCTACATTCTGATTATACTTACACCAGACAGCCCTTCATAGTACTGTTTTTCCGCATTGTCGTAGCGAGTTTTATCAACCCAAATCTTTTCCAAAGCTTCAACTCTCATATTTAATGGATGTACAATGGGATATTAAAATACCGCTTCACAGATTTCCGGCACTAAGTATTAGAGCTGGGATAAAATCGATGCTAGAATCGATACTATCGATTCTTTTTTTTTCGTTCAAACATCGATTCTGTTTTGGTAGAATCGATGCATCGTGAAAATTCGTAAATTCCATCACTGTGAATAAGGAGAGGAACAAAACGTGCGAATAAGGGTAATTTAATAAAAAATTGTGCTTTTAACTGACTAAATAGATCTTTATAATTGTTTTTAAATTTCCTTAGGATCGTTGTGTGTTGGTGGATCAAGGAATCGGAAGCAAAATGGACAAATTTTTGGGAGTCTCAGGTAAATATTCGTAAATTCGGTTTTAAACACATGTTTCGCAAAGTTAGAGTTGGGCATTTCATATGTGCATCCATTATGCAGTCAAGTTTCCCTATACCGAAGCTCATATAAGTTAGTCGTGATTTCTACTATATATTATATATTTGCGTGGTGCCACTCTTTATTTCTTACTCATGCAAGTGCAAAGCAAGTTCGTCAATGTATATTATGCATACCCCTGCTTTAAAGCGGTTTCCTTACAATTGTTAAGTAATGCATTATTTTTTTCATTTTTTAGGAAACCACAAGGGATCGGATATCAAGGATAGTTCAGCTGAACAAAATGATCCGAAACGAAAATGTGCGAAGTCCAATGTATGGAATCATTTTAAACGTTTAGAAAGTGGATCAGCCGTGTGCCTTACCTGTGGCCACGTTTATAAAACCTGTGGCAAACACAACTAATTTGTTTAACCACTTAAAGAGAGCTCATCCGACTGTGTGCATCCCAAAAGCTGTAAGAACACTCGGAGAGTTTTTCGACAATGCAAAGCCGAAAAAGTATGAAAGTAACTCAACCAGAAAGACTTTACTTGACAAGGCACTTATCAGCATGATCACTACAGGCTTACAGCCTTTCAGAATTGTGGAAGAAGAAGGGTTTCGCAAATTTGTCCCCGCAATACGCCTTGCCGTGCAGAAGGACACTGAATGATGTACTATTAACAAATATGCTTCATCTTCTTTTTTTATTTATGTTCTTAAACTTATAACTTTTCCTTAGTTATATTATTGAAATGTATTTTTAGTTTGTTTTTTACATGTATACGTATATGATCTCCATGAATTTTGATCTTTATAAATTTAAAAAAAAAAAATGTTTTTTTTTCGATTTAAATCGATTTAATCGATTTTTTTTCCTAAAAGATCGAAAAAAATCGATGCACTGAGAATCGATTATATCCCAGCTCTACTAAGTATCAAGTGTTAGAGTTCAGTGCTGCCAGAGTCGCTTTTTTCCCGTCAAATCTGGCTGTTTTCAAATGCCATTTGCTAGAAAAATTTGCAAACAGCGGGCAGCGGGAATTCTGGCTTTTTTGTTTGTTGAAATGCTTTTTTTCAGATTTTTTTGGAAATGCTCAAATATAGGGAAAATTAAAACCCAATATAAGAAATTTGATTCGGGAAACGGCAAAATAATGACAGCACTACAAAATTTTGTATTGAAGTCAATTCCTATAAGGATTCTGCCATTGATTTATTATCGTTGCCTTGGTCAAACGCGAAAATGGAGCGCATATTTAGCCAAGTCAATCTTGTGAAATCAAAACTGCGAAAAAAAAACTACACTTGAGTACACTTAACAGTGTACTTTATATAAGGTAATTGGTATATTTGTTTGCTACTTATTATGAAAAAAATATATTTTATTATGAATTTTGAATTTACAGATATGGTTTTGCAGACTCGACCAGTGCTGCCACACATATAAGCTTCCTAATATATTCCTGCGGATGATAGGAACATAATAATCATAACAGGACAATGAGGACAACATCGATGAAATTATTCACATCTTATGAATAAAAGATTAGCTGCTGCTCAAATGGCTCACTTTTTTTATGAACAGCTGTTGTTGTGCGCTCACTCTACCCTTCTCGAGAAAAAATACAGAAATTAATTAATTGAAAACTAGCTTTTTTTATGGCTTTTTAAATAAATTTTTCAGCTTTTTTGCATCGTTCCTCCCGTCAAAAACAGCCTTTTTATTCAAACAAAAGTTGGCAACACTGTTAGAGTTGGGTCGTTTAGGTCTGAAAATGTTCAAGTGAACGGGTCATTAAAATGAACTAATGAACTTATTCAGTCTTTCATGTACTATATAGTTCATTTGGTCAGTGGGTCCGTTATTATGAAATTTTTTTTTTTTATTTTATTCAGCCATGGAGTCGTTGAAGCTCGAAGATAAAGTTAATTTTGGAATACAATTTAATAATCTTTATATAATCTATTTTAAAATTTCTAAGAGAACAAAGTCAAAAAATATTAATGAATGAAAAATTTAAATGAAGTACTAAAACTAAAACGCATTTGCTATTTATACTTATTCGAATCTTTAAATAAATTTCAGTGTCAAGGAACAGGTGTTAAAGAAATCATCTCCTTAAATCAAATTGATTGGTCTGAACGATGAAGGATAGAAGGCAATTCACATCGTTTATCGTTCATAAACAACTGACCCACTGAGCAGAATGACCTATTCATCTTTCATCGTACATTATAAACTGAATAGAAACTTTTCATCGTTCATAGTTCATGACCGACTGAATAGAAACCATCTCGTCCATAGTTTATGACCAACTGGCCAAATGACCAACTGAACTAAATGACTGATTTAGTTCACGACTGAAAAATGAACGATGAACTTGGTCAGCAAATTGAACTAAACAGCCCAACTCTAATGCTTGTTGCATACGATGCTTTGTCAGAGATGACAAAATATCGATATTAGCTACCGCATTGCTGTTTAAACAATCGTATTAAAGCACTTGGAGAGGGAAGTTCTAGAATCTAGATTACACATGTTATCGAAGTGGAAAGTGTTAATCGTTCTTATTGCACTGAATATACGTTGATTTTCATAAACTTTTTTCGCATTGTGCAAAGTTTATGATATGCCATATGACCAAACCTTTTTTCTTTGGTAACAGTCTAGTAGCAGTAGCCACCGGTAAAAAAAAAAAAAATATAACAAAATGAGGGCAATTTATGATGAATTTAGGTAAAAAAATTTTTAGGAGGTCTTTGCTAGTTTTTTTTATTGAATTTTGAAATTTCGGTATTTTCAATGTAAATTGAGTTTTTGCATCGTTGTTTTGTGCATGTTGTCACTCATATGAAACGTTTACAAACACTAAATTTTCTCTCATATGTAATTCGTTTACGTGTTTTTCAACATGTTAAAACCGTGCATATTCAAAAATAATTAAGCCAAATGAAAATTCAATCTCTTTGGTGGTGAAAACGACCGATTTGGTCCCAAGACATTATCCATAATGTTGGGACCAGGGAGAGGAGGCAGGGATACGCAGGGAAAAGCGCGCCGTAATCAAAATATTAAAAAAAAACAAAAATTGCGCGTTTTTTTTTTTTAATTTTCGCCTGCGACTTACTTTGCACATATCATGGGTGAGGAAAAACAGTGTTGGTAAACGTTTCAATAATCGAAAAGCCACCATGCAAAACACAAAGCAACCATGATAAACAATAAAAACAAGTGCAAAAAGTTATTTTTTAATTTAAATTTTAAAATTCAATAAAAAAAAAAACTAGCAAAGACCCCCTTAAAATTGTTTCAAATAAATTCATTATAAATCGCCCTCTTTCTGTGTTTCGTGTTTTCGGTTTCAGGAATACCCCTAATAGTGATATATCGACTTTCTAGAAAATATTTAATAGAGTGCGACCAATAATGAATCAAAAGCTTATCGATTAATTGTTTAAGTTACAACCCTGTTTTTAGAAATGAGCTAAAAAATCTAACACATTTAGCAATACGTGTCGAAAAGATTGAGAAAAATGGAATTAAGTTGGTTATTTTATTCTGTGGCTATAACATATTTATGTTTTAGTGGGACAGATGCTGAAATTATTAATAAGAATGTGGAACGAGTTTTGGATTTGTCTTCACAACTGGTGAAGACAACATATAAAATAACAGCTGAGGAGACAACCGGCAAACCCATAAAGGAATATGTGTTTTTTGTAACCGAACAAAACCTGTCATACATTTCTGCTAAGGATGGATTAAATAAAAAAGTTGAAATACAACAGATGCAAGAAAGTGCAAGCGATCAGCGTTCTTATAAGCTTACTTTTAGCGCAGCTTCATCCAAGCAAAATATCGTCATTGAGACAGTCTCCACCAAAAATATACTGCCACATCCATCAGAAATAAAGCAAAATGATAAACAATTGGTGAAATTTGTTGGAAAGATTTATCTATATTCAAAGTACGCCACAAATACACAAAAAACCAACGTTATTCTTAGTTCGTCCAATATACTATCGCACACTCAGGCAAAGCCGTTCGCTGTATCATCCAATAAGTTATCTTTCGGACCGTATGAGAATATTGGAGGTGGGTTAACTTTATTCTTAAAAATTTGGTTAACTAATTTCTTTAAAAATTTGTTTAGCACAATCGGAAGAGGAGCTTGTTATTCACTATGAGAATCAATCACCCTTCTTGACCGTGAATACCTTGGAGCGTACTATTGAAGTATCGCATTGGGGCAATATTGCCGTTAAGGAGGCAATTCAAATGACTCACTCTGGTGCTAAGCTGAAGGGATCATTTTCTCGTTACGATTTCCAAAAGGATGGCCGTTCCGGACAGTCGGCTGTAAAGTCTTACAAAACCTATTTGCCAGCATCCGCCAATGGTGTCTATTATCGTGACACAAATGGCAACATTTCTACATCCAATATGAATTTAATGCGCGACTTTGTCGATCTGGATTTACGTCCGAGATTCCCATTATTTGGTGGCTGGAAGACTCAATACACTCTTGGCTACAATGTTCCCTCCTATGAGTATCTATTCAGCTCTGGCAACAAATACGTGTTGAAGATGCATCTGATAGACCACATACATGATAATATGTCCATCGATGAAGCCGTCATCAACATCATTTTACCAGAGGGCTCTACAAATATTGAGCTAGTAACCCCATATAGCGTCAAACGTCATCAAAATGATCTGATGTATACTTATCTGGATACTGTTGGACGTCCCGTTATCTCGTTCTCGAAACAGAATTTGGTGGAGAATCACATTTCCGACTTTACGCTTAAGTACTCATTCTCAAAGATGTCTTTGCTGCAAGAACCATTGTTGGTAATTGCGTTCATTTATATTATATTTTTATTCACTATTGTATTTCTGCGGTTAGATCTGTCAATTACATCTCACTCCCACAAAGATTAGAACTAGAATACAAATAATCTGTAAAAGTGAACTTTTCAATTTACCGAAAAGCAAATAAAAACGCAGTTTAACAATATTTTTTAACTTTGATCATTATACATTCGATTTGTATTTAATGAAATAAGAGCAGAAATTTTCTTAAAACTATAAAATGATCGTATTTTTATTTAAAATGGAAGTAAATTACAAAACTGCTTTTAGTGGTATTTTAATGGGAAGAATTTGCTGTGTTTCTGGAAGCCTTGGTTGAAATGAGAATTCAGACTATTCGTAACCCATTTTGAGTTCATTATGTTCCTTTTACTTAAACACTGTTGGCTCTAAATGGGTTAATAAAAAATATATTAAAATTTGATAATAAAATTAACTCAATATCATTTGGAATCGCTCTTAAATATTTTCTGTTGGGCAGTCATTTAGCTGATAATCAAGATGATACCACTTAGAAAAAGAAATGTTCACAATATAATTTCAAAGTTTTATTGTAAAAAATAACAATATTTTATTTCGATTACTTAATCAATGTTAGCTTTTATTTCTATGTAGTTAAATCAATGGAAATTATTCTGCCAGTCGCATATGAGGGCTGAACAGCTGAACGATTCTCTGAAGTAATTGTATCCTCAGTTTGAGTAATGTCTTTTCTCTCTGAACTCGTCGAATGGGCGGCACACCAGTCAGAAACAGTCACTAATTTCTTGGGTAGATTGCAATTTTCTTGATTATGTGACTGTGAAAATGTGTTTGCTGTTTGATTCAGTGCTTTAGCCGAACTATTCGATTCAAGACTAAATCGGTTTAATACTGAGTTAGTCTTATAATTGGAAAATATGTATACGGATTGTTGCAGTGGTTTCAGCGAGTTATCGTCTGTTGCTTGCGAATAACTGGACAGTGTTGTGCACTCCGAGCTTTCCATTAAATGATTTTGTTGCCTGGCAGCAGCGACATCATTATGCGATACGGAAAATATTGCATATGTCTCCGAATTGAGAATTTTGGGTGTGACCACCGCCTGATCGTCATCATCTTCTGAGGAACACAAATCAATTGTATCGACAAGAACTTCGCTTGACGGTGAAATTCTCCATTGGGAATTAAGTGAAGTATCGCGAGTTAATCTAATATTAAGTTTACTATTAGTTACATTTACAGGTAATTGCTCTCCAATATTCTCTGACAATTTTTTTAACCTGACCGATATTGGACGGCACTGCTTAATCAACGGAGAATTAAGAAATAAAAAGTTCTGCGTTATATCTCTTCGTTGCAGAAATTGACGACGCGGAAATGCATAGATGTGCGAACTATTCTCTTGCAATTTTTTGAAAGTAATATGCACATTACTTGGGTTTGGTTTTTTCTCAAAAAGTTTACTATACTTGTAACTAGGTTTAACTATTAAAGGTGTGTAACAAAAGCGATCCAAACGCTCCTGTCTTTCAAACACATACTCCGATGATATTGTCTGTTTCACCGTCTTCAGTAATTTCTGTCCAGCTGGAGACGATATTGGGATAAATGCGCATCTATTAAGGGAAGGCACAGCTCGATTCCTTCGTGCTGATATGCGTCTATTTCGGGATGATGTCACCATTACTGTTTCCTCATTGTGCAAATGTGGTCCTTGTGTTTTCTTTGAGCAATTGCCATCGGGTTCTTTTGATTGCAGACAAAAATTTAGCAGGAATGCATTCCGTAATTCCGTATCCTCATTTTTACTTTCAAGTTTACTTTCTGGTTCTGGAGAGTCGCATAATATAACATCATCCTCAATATTACATATTTTTTCATGTTCCTGCAACAACATAGAAAACAGGAATATAATTTGTATAATCTTAAATATAAATATTTATCAGAATTTCATTCAAGGAAGTTCCCACCAAATTTGGTCAGGATGTATAAGACAATACAAAAAAAATGCATACTAAGTTTTAATTTTCGATTAATCGATTATGCCAGCTATATGAAATAGTGGTCCGATTTCAACCAATTTAGTCGGGATATATAGGACCATCCATTACATGCATATTCTTTAAAATTGGTTAAGATATCTCGAACAAAAAAGTTTTTAGTACTGAAACTTGATTTTCGACAGATCGTTCCTATGGCACGTAAAGCTACTATGTAGTGGTCCGATCCAAATTGAAAAACAAAATTGATCTTGATCTGGTATTCAGTAACCTACATACCAAATGTAAAGCCTCTAGCTCTTTTAGTTTCTGAGATCGACGCGTTCATACAGACGGACATTGCTCAATTGATAGAGTATATTTACTTTATGGGGTCTGCCACTCCTCCATCCTGCCTTACCTAGCATCATACTCGATCAATAATGCAACGCATATCGACTGTTGAAGATCTTGGTGTCCATTTTGATAATAAATTAGGTTTCACTCTTCATATTCCTTCCATTGTAAATAAGGCTAAAAGCAGTCTTGCATTTATAATGCGTTGGTCTAAAGGATTTAAAGACCTGTTTGTCACTTTATACCTCTTTAGTTAGACCTATTCTTGAATATTGCTCTTGTGTTGGAATCCTCAGCACAAACTTTATCAAGATCAAATTGAATCTGTACGGAAACAATATCTACTTTTTGCACTTCGTGGTCTTACTTGGAATCCAAATCTCCGTTTGCCACCATACTCAAGTGGACTTCTGCTTCTCAATCTCCCGTCCCTTGTAAACCGTGGAACAGTTCTTGGTGTTATCTTCCTCCATAAATTAATTATTGGAGATATTAGCTTGCCAGCATTATTAGAACGAATTAGCTTCAATGTCCCCTTAAAGACGACTAGGAACTTCGTTCCAGTATTCTTGCTTACATGCACTACTGACTACGCTTTGCATAATCGTTTTCGAGTACTATGCTCCGACTATAATGAATTATATTTTTGAATATCAGGCAATCTCTCTCTCCACCTAATTAAAGCTTCTCTTTTTAATCACATCCGTTAGAGGTGATCGGATCTCACTGGGCTGGAATAGGCCTGTCCTGTGATAATTCCTCCTTCAGTGGATCAAAAATCTTTCGAGAGGCTTTTAACTTAAATATTTTTCATCTCGCTGAGCTGGAATAGGCCTGTCCTGTGATAATTCCTCCTTCAGTGGATCAAAAATCTTTCGAGAGGCTTTTAACTTAAATATTTTTCATTGATCATGCCATTTTAAGGTAGGGCCCCCAGTCTCCGAACAGGCAAGCGGGCTGATAATTTCAGTTGACAAGTGGGGTCCAGAAGGATGTAGCAATCTTCGTTGTGGGCCTGTTCGCCTGAGGCTGCTTATGCTATTTTAAGGCAGGGCCCCCAGTCCCCGAACAGGCAAGCGGACTGATAATATCAGTTGACAAGAATCTCAATTATTTATTTATTTAAAAACTGTTGGGGTTTTTCTGGGTTTTCCTCAATCCTTGCAACAAATGTTGGATCCATTAAAATTTTTGCATACCCCAGACTTAACTTAATTTTTTTTTCCTGTTCAGTGTACAACTTTAATCACTGCGGACGGCAGTCCGCGCTAGTGACGAAAGCAGCACGAAGGGTGCGAAGGCGACTAGCATATATACACAGGAAGAATGGAAAATTTGCTATGACTGTCCGATCAGGTCGAATTATATACCGATCGAAAGGTATAAATTTAACTTACAAATGTGCATACTAAGACTTTTGAAAACTCACCTGGTTTGTGAGATAAACAGGTGTAAGTGGGAGGGTCACATTTTAAATGATTGGAGCTAATGGGGCCGCTGAAGCTTTTTGGTCAACATTTTTAATTTTTTAATATTTCTCATAAAAATACGCGTCGAATGACACCTCAATCATCAAAATCCGACTACTGGTTCAAAAGATAATTAATTTTGAAATTTGTAGTCGCTTTCCGAAAATGAGATGAAAAGTCAGTTTGTCTGTTTGTCTGTTTGTCTGTTTGTCTGTTTGTCTGTTTGTTTGTTTGGATCAAATCGTTAATTTAGCTTAAATGTTTGAATGAGGACTTGTTCCTGTTCAAAAATATAGAAACGTTTGTTCTACGACTTTTTCGAAAAACCGCTAGTTTAGCGGGAAATCGCTAAAAACCGCCCAACTTAAAACCCCCATAGCATCCAAACGATAGAAGCCACAGATGTGATCTATATATCGTTGAAAAGGTATTTCGAAGGGCTCTTAGGCATACCTTCGAAGTTTTTTTTTTAGGTAAATAGGTAAACAGCTACAGGTGAAATAAGGTATTTTTCTCCACTTTTGAGAAAACGCCGCTAACGATTTTTTTTAATTTTCAATATGCTATAGTTTGTACAATTTCGCGTTTTTTGATGTATCATGCATAAATTGTAGTCGATTGGTTTGGAAGATATAACCAATAACTAAATATATACATTTTACTTTGAATTGCAATAGGACGGCAGCAGCAATTACATTTGACTAACAGTCCAGTAACAATGAAATCTATAATTTGACAGTCGTTCTTAAAGATCGCCAGTGGCGCATAGAGTAGAGCGTCCGATTTTTGCGTGAATTCTCAGCTCGGGATCCGGGTTCGAATTCTGGCACGGACTAAACTTTTTTTTTTATTTCTTAAATGCAATTCATTTGTTAGTAGATGATTATCATGCATAAATTTTTGTTGATTGGTTTGGAAGATATAACCAATTAACTAAATATATATTTTACTTTGAATTGCAATAGGACGGCAGCAGCAATTACATTTGACTAACAGTCCAGTAACAATGAAATCTATAATTTGACAGTCGTTCTTAGAGATCGCCAGTGGCGCATGGTGTAGAGCGTCCGATTTTTGCATGCGTCCGATTCAGCTTGGGGTCGGGGTTCAAATTCTGGCACGGACAAAAACATTTTTTTTAAATTTTTAAATGCAATTATATTATATTTGCGTAAACTGATTTTGATATAAATATTATTTGTTTTTAAAAATTTTGGGTTAGCATATTGAAAATTTCCCAGCAAAGTAACAATGCCAGAAGCATATGTTATATTTATGTGATGCAAAAATAACCAGTGCTGCCAGACAGTTTAGTTTTGTTTTGTGTGACAACGCAACTTTAATTTATTCAAATGAGTTAAGCATTAGAGTCTCTCTGTAAATTAATTTTATTTATACATTTTACTTTGAATTGGAATAGGACGGCAGCAGCAATTACATTTGACTAACAGTCCAATAACAATGAAATCTATAATTAGACGGTCGTTCTTAAGTATCGCCAGTGGCGCATAGTGTAGTGCGTCCGATTTTTGAATGAATTCTCAGTTCGGGTCTCCGGGTTCGAGTTCTGACACGGCCAAAACTTTTTTTTTTTTTTTTAATTTTTAAATGCAATTAATTTGTTAGTAGATGATCCGAATAGGTTTTTTTTTTAATGTTTTTCAATTTTAAAAGGGTGTTTGCAGAAATCTAAGCTGCAAAGAATCGCTGTAGTCAGATCTGTCTAAGGTGCTAAGTTTCCGTCAAGTTTGATATGTTCGGGAGACGCGGGTTCAACTCCCAGCGTGAGCAATTTTTCTAAAAATTGTTTTTTATTAGCAGACTGTATCACTGCGGACGGCAGTCCGCGCTAGTGACGAAAGCAGCACGAAGGGTGCGAAGGCGACTAGCATATATACACAGGAAGAATGGAAAATTTGCTATGACTGTCCGATCAGGTCGAATTATATACCGATCGAAAGGTATAAATTTAACTTACAAATGTGCATACTAAGACTTTTGAAAACTCACCTGGTTTGTGAGATAAACAGGTGTAAGTGGGAGGGTCACATTTTAAATGATTGGAGCTAATGGGGCCGCTGAAGCTTTTTGGTCAACATTTTTAATTTTTTAATATTTCTCATAAAAATACGCGTCGAATGACACCTCAATCATCAAAATCCGATCCGACTACTGGTTCAAAAGATAATTAATTTTGAAATTTGTAGTCGCTTTCCGAAAATGAGATGAAAAGTCAGTTTGTCTGTTTGTCTGTTTGTCTGTTTGTCTGTTTGTCTGTTTGTTTGTTTGGATCAAATCGTTAATTTAGCTTAAATGTTTGAATGAGGACTTGTTCCTGTTCAAAAATATAGAAACGTTTGTTCTACGACTTTTTCGAAAAACCGCTAGTTTAGCGGGAAATCGCTAAAAACCGCCCAACTTAAAACCCCCATAGCATCCAAACGATAGAAGCCACAGATGTGATCTATATATCGTTGAAAAGGTATTTCGAAGGGCTCTTAGGCATACCTTCGAAGTTTTTTTTTAGGTAAATAGGTAAACAGCTACAGGTGAAATAAGGTATTTTTCTCCACTTTTGAGAAAACGCCGCTAACGATTTTTTTTAATTTTCAATATGCTATAGTTTGTACAATTTCGCGTTTTTTGATGTATCATGCATAAATTGTAGTCGATTGGTTTGGGGAAGATATAACCAATAACTAAATATATACATTTTACTTTGAATTGCAATAGGACGGCAGCAGCAATTACATTTGACTAACAGTCCAGTAACAATGAAATCTATAATTCGACAGTCGTTCTTAAAGATCGCCAGTGGCGCATAGAGTAGAGCGTCCGATTTTTGCGTGAATTCTCAGCTCGGGATCCGGGTTCGAATTCTAGCACGGACTAAACTTTTTTTTTTTATTTCTTAAATGCAATTCATTTGTTAGTAGATGATTATCATGCATAAATTTTTGTTGATTGGTTTGGAAGATATAACCAATTAACTAAATATATATTTTACTTTGAATTGCAATAGGACGGCAGCAGCAATTACATTTGACTAACAGTCCAGTAACAATGAAATCTATAATTTGACAGTCGTTCTTAGAGATCGCCAGTGGCGCATGGTGTAGAGCGTCCGATTTTTGCATGCGTCCGATTCAGCTTGGGGTCGGGGTTCAAATTCTGGCACGGACAAAACATTTTTTTTAAAAAATTTTTAAATGCAATTATATTATATTTGCGTAAACTGATTTTGATATAAATATTATTTGTTTTTAAAAATTTTGGGTTAGCATATTGAAAATTTCCCAGCAAAGTAACAATGCCAGAAGCATATGTTATATTTATGTGATGCAAAAATAACCAGTGCTGCCAGACAGTTTAGTTTTGTTTTGTGTGACAACGCGACTTTAATTTATTCAAATGAGTTAAGCATTAGAGTCTCTCTGTAAATTAATTTTATTTATACATTTTACTTTGAATTGGAATAGGACGGCAGCAGCAATTACATTTGACTAACAGTCCAATAACAATGAAATCTATAATTAGACGGTCGTTCTTAAGTATCGCCAGTGGCGCATAGTGTAGTGCGTCCGATTTTTGAATGAATTCTCAGTTCGGGTCTCCGGGTTCGAGTTCTGACACGGCCAAAACTTTTTTTTTTTTTTTAATTTTTAAATGCAATTAATTTGTTAGTAGATGATCCGAATAGGTTTTTTTTTAATGTTTTTTTTCAATTTTAAAAGGGTGTTTGCAGAAATCTAAGCTGCAAAGAATCGCTGTAGTCAGATCTGTCTAAGGTGCTAAGTTTCCGTCAAGTTTGATATGTTCGGGAGACGCGGGTTCAACTCCCAGCGTGAGCAATTTTTCTAAAAATTGTTTTTTATTAGCAGACTGTATTCTATTTTCTATAAACACTAAATTCCTTTTGACAAAGTAGTTTTGTCAAAAGCAGAGGCGATTGCAAAAATTTCTGATATCCCCCAAAAAAACCTCTTTACGCGGTAAAAGTCTAGTGACGAAAACATTTCCATGCCACAAAATTTCTGATATCCAATTTTGTGACGAAATATAATTAATTTTTTATATATGTTAATTTATTATATACTAGGGGGCTCCGCCCCCTGCTCGCTTCGCTCGCCAACCCCCGCTCGTTTATTATATATGCCAAAAAAAAAATTAATATACATACAAAGTAAAAAAAAAATTGGCATTCGGCACTTTGCGCAAAAAGCTTCAGCTTCCTTGCATCCTTGCACCTAAAAAATAACTTTTTGCGCAGTGCCGAATGCCAATTTTTTTTTTACTTTGTATGTATATTAATTTTTTTTTTGGCATATATAATAAACGAGCGGGGGTTGGCGAGCGAAGCGAGCAGGGGGCGGAGCCCCCTAGTATATAATAAATTAACATATATAAAAAATTAATTATATTTCGTCACAAAATTGGATATCAGAAATTTTGTCGCATGGAAATGTTTTCGTCACTAGACTTTTACCGCGTAAAGAGGTTTTTTTGGTTTTATACTAATTTATTTATTACTTTTTAATTTTAGTTAGTTTAATTCATTTAAATTAATTGTCAAAATTAACTTTTAGTCGTGCTATAATCATAAATAAATAAAATAAATATATTAGAGAAGGAAATAGAGGAGAAAAAAAATAATATAATCCGTAATCTCAGGTGTAATTCGAACCATGCTTATGGTATGAATGGCGCTCAGTGAGTGTGCTTCAAAACGGTATTCTCCGGACACTCGAGACTCTGACCCAGCGCGGAGCAGCCTCATCCTCAATACTCGTGGGACCAATAAGCATGGACACCAACTATTTTACACAAGATTGTTAACAGTCTCCACAAACTGATTATGCTTTGTGTTTTATGCACCTGCTATAACTCTGTTTTTCATTTGTTCTCTTCGGATCACTCTCTGTCTTCTATTAAGCTTTCTATTCTCACCCATCTCAGGTCTACTTCTGGCCAACCGGCTAACAAACTTCCCCCATCGGGTTGCACTTTTCATCCTTACTCTACATTTAATTTAAAGTTATAAATTAAGTCTTTTTTATTTTATTTTTATTTTTAATTATTTTTCTCTTCCTCTACTTTCTCAATCCAGAATTAGCCTTTAATAGCGCCACTGACAAACCATGGCTGTGAATAGGGGCATAGCTCGCCGGACTGGCGAGGAGGTGTTATTAGACTTAACTTTTAAATTCTTTTAGGCTTTCTTTTCTTTTTAACTACTTATAATATTGTAATATCTTTTGTAATTATTAATATAAGTATTTTTATTGAATATTTTGTATCTATGATTTAATTAGAGGCAGCAATGTTTGCTTTTAGAATAAATAAATAAATAAAATAAACCGAGGCATCGGTCGAACCAATGGATGCGGACAATGGACAGAATCTCGATTTATTTAGCTCAACCACAAGGAGCTGAAGATGATATTCTTGGAATGCAAAATGAACTCCTCAGCTTATCACCAAAGTGCGGAACCGCCGAAAGCATTTTTTGGCCAAGGAGTTTACGATTGATCAGACAAAGACCGAGGCTAGACAGTCATTGTGTTTTGGAATCAGGGGGCGTGAGAATTGTTGGTTTAATTATGTAAATATATTCATGTTGGTGCTGGCGCGCAAATAACCTTAGCTTTCAGCGTAAACAGACGCCTTTATACGATAAACACTTTTGCAATTATTCCACGATACTACGCACACAAAGAAAATATCCATTTAATGGAAAAGCGTAGTACGCTCTAGCTGAAAACATTTTGGGCGGTCGAAATGTTCGATGTTTTGAAGTCCGGCCTTACAAACTTCAGTGTGACAGCATAATACCAAAAATCACTAAAAAGTTGAGAGATTGTTGGTCTTATGCTGCTGCGGTCACACTGTTGCGTCAGCTGTGCACAACAATCAAATACATAACATTGATAACAACAAACTAAGGAAAATGAACCGAATGGACAGGAAAAGAGAAATAGCAGCGACTAATACCCTAATTATTAAATTAAAAACTATAAATTATAAAAATCACATTAAAATGTTTTTTTGTTTTCGGTCAAATCCCACAATATTGGACTCTGTTGCTCCTCTTCAATCAGTCTTATTCGCTCTTTGTGTTCAAAGATCTCAATTCGGCTTTTATTTTGATGCTTGTTGGTCGCCATTTCTGTTCAAAAAGATTTCGACTAGTCGAAACAACGATTCAATCGATGTTTTGAAAGGTAAAAAAAAAAATTGCCACCTGTTTACCAAAAAGTGTTGTAAAACGCCAGAAAAATGTCTGAGCTGCCCATATTTAGGTACAGCGTACAAAGGTTTAGAAATGGCCTTACAAAATAATTTCGAGCATGTTTCCAACCCTTTTTTTTATATGGAGTTTTGGCCTTGCAAACATATTTTCGGCTAGAGCGTACTATGCTAAATACTTAAACATTTTTAATATCGGTAGTGCATCATAATAAAAAACATTGTTTAGCTTTTAAATTAGACTTACCAGAATGGCTTCCTTGGAGTATAGTTCAGCATCACAGTTGTCGCATAGATAAATATCGAACGGGGGTGGTTCGACCATCATATATTGTGAATCATCACCATGAGTATCGGTTTTACTGTTATGGAGCAACAAACATTTTCTATTTTTTTGCTGTCGATCATAAGACTAGAATAAAATAAATAGTTAATTTAATTTAAGTTTATATTGCGCCGACTTTTAAAGCTGGGTACTCAGCAAAGCAAAATTTATTTCGATAGCTGTGAGCAACATATAAAAATATGGTTTTTGGAAAATACACTGCCGCTCAACTGAATAGGTTCACGTTTACCGTGGTAGGAATTGGGCTGTAATTCCTAAACCAATGTTCCGATCTACTTGAAATTTTTTTTCTATAATTCTCTGATCCTTTAATAATTAGTTGCCAAAGTATGATTTTCATTAACTTAAAATTTATTGCCTTTTTTTCCTTTCTTCTGAAAGAGAAACAAATTTGATGCTTCTTTTATCGCTCAACTGAATAGGTTCAGCTGAATGAAGTTTATTTTTTTGATGAAATATTGCGATAAATCGACAAAATTTGTTTGTAAACTTGTAGATTAGTATATTTTCTTTATATTAAATGAAATAATAGTCGTGAATAGCAATTGTCCGAGTACGAAAGAGGCCAAATCCAGGCCTGTCCCAAAAGTGGTCTTGGCCACATCCAAATCGTTACCAAAATTGGATGGAGCAAAAATGTTGTGAGTAACTTTTGAAGAAACAATGCCTAATATGACAAAAATATTAAAAACGAAGTCAAAAACGCGCCCACTTCTGTACACAGGTGACATATTGCTCGAAATGCGCCCAATTCCCACCTCTCAAAACCCGAAACTAAAGAAATTTGTGGTGTAAATGCATGTGTATCAACTGTAAAGCGTGTGATTTTGTTGGCTAATCGTCTAAACTGATTGAAGCTTAAAAAAAAACACCCTTAAAATAAATGAAAACCACCTTTTAATCATCCACGTAAAGCTTTACAACTGCTTTTTGCTCGCAAGCACATGAGCTGGACGCAGAATGGGAAAAAGTAATTTTTCCAACGAAAAGAAATTTAATTTAGACGAAGTAGATGGTAGCAACTATTACCAGCATGATCTTCGAAAAGAACAGCATATCCTAAGCCGTCGCAACACGTTTAAAGGAGGCGTAATGGTGTGGAGATCAGTACCAGCTTATGGAACTTGCGACCTTGATTTAGTAACTTTAAAAATTCAGTCGTGAAGCTTTACGTGGATGATATTATGTGGGTTTTTTATATGTTCCAATCAGTTTAGACGATTAGCCAACAAAATCACACGCTTTACAGTTGATACACATGCATTTACACCACAAATTTCTTTAGTTTCGGGTTTTGAGAGGTGGGAATTGGGCGCATTTCGAGCAATATGTCACCTGTGTACAGAAGTGGGCGCGTTTTTGACTTCGTTTTTAATATTTTTGTCATATTAGGCATTGTTTCTTCAAAAGTTACTCACAACATTTTTGCTCCATCCAATTTTGGTAACGATTTGGATGTGGCCAAGACCACTTTTGGGACAGGCCTGGATTTGGCCTCTTTCGTACTCGGACAATTGCTATTCACGACTATTTTTTCATTTAATATAAAGAAAATATACTAATCTACAAGTTTACAAACAAATTTTGTCGATTTATCGCAATATTTCATCAAAAAAATAAACTTCATTCAGCTGAACCTATTCAGTTGAGCGATAAAAGAAGCATCAAATTTGTTTCTCTTTCAGAAGAAAGAAAAAAAAGGCAATAAATATTAAGTTAATGAAAATCATACTTTGGCAACTAATTATTAAAGGATCAGAGAATTATAGAAAAACAATTTCATGTAGATCGGAACATTGGTTTAGGAATTACAGCCCAATTCCTACTACGGTAATCGTGAACCTATTCAGTTGAGCGGCAGTGTAAGTACAGTGCCGGACAAAGAAAACCGGACACCATAAAAGAGTAGTTTTTGGAGTTTTCTTAAAGTTTTTATTTATTCGGCCATAGGCAAAACGTAGGTGGCCTAAGGACTGTTTAAATGATACCAAACTTTCCTTACCCAATTAAGTACCGATTGAGATTTTCGAATTTGAAAAAAAGTCTACTTTCAAAACTTTTTTCCTAGGGCTCAAACCAAAAAAGTTGGGATGCAAAAACATTCTTAAAACAACTTTAATAGTGACTGCAAAATAAAATTTTAAAATCTGTTCGCTAGTATTTTTAATAGTTTTTTGAAAATGGCAAAAAAGGCACTTTTTCCTTATTTTCATGCAAAAAGTGCCTTTTTTGCCATTTCATGCAAAAAAAATTTAATAAAGGAGACTACACATAAAACTTTCACGCAAATATGCGTTCAGTCGCATTTTCCGCCCCCTTTAGAAAACAACTCAGAACATTGCCGTAGCTCTCCTCATTGTATCCAAAAGTGTTCTGCATGCTCAAAATGTATGATTTGCCTCCTCGCGTATCTGTTATGCGCGTGTAGATTTGTAGAATAATTTTCCTTTCGAACACCCCAAGAGCAGCTTCATCAGATTCATCAGAGGGCTCTACTTCTGATTTGCCTACTGAGACCAAAGTAGCGCCTTAATCTCCAGGCTGACATTATTGCTACCAGGCACAGCAGAGCCAAGGTAAATACATTTTTTGCAATTAGCTGGTATCAAGATGCCGCGATTCTCTGCTAGAACACACAATAAACTAAAACTATTTTTTTTTTACAGCGTGCTAAGTGCGGCCAATATCATCAGCCTGTCCGGTATACGCCAGCCTTTCTTATAATACTCTCCATCAGAAGATTGAAGAGTATACAAAGAGAGTCACCTTGTCTGAGACCTCGCTTGGTATTAAAGGTTTCGGATTGGTCATTTCCTATCTTGACAGAGCTGATGGAGTTGCTCGATCTCTTTCTACAAATACGCGATAGTTTTGCAGGAATACCAAGTTCAGACATGGCAGCATATAGGCGATCTCGCCGTGGGCTATCGAACGGTCACATTGACTTATTGAACACTTTTGACTGCCCTTGAATTATCTCATCTGAGTACCAAGCTATAATTACTATGTCTTACCATGTTTTCATTTCGAAACGTCACCAGCAGTTTGTTATTTCTTCTATCGTACAAAGATGTAGTTGAGTTATAGTTGTTAATAAACCTTAAGCTAGCGTGTTCGTACGCCGCCAAATCATTACAGAATCGTAATAAAAATAGGCTTTTATGAAACTGATAACATATAACAACAATTTCCTTCATTTTTTCTATCCAATTCTGTAAATAAATAAATAGTTAATAGAAATCAATTATCAAGCCACGCCGAATAGTAATAAAAACTTACGCCAAAAAAGTGTTTTGGCTTTTTCAGCGGAATGCCAAAGGGCGCATTTTCTGGCCACCATTCCGGTTCGCTGCAGTCTATTTTCTTTGGCAAATTGATGTGTCCCAAAGAACATTGCACCATAAATGGTATAAAACTTTCCAGTTGAGACTCGGTAATCTTTTCCAGTGAAGTTGGATACCCATTTGCGAACAAAAGAGGCAGGTTCGATATCATGTTTTGCTGCGATTTGTCCGCTTCGTCCATTGCAACTAAAATAATAAGTGAAATAGAATAATATAAGAAGACGTAAAACATCTCTGTTGTTAATAAATATCTTCTAGGAATTCTCTGGATGATATAATTGTCTAATAATTATTGATGGAAGTCCACGCTAGTGACGAAAGCAGAAGCCAAAAATTCACATGCAGTGATGGTGCTGGGCTTCAGGCCACTAGTTATTCTTAGCTTTGGATATTGAGATTCGCTGGGCCGATCGCAATGAATGATGTATCGTTTGAAATCAATATGGCATATAAACCAAAATAGAACTATCCGCTATTTACTATCTGCGTTCTATCGTTGGAGAGTCATTTTTAAGAGCTCTTAGGCTTAACTTGTTTTTCTTCGTAAAAAGCTTGGGCAAAATGATCTAGATGAGATTAAGTTTTTTATTTAAAATTTTGGCTATTTGAAGAAAAAAAGCTTAGCAAATTTTATTTTTTTTTTCGATATGCTTAAGTAAATAACCTTTTCTTTGGTAGTCGAAGACTCGACTTTACCATTTATAATTGCTTGACCAATATTACCTCTACACGAGGTAAATGTAAAGTTATTCCCAGTGATTTTCTTCATGAGTTCAAGAATTTATGTTGGGCTGAGCTCTTTCTGTTCTCTACAGCTTTAGGTATTTTATACATTTTTCAGTAGAGTGAAGAAAGTAGAGCTCTACCGATTGCGATTACAGGGTAGAGCAATTCTACTACTCTATTGCTCTAAGTTTGGCTGCTAAAATCGTTCGTAGAGAAAATTTAAAAAGAGCTCGACCAGAGCCAATGCATTGACTCCAAAGGCTGTTTAGTCTTCACAAAATTGTAGCTCTACTGTAGAGAACAGTAGAGATTACTGTATAGTGCATACGAAGCTCAGGGCCGTTTTCTCATCTTGTCGACAACCTAACAGTCTAGATCATTTGACGATTACAGCAGTTTGATTTTTTGTAAAAATAAGCTACAATCGAGTGCAATCGACAGTAATCGACGCGGAAGATTTAATGACCTTGCAAATCTGATACCTTATCGACCTGCCGCTACTGTGGCAGCTACATACGCATATGACAAAAATGAGTGATTTGAACCAATTTGCACGATATCTTATAATTTTTAAAATTTATGAAAAGTAAAAATAATAAAAATAGGAAAAACAATTAGTTGTTCAAACCAGAAATCGAACCCACGACCCACGACGCACGGGCTCGTGTCTCTAGCATTAGACGACAATTTAAATAAAACAAAAATATTAAATAATTAAATATAATATGCATCGACCGAACCGAGATTCGAAACCCCGTTACCCGTTTCGCTTGCCGAGCACTTATCACCTCCAGCACTCCGCCACTTGGACTGATGCTGGCAAATTCGATATACAAGCTCGTGGTACATTTTGACAGAGTAAATGTAAAATGAATTAATTGACCATTAGCTCTATTTATGTACATACAGTCATGGAAAAAATAATAGAAACGACAGGGTTGATCACATTTGAGACCAAATATTTCGTTTCTGGAGCAAATTTCACACATGAAAACCAGTGTACTTGGTTTCAGGATAACAATGCTCTATTTTAGATACCTTTTTGGACCTCTTTCGTAAGAATTATAAACTGTGTATACTGATTTGTAGAAATACCACGTTTTCGTCTTGGAAAAAATAATGGAAACGCACTAGAATTTTGATATTATCTTGTTTCTTAAAGGTTAAAATCGAGTTAAATAGGTATCATTTCATGAACTAAATATAGAAGAAGACATTAAATAACTTTTTTTTTGGATCCCGTTCTGCTTGTTGTTGTTATTCGTTTCAGAATGGGTCGTGGCGTACATTGTACTGTTATTGAAAGGAAACATATTCTGAATCCAAAAAATAAAGGCAACTCAATCTCAGATATTGTTACAATTCCTAATATTTATAAAAAAAATGTTTTCAGCGATTTACTATAAATAAAAACCACAAACACGCAGAAAAATGCTTGCACCATAGGGTAAATTCGACAACATCCTTATCCGAAAATCAAAAAAAAAATCCCTTTCTGTCATCGGAAGTTCTAAAAAATCATTTAAATGCAACGGTCAGTAGTCGTACTATAAGAAATAGGCAGATTGATGACGGTTTCAAAAGCCATATAGCTCAAAAGGTACCATACCTTAGTATAAAACACATCAGCAAACAGGAAAATTTAGCATAGGTGCGTTTATTCCGTCCAAATTGAAAAAATATGTTGTTGTCAGACGAAACTAAGATCAATTTGTTTGGATCTGATCGGGAACCGCAATTAAAACGTTTGAGTATGGAGGTAGAAACATAATTTTGTAGGGATGCGTTTCTCATTCTGGTGTTGGTCCATTACATTGGATAAGGGAAAAATGAGTGCCTCCCAGTATGTCAATATACTCGACAGTATAATGCTACCTTATGCTGAAAAGGAAAAGCCGTTAAAGTGGGAGTTTCAGCAGGATAGTGATCCAAAACATTATTTAATGCTATCCAAAAAATGGTTCCTTAACAGCAAAGTTCCCTTAATGGAATGGCCTTCACAGTCAATGGACCTTAATCCCATAGAGCACCTTTGGGGGATCTTAAAGAAAAGGATTGGGAGCTAAAAGCCCCAAAATTAAGCATTATTTGTAGAAAAAATTTAAATTCTAATGGTACTCCACTAATCCATGAATTTGTGCCAAACTGGTGGACTCCATGGGTCGTCGACGTTTCGGAGTCACTAAAAATCGCAGTGCTACAACCAAATAGTTAAATTAAAGGTTAATCTTTATGCCTTTTTCTTAACTTTGGGCGTGCCGTTTCTATTATTTTTTCCAGGTCTAAAAAATTAAAAAAGACTTTTATGCTATATTAAGTTTTTTAAAAAATATTATTTTGGTTTTTTTGATACATTACTGGATAGGCTTTATATAAAAATTATGAAACTTAAGATAAAAAAATGGTCATTGAACAAAACTTTAAAAAATACGAAAAAAAAATACCGTTTCTATTTTTTTTTCCATGACTGTATGTATAAAATTAATGTCAAAATTTAACTCAAAACCCTGAATTAAAGGTGATGTCAGGTTTTGATAAATTACGCCCCACAGTGGGCGTGGAAAATTTTAACATAATCTTGTTCTGCCTGATCTCTGAGATCTTTTCACTTATACGGACCGTCAGACAGACGGACATGGCTATATCGACTCGGCTGTTGGTGCAGATCAAGAATATATATACTTTATGGGTTCGGAGATGCTTCCTTCTGCATGTAACAAACTTAATATACCCCCAGGATATAATAATATCTTAACCTACAACTATACTAAATTATTTAAAGCAAAAGTTAATCGTGCAGTCTTGTGACGTGGCATTAACTTTGGAACTTGCTTCATTTTTTCATATTGAAGCATTCCCGAACGCTTTAGGGTACGCGAAATCGTTGAAAGCGACACGTTATGTCCAGTCACCGAGCGCAAACGTCTTAAGGACATTGACGTATTGCTTGCGTTACGCACTATTTGTCTCTCGTTACGCTCGTTTAGGATCCTTTTACGTCCTGATCTCTTTTTCGAGCCATAATAATCAGGATTTTTTAAAAAATTGGCAACTACAGTTTGACTGCGGCCAATTTCACGTGAAATTTCCCTTCCGGCCATTCCACAGTTTTTCATGGCTAAAATCTTGCCCTTTTCAATGTCAGAAAGTGAAACACCACGCGGCATTTTGACAAGATTAACAGATTTGAATAATTTTTACTGCTCTCCACTAAGTCTAATTGCAAAGTGAGCAGCAAAAGTCAAATATTGCAATTGATTTTATAAATATGCAAAAGGGACCACATGTTTAGTTTGCGATAAGCAAAGTACCGTTAGATTGGTGTGAACTAACTGTACATGCATTCTTTTCGTTTCTTCTTCATTTTCTCTATACATCGTATTCCGCTGCAGACAGTAGTTTTCGATATATTGCAATTCATAAGGTGATTTTATAAATATGACAGGGAGCTTAGTTTACATAAAACTTATTTCTACAACTCAATCGGCTAGCTGACAGCCTCTGCCCAAGTAGTTGGTCTCTGTGTGGCAGTTATCTTGTCTGTGTGTTTGTTTAGGTCGAGAAAGGTGTTAGATCCATGACTTAGTGTCTAGACAGAAAATATTACAGTTTGAGATCACTCCTAAATATTATCTTTAGACGAATTGTAATAATTAAACATTGGAAAATCCACTCAATTACAGTCAGTGATATTTTCCATTATTGGAAGTTTACAAGAGTCAATATACAAATTACTTTGTTTGTACAGACATTTGTAACAGACTATGTAGTTAAATAATAACAGAGGTATAAATATTTTAAAAATGTTATATCATCTACTCCTATCTATCTATATATATAAAACTCTTTGTCCTGACTCACTGACTGACTGACACATCAACGTGTAGCCCAAATGGTAAAAGATAGAAGGCTAGAAATTTGCACACAACATAGATGAGATACTTTCATCGTGCAATAAGGCGGCGTTTTGCGTAATTCGACCTGTAAGTGGGTCAAAATCGGGGTCAAAGGTCACGGAATTGCTTAGTATGAAAAACTTTTTTGTTTCTTAAGATATCTCAACCAAACTCACAGACTGGCCCTTACATTCTGACCAAATTTGGTCAAAGTCGGATTACTATATCATATAGCTTTCATAGGAACAATCGGATGCAAAGTGACCTTTAGAATCAAAAATCCTGTTGTTTCATGAGATATCCCAACAAAACTCACAGATTAACACTTCTTCGAATTTTGACTTTTTCCTTAAATTTCGTTTTTCCCGCCAAATTTAGCTTTTTCCCGCCAAATCTGGATTTTTCCTGCCAAATCACTAAATCCGACTTTTAGCCAAAGTTCAATTGCAAGGAAGTTTAATGTAGTCATGCTTTGGCAATGCGTAACAGTATACAAGTTATAGCAAACTTTTTGGAGCGTAAGTTGGGATAATAGCTAAGAATATTAAAAAAAACGTTACTCCCCAAAAAATCAGGACCTAGAATGCAGCCTTATTTGAGACTTTACAGTGACAAAGTACATTCCACTCAACCTGGTAAGAGACGAAGAACTCTCGGACTTTTATCCGATCTTTCGCCTGTGCTATTAAGCCTTCTTCACTGTCCGAAACTTATAAAGCATGCTTATAGACTCATAACATACTAGGTGGGGTGAAAAGTAAGCTCCTTTACCAGGAAAATGCGCTGCAAAGTTTATGGTGCCTTCTAGTCCATTCATATTTGGGCAGACATGTTAAATTTCAGCGCGATACAGTCATTTGTTTTTTTTATGAGAGCCGATTTTGGTTGACGTGTTTGTCTTCGTGTTGAGTATCGAAAAAACGACTTTCGTTTTCTAATGAAACATAATTTTTTAGAGGCAAATCGGCAAAGGAATCAAAAGAAAAGTTGTATAAATATTATGGGGCTAGTGCTCCTTTAGATTACACTTAAAAAATTGATTTTCCAATGGTGATGAAGTCCTCCGATAGGCTTACACAAGAAAATGTCAAAAAAAATACATGAAATGGTATTGGTCGACCGGAAAATGCCACGAGGAATAGTTCTGTGCGCACACGCCATATTTTTGGCGAGATTTTTCATATGAAAAAATTATCCTGCCGCTGGGTGCGCATGCTGACTCTGGAGCAAAAACAAAAACGCGAGCTCACATCGGAAAATCAACGTTTAGGGCTCCAATTGATTCCCCATCCACCTTTTTAGCCCGATTTGGCTCCCTCAAACTATTATCTGTTCCCAAACCAAAAAAATTAGCCCATCAATAAAAAAAACAGCTTGCGCGAGAAGATCATCGCCGCCGCGTAGGAGGAATTTTGGTATTTTGCAGACCTACTGGAAACTTACTTTTTGGACGGATTCAAAAGGTTGGAAAATCGCTGAAATAAGTGTATCGACCTAAAAGGGAGCTATATTGAATATAATTTTCATTACTTTTCACCCCACCTAGTATTATGAGCCCTATATCCACTCAAATCTAAACAGACACGAAATGACACTGCTTTTGGATTCTATGGAACAAAATATTCTTAATTTCTTTGCTGGAGTCCCTGATATATACAGGGTGGCCCATTTAGCGACTGCTTTTTGAACTATCTATTATTTCGACTTTCAAAGCTCCAATGACATTGCCAGTGTGTCAAATATTTGGTAAAAGGTTTGCGGTTGGGGTAATACTGAAAGCTTACTTCCATAGTGGTGATGAGCATTTTTATCGAAAAATCATCTTTTCAGATGAAGCTCATTTCCACCTCGGTGGTTACGTCAAAAAGCAGAATTGACGCATTTGGGACTCCGAAAACCCTCACGTCGTCTTGGAGAAGCCAATGACTGATTAGTGCGGTATGTGGGCAGGCGGCTTCATTGGCTTGTTTTTCTTCGAAAACGAATCAGGAGCCGCCGTAACATCGCGGCATGTTGGAAGATTTTTTCTTCCATCGAATGGAAGATGAAGACATCGACGACATATGGCTCAAGCAGGACTCCGCTACGTGCCACACAGCCAACGTTATAGTCGAACTTCTGCCCGGTACGTTTAAAAATCGAATAATCAGCCGAAAAGGCGATGTCAACTGGCCGCTTCGCAGCTGCGATTTGACCCCGTTGGACTATTTTTTGTGGGGTGCCGTCAAGGATAAGTGCTATGCCAACCATCCAAAGTCGGTTGACGACCTAAAGAACGAGATAGAAGTCGCCATTGGGGCCATTGAGGACCATACTGTCGAAAATGTGTTGAATAATTGGGTCGATCGGATGGCCTACTGCAAGGACTCCCGGGACATCCATATGAATGAAGTGGTCTTCCACAAATACACGATGCGAAACTGTCGCGAAAAAAAACCCTCAAACTTGGTTGTTCTTTGACTTACTCTTCGCTCAACCGACGACCGACTCAACAAAACGACCAAACAAAGGGGAAAAAAAATGAAAAACTAAAAAAAAAAAGAGAAAAACAGGCCAAACCTTTTTTTCTTATTTTTTTTTTTAATTTAAAAGTTTTAAGCATCTTCAATGATTTTTTCCTCGGCATTTTCTTTGCCATGGTGCCTATCATCTTAAGGTATTTTCCAAGCAATTTGTACGAATGGTAACAAGTTTTGTGTCGACGCAAACCAATATAAAATATACATAAGCATATAATTGAAAATTTTATAATATATACGTTTAAATAATTGTCAAAATACCATTAAACGTCTCCATTTTTAGACGGTTCCTCAATTTAGTTTTTACCAAACTAACTTGGCCAAAATTCTCCCAACTTCTGCATTCGACCATGGCAGGGGTGCTCAGCTTTTGCTCATTCCATTGATTTTCGGCCTCATTTGTTTTTGTAATTCCTCACAGAATAGGAAACAAAATATCATATACATGCACGGCGCCGAGTATACAAAATGCCAACATTTTTGTGTGTATGCAATGCGCAGCACAAAAACCGGTTTTGTTCTCTTCTCTGATTGGTGCTTGCGCTCGCAAGAGAAGTGAGCAACAACAATTTCAATATGATTTTGTTTTTGTCTTCCCTTGATCTCTACTTGTATTGATGCGTTTGCCTGTAAGTATTGGTGCGAACTCATTCGTATGCTGGCTTTGGGCACCCCTGGTCCATGGCACCGATGGAAGAGTCAGAGCGAAAGGGACCACTCCTGAAAAAAGGTTATTGCCTGCAGAGTCTCGATATTTGTTTGCTTCGGACCAAGACATTGTCCCATTTTAAGAGGTGAATTTCGGCGTACTGAGAAAGTGTTTTCGCCTTAATATCGTTTCCATTTTCAGAAAGTTCCAAAATTGGCAGTATAGAATCCTTTTTGGATTCAATTTAATTGAATCTAAAAAAAAGCCAGATTATCGGATAGATGTTTGAGATTTTTCCCGGCTGAAGCAGTTAAAAACCAGACAAATCTATCCGAAAAAAAGACAATTTTGCATCACTGGTCTGCATGAGTAACAAGCAAAAAACGTGCGCCCTATCCTCTTCTCCCTTCCTCTTTAATGTGTTACGCTAAGCCCGAAACCCCGAGAGCGACAACACGAACGAAATGAAAAACAGGGTTGCTGTTCGGACACTGAGCGAATCCCTCTAATTTTTTTGGTGTTTGGAGTGAGCAGACCGCGCAGAAATGTTTGGTTGGGCATATTTTGCGAGCTCTGGTTTGTAGGGTCCTCATATGTGCAGGCAACGAAAAAAATCTAGCTACAAAAGAAATTGTATAGCTATAGCCTTGGGATTTAACACGAATGTTACTCACCGAAGTCTGAAACTGACCTGAATTTTAATACGTTGGGATACTCCAAAATTTGGGAGCTATTCAAAAGATAATTTTTCATAGCGTCCAGCCAAAGAAGAAAGAAATAGCGGAATACAGCACGATAGTTTGCTACGTAATTGCTCGCGTGTATGTGCGTTTTTTTTATGTATATGTATGCAAGGGTGTGCACATACGTGTTAGGGTATCGAAGGGCTTATGCAAAGTCGTACCCTCTCGACAGGTACTAAATTTACTTAAGAGAAATCGACAAATATACACTGACATGGACAGCCTGCAGACTAAAAATGATTTTGGGTCGCAGTTAAATGGGAATGTTTAGAAAGTACTCGTGAAAACAAACGATCGATTTGCCAGTAACATGACCATCAAAATCATATCAAATATTAGGCTTAGCGCTATTTGGCATATCAAGGATTGCTTGTTTTTCGAGACGTTAATAGGGAGGACAGTTTTGATTTTGGGAATGTTTGTACACATACATACAAAGCCATGTGTATACCCAGATTGTACATTCGCCCATCGCCGAAAAGAGTCGCGCAAGAGATTAATAGAAGAATGAATCTTCCAGGCGATTTTTTAGCGATAGAAAGCTGTCAATCGAGGGAATGAGAGAAAATAAAAGAAGAACAAAAATAAATTTGCCCGTAGCTCACTAGTTAAAGTTGCCGACCTGTCATACTTCCGAGCTTTCCATTTTGAGGTTCGATTCCCCTATTGTGCTAAAACTGTAACATAATCTGCTTTGACGAATTCCTGGACCAACACAGAAAGCTCTTTAGTTAGCGCGCAGCGTGTCTTCATAACAATAAATTAAAACAAGAATACTCGAAGGGTCTACACCTTTTTTTTTTTTTTTTTAGAAGGTGAGCCTCTTCCGCGACTCCTCCTAGGAGAGAAGACTCGCAAAAGAGTCTTTCCGAAGTGTCGCGGAAGTGGCCCGCTGTCTAACAAAAGGAGATCAAAAAGCGATGAGAAGGCGATGTCGCCTGAAACTCCTATGCGAGTCGCCTGAGACTCGATAGAAAATGTTTGCTGGGTATGTGTGTATTTTGTGTCAAAAATAAATGTCTGTATGTATTTGCATATGTGCATATTCGCTTGCATATATTTTCACTATATCTTTATGTATTAACATCATTTTTGTTCATTTTTTGATCCACAAATGTTTTACATTAGACACACATATACATACATATGTGAATATGTACTGCATACTTATACACACAAGAATTTATCTCTATATATGTATATTTTTATACATAACGCTGCATTAATTAAATACGTACACATATATACTTGTAAACACCAATATAAATCTTGCCGTATGCTCTTTTAAAGCAATTCAAAGCGTACGTTCTTATTTATACGTGGTTTTTATAAAATTGTGTTTAGTTTATCCAGACACATTTGTGGATGCATGCATACATATGCATGTATTCACTCATTATTTAGTTTTTCGTTAGCAAACACATTGAAAATTCATATATTTGAAATATATATTTAAAATCCTTGTTAATAATTTAAAAAACTCAATCTCTATCGTGCATTTAAGTTTCGGAATTACAAAATAATTACATGTTTTACACTGTCAACGAGTCTTTTTTATTTTTTACAATCTGTTATCGCTCAACAATCGGAACGATGAGAATAGAACAGAATACATTCTGGTGAAGGTCTGTTCTGCTGCTGTTATCGCTAAAATCATCTGTTCTTTTTTAAAGTGCGCAAAATGTGTCTGAAGAACCAAAAGTGTCAAATTTAATATCTTTTCAAAGGTAATAATACCTTAAAGATGTTTTTCGATGGAAAAAACTTTAGAAAATTTAATTTGCCACGAGCACTCGCTCTCTCGGGAAAGTCTATAGCTTATGTCAACTGCTTAGCAATATTTTCGTCGTAGTTGAACAGACGCAAACGATACTTCTTTGTTCTTTTTTGTGTGGCAGCTAGTTCGGTGGCTTACACGCACTCGAACGACTATCGGCTAGGTGTTGACACTAGTCAAACACTAGTTTCACAACGCCAACTTAGTACCTCCGTTTGGCTAGCATAACCCATGTCAAATTCTTTTTCTTTTCCGCCACTTTTTTCTATAAAGAGGTATTCTGGGCTCTCACTGCCTAACAGAGCAGTGTCACAATTTCACGAAGCAGTGTGAACGTTAAAGGCATTGTTATCGCAATTTGGGGTCACAATAATGTGACACTCCAATGTGAAGACCAGTGTTAGATGAACACACAAATATATTGTATCAAAGTTGCCACTATTTTGATACAAATTATTTGAACAGCTGTTTTAGTTAAAGTTCTTTTCGTGACAACCTTACATTGTTAACCATTTGGTTTTGTTTTTTCTAGACCATTTCGACAAAATTATTTACGAGGCAAAAATTATCAAGACCGTACAAAGTTCGTCCTTATCGCATTAAATCGTATACCACGTCCATTGCTGTGACGGTTGTCCTCTTGGCATTACGAATGACGTTTTCCAAGAAAAGCACAGTACGCTCTAGCTGAAAATCATGTTTGAAAGGTGTCAACTCCATATAAAAAAAGGGTCGAAAACTGGCTCGAAATTATTTTGTAAGACCATTTCTAAACCCATGTAAAGTGTTCATAAATAAGGGCTGTTGAGAAAATTTTCGGGCGTTTTACAACACTGTTTGGTAAACAGCTGGTAGCTGTTTGTTATACCTTTCAAAACATCGATTAAATCAGTGTTTCGACAAGTCAAAATCTTTTTGAACAGAAATGGCGACCAACAAGCAACAAAATAAAAGCCGAATTGAGATCTTAGAACACAAAGAGCGAATTTGAGTGATTGAAGAGGTGCAACAGGGGCCAATATTGTGGGATTTTACCGACATAAATAATTTTGATGGGATTCTTATACGTATAATTAATAATTTTTAATTTAATAATTAGGCTATTATTCGCTGCTACTTCTCTTATCCTGTCCATTTGGTCTATTTTCTCTATTTTTTTGTTCTCAATGTTATTTATTTGTTTGGTGAGCACAGCTGACTCAACAGTGTGACCACAGCAGCATAACACCAACAATCTCTCAACTTTTTAGTGATTTTTGGTGTTATGCTGTCACACTGAAGTTTGTAAGCCCGACATCAAAACATCGAACATTTTGAGCGCCCAAAAAGTTTTCAGCTAGATCATACTGTGCTAAACCAGATTTTACAAGAAAGAGAAGCGCGCGTTGCGCTGGCTGATGCTGCTGAATTCTTATTATGTTCTCTACCGTGCTTCTTCTTCTGTGCGGCAAAGCGTCATTCAGCACAGGGTTGTATTTCGTCAAAGCTAGTACGCAGCTTTACAGCTAGTACGTTTCTCAAAATAAATTGTAGCGAAGGCGTCGAAACGCCACAGGGCTCCTCCGCTAGATAGACGTCTATCGGTAGCGAGAGGGAAAACGGACGGTTCGACCAGATCTGGTGGTTGTTGACGTCTTCGTTGCTGCTACGGGATCGGATGGAGTAGACAGCGTGGAGCTAGAGCATTCCGGGACTGGATCACGTGGTGTCGTCTGCGTCGTGTTCTGAGTTGAAACTGGCGTTGGTGATCGTTGAGTGTTGTCCATGAATGCAGCTTTAAGTCGATCGATGGATATGTTTACATCTCTCGTTGGTAATCGAACTTTGAAGTATTTGCTCTGCTTGTCCAGAACCTCAAATGGGCCCTCATACGGAGGCTCCAGTGGCGCTCGTACGCGGTCAACGCGTACAAAAACGTGTGTCGCATGGCTGAGTTCTGGCTGAAGAAACGTTTCCCTCTTTCCATGGCAGGATGTGCTTGTTTGTCCGAGAGATTGCATGCGGTTGCGCAGCAACTTGATGAAATCGGTTTCATTGGGATGATTTTGGTTAGCAGTGACAAACTCTCCAGGAACACGAAGGGATTATCCGAAAAGCATTTCAGCTGGAGAAGCTCCCAAGTCTTCCTTCCGTCGCACCAGTCGTTGGTCATGTGGCATTTGATGGCTGCCTTCAGAGTCCTGTGCCAGCGCTTCACGAGGCCATTTGATTGTGGATGATAGGCTGTAGTCCGCAAGTGTTTTATACCCAAGATGCGCAAGTTTAACAATTAATATATTGATGTCCTCGGGACTTAATGCGCTTCTTATTTAAATATTATGACTTCGCCACAGAAGGATCGAAATTGCTTGTTGGGGAAAGTACTTCATTTCACTTCGGCTCAGCTCTTGAGTCTAATTTATCCCTTGGCTTGGTAACATTACAAATACAAACGCTGTTATGACTATACAATTTTCATTTAAAGGCCTGTGTCCAGCACCGCGGAATTTTTATGTGAGGATTTTGCTAGATATTTCGTGTGTGATGTACCTGAAATGTGCATGGTCACTCTGTCAAATCAGCTGTTTTTTGCAAACAGCGCTAATTTTAAAAGTTCAACTAATTTAAAAAAAAAAGCAATGAAATGAGCTCTGACGATGAAGTGATTGTGTTGGTGGCGGCATATATTGTTGCAAATACAGTTTCATCTCACTTTTTAATCTTGCGCACAGCTTTCTTCTCCACTTTTTCAATCGACACTAGCGAAATAATTGTCGACAATATATTCCTGAGCTGTGTATCAGCTGTTTTCTCAGTCCACACACGCTGTCGATAGGCCATTTATCGATATGAATCTGTGAATTTTGTTCAAGTTGCTGGATACTCAAGCAACGAAAAACGAAAGAAATTCCCTTCACAGTTTTTTTTATATGAAGTTTCACAGGAATTTTTATTTTCCGTGTTGCTGGATACCCGACTGTCTTTACGCTCTTCGACAGCGAAATATTGAGCATTTCAGCCGCTAAAAATTTATCTCACGTCGGTACCAAGCTTAAAGATTGACTTGTTCTACACTGTTAACAATGTTCTCGATAACGGTTTAAGTGTCGAAAAATTTTCAGCTATCGTTTCATACGTTTCTAAATCTACGCTATTTAACCGATTTTAAATTTCAATGTCAACAATTAAAATATTGTCTGTTTTTGTAGTTGTAGTTTATATAAACAGCCTGGCAGAATGAATGCCCTACGAGTTCTTAGGAATAATTGGAAGAAGAGTGTGTTTATATCTGGATTGATGGGATATGGATTATCCACCTTGAAAACAAACATTGAGTATGTCGTGTAATGATAAATCAAAGATTTTATTTTCAAATATGTATATCGTTGCAGAATTAGACAATATATGAATGAATTCTCTAATGATGTGCTGCATGCTGGGCATCAGAATGGTTCGCCTCAAAATGTTCTTGTGGTTATGAATCCAATCGCTAACAATAAAAAGGCCGAAAACTTGGTAAGCCTTCACATATCGATATAAAATATTTTGCCAATTATTAAATATTATATATGTTTCAGTTTAAAAAGTATTGTGAGCCTGTACTGCATTTAGCTGGATACTCGGTGGAAATACTTCGAACTAATTATATTGGACATGCCAAGGCATATGTCGAGGAAATGAACAAGTTACCTGATGTTATTGTTGTTGCCGGTGGTGATGGCACAAAATCTGAGGTTATAACTGGTCTGTTGCGGCGACAGGGCAATCTGTGTCCCATTTCGTTCATTCCCCTTGGGCGCGATAAACAACCACAATCGAGTTTCTTTAGTCTCAGCAAGAGACACGAGTTGGATTATGTGATAACACTGAGTAAATCATTGGTGCCCCTGTTAAAAAATGAGTGCAAATCCGAAAGTGTAATCCAATACGATGTGCTCAATAATCCCGCGGACGAGAGCCCAAATCAATTGAAGCCAATCTTTGGATTAAATGGATTCTCGTGGGGTCTGCTGAAAGACATTGACACAAGGAAGGATAAATATTGGTATCTTGGCCCACTTAAGCATCATATTGCTGCATTTCTAAGTTCGTTTTCCGGTAAAGTTGATTGGAATATGGAAACGGATTATGTGTATACGCCTCCATGCAGTGGATGCAGTAATTGTCGTGTCCAAAAGGAAAAGACGCCCAATGCAGGCTTCTTCCTGACCAAACTCGTTCCAACTCAAAAGGGCAACGAGGACTCCAAGGAGATACAAATTGTGAATGATGAGTGCGCCACCAATCTGCACGGATCAATTAAATCGAACCAAATTAACATTACGCTTAATCAAAACAGTCAAAATTTTGCCGAACTGGAGAGCAAATTCATAGATTCGTTACAGCCTGGATGGGATTTCATAAAGAATATTCCAAGTATAACCAACAAGACAATTGAGCCAAATTTGATATTGAAAAGTAGGACCATCAAGCTCTACCCATCGACAAGTAATCCCAATATATTCTACTCCATCGATGGAGAGGAATACGAGCCGCGTCCCATTAAAGTATCCATTGTTCCTAATGCAATTAAAGTGTTTTGTTGAGATCTTCTAATACAAGTACTGCAGTTTATTCTTACACAAAAATATATTTTTCAACAATTAATTATATTAATTAGTATTGCATCACACATTCACAGCAAAAATTGACGGCAATCTCTTCCCAAATCCACAACTGGGTATAATCATTGATGAACTCGTCGGATGTGATGAGAATTAGCTTGTCGCTTACATGAATACACGATCCCGACTTTCTTCGCAACACTTTAATGGTGAACGATTTGGGCTTGCAGTTGAAATGGCCGTACCAGCATTTTTTGGCAATGCACTCAATCGATCGGATGTAGCGTGGAAAGTAATTCAATCCCAAATCGATCCAGTTGATTACTGACGAGCATTCCCAAGGACGAGTTTTGAACACATCATGTCCCGGTCCTGGTCCACTTCCCTCAAATATATTCCTCACGTGAATTGTCTTCGTCTTTAAAGAGTCCTTCTTCTCAAAATATGTCAAGTGGTTTGTCTCCCAAGCTGGAAAACTTCCCAACGAGAGGACATCATCATCGGCATAGAATGGTAACTCAACCGAAGATCGCTTCGATCCCAACTTTGACTGATCTTCTCTTGTCCCACTTCCTCCTCCTCCGCCGCTGGGTGGTTCAATGCTCATGTAGCGTGGATTGTAGGCTTGCCCCAAGATCAGGCTAAGCGATTTTGGAGACAGTTCTGCACAATAATCCTCGAGCGCTGGACTACACATAAATCCTGATGTGCAGTATAGTTCGAAAATCCAAAACAAACTCAAATTCTTATGGAAAACAAAATTACCCATTTTGACGAATATCTATTTACATCTGTACAAAGAAAACAGATTTATCTTATCATTAGTCAATAACTCTTGAAAGAAATCAATTCACAGTAAAACTAACTCTTACATATTCAAAACAATTTTATTAAACCGCAACAATTAAAACTTTGCTTAGAGATGGGAAAACTTTCAAGCTCTAAGCTCGTTATGCAGCTTCTTCTGTGAGCAAAATACTTATTTATTTCCTACTTCTTATATTGTTCAAATTATTCTTATTCTTAAAAATATGCAGGATTTATATTTTAATCGACTTCAAAAATTTACTATTTGCATTATTTGGTCGATTTTTACATACATTTACATATCATTTATTGAATAGGAACACATTTAGGTGGCAGATATGTACATATGTAAGGTGTGTTAAGTAAAAACAATTTTGGGTAAATCAGGTTTAGCCGCCTTTTAAACTTGACAATTGATAAAAAAAAAAAAATACGTTGATGTAAACAAAAGAAGTACTTGAATTATCTGTCTACTAGTCGATGTGGTTGGCACGAAATTTAAACAGCTGATAGTGCAAGAACATCGAACTATTCAGGTTTTTAGTCATTAAGGTAGAGAAATGGCCGACACAGAAATGACAACGAAGAAGAGTCGTTTGAACTATGTAAAAATAATGAAAATATTGGTAGAATATAAACAAGAATAAAAACGGAAATCAATCCACTTAAAACGTTTAAGCGCAAACAAGGGCTCACCCAATACGCGCTCGTCCTTGAACTTTAATTTACGACATTTCTCATTGGCAATGGTCACCCTTCCTTATCCAAATCAGTTCTGCAATGCTTTAATTTTAAATAAATCACAGTTGACGCAATAGTGTTAAGCATAGTACTCAAACTTAAAAAAGGCCACGAAGAAACCCAATCTCCATTCTCCGCTGGCGTAATGTGAAGAAGAGGAACTTGACATTTATTTCCGCTTGTGTGTCCGCAGACTCAAGAAAAAAACGGAGTTGCCAGCTAGGGAACGGGGCTGAGCAGCACTGATTAAAACAGCTGACTGGCCTGGCGAAACATCGAACTGTTTAGAGTTTCGCTGGGTATATATCTCTCGCTCACTTCCAAAAATTAAAAAAAAAATATTTACATTTTTATTGCTTATTTTCTCCTCTTTTATCCAAATCAGTTCTGAAAATTTCAAAATAAACCGCTGTTAATGCATAGAGTTACCATTCAACTTTTTGTTATCTTTCCGTGTTGCATTGGCAACACTGTCTTTACGCTCGTCGACAGGGAAATATTGAGCATTTTCCGCCGCTAAAAATGTATTCAGCACCAAGCTTAAAGCTTAGTACGCATGCTTAAAAAATTTTTAGCGGCAGAAAATGACCAATATTTAGCTGTCACGGGAAAATAATAAAAAGTTGAGTGGTAACTTTATGCGTCAACTGCGGTTTATTTTTAATTCGAGCATGCAGAACTGATTTGGATAAAAAGAGGTGAGAATAGGCAATGAAAAATTTAAATTAAAGTTAATAGAGGAGAAATATGCGACCTTACACTTACTTATCCCCTGAAATCATCTGTTACTTTATGTGTTACCAAAGCAAGCATAATTTAAATATTTTTGTAATATAGAAAACTTACATATACTTTTAAATCTAAACCACACTAAAAAGATTTAGGAATACCTCTAGTGTTCATATTACGCGTGATATATCGATTATTACAGTATTAGAACTGATATCATGCAATGCACTCTTCGATAAATATTGTATATATATATGAAATTTGCCTCATCACTAATATATTTGGATTGTCATCATTCAACAAAATAGCCGACGATTTTTCTAAAAAATGGTAAGAAGTAGTAAAAGAATTTCTGCAACAATATTGTCATAATGATTTTATTATTTGCAGTTTCGAAATCAATATGATAGTGATGTAACAGTGTGGAGCCCTCAGGGCCGCCTGCATCAGGTTGAATACGCCATGGCGGCTGTAAAGCTTGGAACCGCAACTGTTGGTCTAAAGACGCGTGACTACGCGGTTTTGGTTGCACTTTGCAAGCCGGCTTCAGAGCTTTCTGCTTCCCAGAGGAAAATTATCCCAATTGACGATCATCTGGGTATATCAATTGCTGGTATTACTGCTGACGCACGAGTGCTCAGCAAGTACTTGCGATCAGAGTGCTTAAGCTATAAGCATTCTTATGGGTCAACATATCCCGTATCGCGGCTGATCACTAATTTGGGAAACAAAATGCAGTCCACAACTCAAAGATATGATCGTCGCCCATATGGAGTTGGTTTGCTTCTTGCTGGATACGATGAAAAGGGACCACATATTTATAAAGTGGAGCCCTCGGCCAATTTCTTCAATTGCAAAGCAATGACAATTGGTTCACGTTCCCAAAGTGCTCGAACTTATTTGGAGCGTCACCTGTCAACATTTAATGCATGCTCCAAGGATGATATCATTTGCCATGGCATTCATGCTATTCGCAGCACACTACCAAACGATGAGCTTGTATCTAAAGATGATGGTGGATCTCAATTGGTATTGTACTTTTACCATAAAAAAGTTCTTTACATATTAAAAAAAAATTTTTTTTTTTTTGCAGAATATCACTGTTGCAATTGTTGGAAAAGATCAGCCATTTAAAATACTTTCTGATGAAGAGAATCTGAAATATTTAGAAATGGCTAAGCAGCGAGGTGCAGCAATTATGGTATCCAAGTCCGACGATGATGATGACAAGCCCTCTCCTGGAGATGGTCAGGAGCCATCCACTTCTCGTGATCCACAAGTCGCAGTTGCCACAATGGAAAATCCTTAAGAAACTGTGTCTAGTATTTGTAAGCGTCCAATAAAGGTGGCATTGTCAGATGGTTTAAAAAACAAATTGAAAAATGTATATGTATGTACTCAACTGCGTCAAAGTTCTGTGTGGTGTTTACCATTTTAGTTTTAGTACGAAAATCAAAAGTATCACCGAGAAATCGTCCGGGAATCCAGAAAGAAAGGCAAAGGAAATTTCAATGCAAAGTATCAAGAACTTTTACAATGACGTTATACATACAGTGAATCAATAAAGTAAGTATGCAGTTGGCAGTATTTTTTATAATTTTTTGAAAATCCTAAAAATGACTTTTAACCCCTTTTTCCTACTTTTCACACAAAAAGTGTTTTTTTTTTTAACAATTTTCAAAAAATCAAAAAATACTAACAAAAATATTTTTTTGCAGTTACTCTTAGAATTGTTTCTAGAATCTTATTGCATTAAAATATTTTTGATAAAAAATCGAGAAAAAAAAGTCGAAAAAATAGACGTTTACAAAAATTCGAAGTTTTCAATGAGTACTTAATGGGTTACGGACATTTTTGCATCATTCAAACGAAATTTAAGCGACCTTTCCAAATATATTTTTATACTGTGAAGACTTGACTTACACAGCTGTTAAAGTAAAAAAAAAAAGGGTGTACGCAGAGATATGCGAGTCAGTCGGTTTTACAACAGTTTATGCATAACAGGTCAACATTATTATAGTTTCTAATATTTGGTGGGGTATCCCTTTTGCCTTTAAACTGCTTGGAATCTGGATCTCATTGAGCATTGAGGTTACACTAGGGGGTATATTCTTCCATCCTTATTATTAATCTTTCGTTTTCTGACAAGACGGTCAAGGTGATCCCACATATGCTCGATTGGGTTTAAGTCAGGTGACTGAGGTGGTGTTTTGAGCTGTTTTTTACCTTATAAAAAAGCCACTCTTTTAATGTACACGCAGTATGCCTGGGTCGTTATCTTGTTGGAAGACGAACGAGTCTCCAAGGCCAAGTTTCTCTGCACTTTGGTGTAAATTGTTCTTCAAAATGTCCAAATATCCAAACCTGTCCATTATCCCATCGTCTCCAGATGCTGCCATACAACCCCATACAATGCCCTCAACCGTACCAAAAGACTTTCATTTGCGAAGGAGTGTGAATAAGCGGACCAAAGATCCTGAAACACCGTCATATTTTCACTTGAGAGTAACTTTAATATCAACAGATCAGATGGACATACAAAAGTATGGCGAAAAGTAAATTCCGAACTGGTGCCACAGAATATGATGGGCACAGCCAAGCACAACTTTTTTAATGTTTTTTTTTTAATGTTATTTTCGTTAATACTATATTCAGAAAATTTTATTTGTTTTTTTTTTTTAATATTTTAAGTGCTTTAAATGAAGTTCCTAATTTATATTTCTGAAATATATCTACTCATTTGTTTTAAATGCATTGCTTTTTCATTGCCTAAGGTTTGTTTTGCCAACTGCATACTTACTTTATTGATTCACTGTACATACTACTGTGGGAAAAAAGTGCCGGGAAATTTGAATTAAAAAAATTATGGGATTCCGATTGGCACAAATGTTTGTACTTTTAGGTCGGCACTACTATCATTTACATCTGTGCAAAGTTATACGTTAAAATATTCATTAGTGTTTAAGTTACGATTAGTTTTGTACGACGCCAAATGTGCATTTGGCGATTTTGGTGCCAAAAACGCTGATTTTCATGGAAAAAAGACCTACGTGGAAGTGTGTGAAACAATGCTTTCTGACTATCAGGATAAGATAAAACGCATTATTACGGGCGATGAGACTTGGGACTACGCTTACGATATGGAAACTACCGATCAATCGAACGAATATCGGCTAAAGGTGAGCCAAGACCGAAAAAATCGCGTCAAATTCGCTCAAAAATCAAGGTCATGTTGACAGGTTTTTTCGATTATCGTGGTGTAGTTCATTATGAATTCCTTCCGACCGACCAAATTGTCAAAAAGGAATATTATTTGAGCGATATGCGTCGTTTGCGCGAAGCTATGCGTAAAAAGAGGCCAGAACTACGGGCTGACAACTCATGGTTCTTGCAACACGATAATGCGCCCTCTCATACAGTCCCTGTTCTTCGTGACCATTTTGCAAAAAACTTGGCCAAAATGGTCCCGCAGCTACCTTTTTCGCCTGATTTATCTGCGTGTGACTGCTGGCTATTTTCTAAACAGGTTCTATTCCATCGGTGAGCGATGGTGAGCGACGCGGACGCGACGCGGTTTTGTGACAAAAAGTGTCGGTGAAAAAGTGCTCGTCTGAATTGGGCTTTAGTCTTTAAATAAATTCTGTTAAATTTTTTTTTTTTTGTATATCATTATTATTGTAACATTATTCATAAATTTTTTCTTGAGTCCTTCGAATTTTATTTATCATTTTATTATAATTATTTTTAACGCGTAACATAGCGCCACGAAGGAGTTTTTCCGCCGGCTGCGTGGCGTCGGTTAATTGAATGGCCTCTGAAATAAATTTAAACGATATTAGTACAAATGAGTTATAAATCCTATTTAAATTTATAATACTAACCTAAGAGAGCCGAAAAAAACGACTCATATGTCTGAAGACTCTTTTTGTTGAGGACTCCAGCAATATTGTGGTCGACAATGATCTTCTCTATCATAACCTTTTTGATTGATTTTGATAATGGGGCTTGACGGAGCAAAGTTATCATATTATTTACCTGAAATAAAGCAAAATTGTTTTTTTTCAGTAAATTGTGTTTATAAGAAAAATACTTGTTGCTCATTTTTTAAGCCGCATTAAATGGCAGGATAAACACCTGTCACATTGAAATTTAATACAATATCAGTTGATTTCTACATACAGCAGATTTATGACATCTTAAATTCCGTGATTTGTTATCAGAAACTTGCAATTTATTGAGCCGACAATAAGCTGTGACATTGTTTTTGGTTGATTTTTTCAGTTTTATATTATTGTAAAATATTGGCAAAATATTTATAAAAGAAATGAAGTCATATTTTATAAGTTGAAACATCAGACTAACAACCTGCAATTTAATTATATTGATATCTCTCTTAGTTTACATTTTATAGATGCCTAAACTTCTTGGAAGCTGCTGGTTGAAATAAGCTGTGGGCCACTGTATATGAAATTTCAAATTTGTCTAAATCAGGTTGAGATGCTTTATAAACTAGGAAAGATCGGGTGAAATTAGCATTACTTTGGTTTTAACAGTAAACAACAGCATGTTTTCTCGTACTTACATATATTTGTTTATTATCCGGTGTAATTTCGAGGTTTATCTGCACCAGGTCATCTTCAGATCTGAGGGGGAAGGTTGACCGAGGTGCCTCGGGTTTCACGTGATTCCGCTTGAGGAGATGCTTTATATAAGCCGTCTGGGATTCCACAGCCTCAGTCAGAACAAACAGCTCCGTCCTCATGTCATCCATTGCGGTCTTAAATATTTGCACTATCTCGCGCAGATCTTTGTTTTCTATTTGCTCCAATTGATTATTTAACCTATTTTCGTCTAAATTCTCTGCATTTATCCGAATTTCTTTGGCAGCTCTTATTTTTTCACGCAAATCATCCTGTTCTTTCTTTATTAAATTGCGCATTTGCCTCGAACCAACCATTTTAATAATTTTGGGCAGTTTTAATTTATGTCACAATTCCCTTTTATTACTAATTAAGGTTTTTGTTCTTGAAAGAGAAAATATACATAAATATTATTAATAATACCGTCAACGTCCATGCATCGAATATTTGTTAGCAAAAAACATTTGGATTTTAGTTGCCTTTAAAGCTTAAACTATTTAAATTTAAATTACTTCCAATAAATACTACTATTTAAACGCAGCTGCACAAATATATTAACAATATAATGTGTATTACCTCTAACAATAATATAAGAATGTTTTAATTAAAATAGTTTAAGGGCAACGTAAATAATTTTTCCACGTTTTACTCATTCCAGTTGGACACTATTTTTTTGACCACAACTGCAGATTCAAATTTTTGCGCAATGGTGGCACTCTTATTTTGAACACAGGGGAATTCGTTTGCAAAGGTTGCTGCGTGATTTTTAACACGAACTCTATCAAATTGCAATTTTGTACAGAAATAATATTGTATGGAAATTCACTCTTAGCTACATTTCGTGCATCAAATAAATTAAAGTTACGTTTTATTACCAAAAATACTCGCAGCGAATTGAGCAATAGAATGTGAATTTGTGCATTGAAGACTCACAAAATTATTAGTGATGTGAAAAAGTTAGTGATGTAATAAAACATTCGATTATCAATTTGTGCACACTGATTGGTAATCAGCTGATTTTCACTTGACTGCCTGTAAAAACATTAAAAGAGTAATGTCGCCATTAATTTGAAATCCAAGAATGTGTCGTATAACATTACACAACGGGGATAAAATTTTAAAATTTTGCTTATTATTTATTAATAAAACTGAAAAGTTCACATACAGTGTTGAAGCAAATATAGATTCACCCATATTCCATCTTCTTAAAACATACAGCATACTGAAAATCACACATTTTCGACATTTCCCATTGCCCATGTCTCCGCTCTGTATCCAAATCATCTCTGCAAGCTCAAAATGTAAACATGTCACAGCTGACGCAAAAGTGTAACCATTAAACTTTTTATTGTTTTGCATTCGCTACCCTGTCGGTGGCTAGGCTTCAGCAAATTATTATGCATATTCGCTGATGGAAATGGCTTTTGATATTTCATTTATTTATTGTGATATTTTTTTAGTTACATTTTTTTTTTCTTTTATTTGTTGCGTACAGTTACACGGCTGCGAAGATACGAGTAGCAAGTAACTAACTGTCGAGCTCACTCGACTCCAAGGTTCTTGTTTGCTTATTAAATTCTCACTGTATCCGAGCATTTTGAGTATTGACTTTTGATAAATCGCATGTCAACACTCATTAATGGCGTCCTTTGTATTTAGAAGGCTTGTTAAAAAAACATGTTACACAAAAAATAAAAAAAAATATACAAGTGCAATTAACGTTAATCAAAAACATCAAACTATCACAACTTTCATCGATTGTTCACTGAGGGTAGGTTTTTGCAAATAAAATTATCGATTAAAGTTCAATGCAGTTTGGAGTTTGAGACGGATAGAACATAAATTAAACATCTATCATAACAACTTTAAGCTGTCCATTTTTAATTCAAAAGGGTGAATGTTCTGAAATCGGTGATATTTTGAACGATTTTGGATTAAATTAGCTTGATTGTATTCGTATATGAAAGTTTCCCAAATTTACAAATTTCTCAAGATCCCATCGGAGACCTCGTATGAATTTTAAAAGAGAACTTGTGTAAAAAGTGCAACTTTCAACCTTTGACGATTTCTGCATTTATTCAGTCACCACAAATACAGCAATTCAGATTTTAAGCCGAATTAATATAATTTGCTCTTTCATTTTCTAAAAAGTAAAAGCAACTAAACCAAAGAGGAAAACTAAAATTAATTTTTTTTTATTGAATTTGTTTTTTTTATTGACAATAATTATTTGATATACTGTATTTCATATTGACAATTACATTTAGATATGCTAAATATTTTTTTTTTTACCAATAATTGATTGATAATTGATTGCTTTATTAATCGAAATGGAAAGAAAAGCCTATTAAGTCTGTACATATCTACAACAGCTGAATGTACATACATACATATGTACTTAGGTTTTAGGAACGAACGTAGCAAGTGGTGAAATAATTTCTAAAACTAAAATAACTAGGAATAACTTTATATACATTTGTATGCATATATATAAACAACTATAAAAAAGAAGTGGCAAAGCATTTTGCTTTATCACTGAACAAATAAAACAACACTGTATATATACATATGTGAGTACGTACATACATACGCAAGCATGCAAGCATGTGCACTAAAATATTATATTCACTCTTACAAACTTATATACACATACATAGGTACGCACGTTTGTATTGTTTATGTTTTGAATCATTTGTATGTAGACACCTGTATTTTACTGTTAAAATATGATATGCCTGTACTTATATACAGAGATGTAAAGCAGACGCTCTGTACAAATATGTATGTAAATATGCACGTAGCATTCCCACGCACTAGTTTTGTAGCGACGAACACATGTTTACATGTGTATGTCCATTTGTACATAAATGATACGTATGCATGTAGAGTGCAGTTGATAAATATCACCGGAGTAAAAAAAGGTACGAAACTGTTCCAATTCCGAGACAGTTCGGAATACATGGAAATGAATTTGATGCTCTTCACTAATCGATAAAAGTTATGCTTTCAGTTGATCGAAGAAAATACTTTAAAAACAATATTATATAATGTTCAAAATTGTAAATTTAAATTTAATTCCTGCAAAATGTCGACGAAAGGGTAGAAAATCGTGTTCGAAGAAAAAGATAAATATTGTTTACATACACTATTAAAATTCACTATTACTTCGTGATTAAGTTATCTGATCATGATTAGATAAAATATTTAAGTGTTTATGAAACAGCAACAAAACCGTTCTGGATTCCGCATTTCGTGCGTTTCACTTTTCAAAAACGCTTTGGAACAATCGATACATTTTTGAGATGCACAATTTAAATATATCGAACTAAACGCGCGACATACTGCTTTTCTCTCCCACTAACAGAATTGCAATCAGCCTTGAAACTTCGCCCTAATGTGAAAAGCGGTTTGAAAAGATATTATGTATTTAGCAAAAATCAATCCGATATACCTCCCTGGATAAAAAAAGAGCAAAATAATTGCACTAACTGCTAAGAAGTAAAAAGTGAAAGCCGGAATAGGCTTGATTATGTTTATATTTCTTGATCTTGTGTAATTTGTTAGCTGTTTAACTGATTTCCATGACGTACATTTTTAGCACTTTATAATCTTTATGATCACGTAGATCTTTGATTTTAATTAAAAGTTCGCTTATTTTTAGACCCCACTGTGTATTTTAACCGTAGTTATTAGATAAGGGGAATCACAATATTTAGAATTTTTTAATACTAGTGTGAAGTGCGGGTTTAGTAAATTGCCTGTTAATAATACAAAATGTTAATGTTAAAATATGTATTTTTTTTGCAGAAATCCTTACGTATGAAACGGACAAATATTGCACCAACATAATGTATTCTGGTCCAATTAAAAAAGCTCACTCGATTTCTAATCGGTCGAGTCTTAGAGGTAAGATTCTATCTACAATAAAGGTATTTCTGTAAGTTACTGAAATACTTATTCCACATTAAGCAAAAATCGGTGAAGATAATGTTGATGAGTCAAACAAATATTATTTAATTGGCTACCGACTTTGCCTTTTTAAAGTTTTCTGGTTTTATTTAAATTTTCTTTAAATTTTAATTGCAGATAAAATTCCCGCGCGATTGGTTTTGTATTTTCTATCCTGGTCTGGGTTTTTAGTGTCCTTCATGATGCGTAATGACATGAATATTGCATTGGTTGCAATGATTACAAATGGCAACGAGACACAATACCAGAACAATAACCATTCCTACGATTTAAACATGGTAATATACTCCACGTGTTAATTAATTCCATCAATAAAGGAAATAAATTAAGATTATGCTATATTTTAGGGCGATGCAACAGAGGACCAGATATCTATAGTTAAATCTGTGATAATAAGCTCATTCTATTGGTGCTATGTGCTATCTCAAGTCGTTGGTGGAATCGCCACCCAAGCTCTTGGAACAAAGTGCGTATTTGGATGGTCGCAGCTGGCAACGGCGCTATGCAGTCTACTGATGCCATTAGCAGCAGAGGTTCATTACGCAGTCGTGATAGTTTTGCGTTCAATTCAGGGATTTGCTTCCGGACTAACTTGGCCTGCGATGTACGCAATGGTTGGTTACTGGATACCACTGTCGGAACGCTCGCGATTTATGTCTAGTTTTCAAGGATTCAGTATCGGCATTGGCCTAACATATCCGTTGTGTGGGTTTATAATAACCACGGTCGGATGGCCATATGTTTTTTATACGACGGGCTTGTTAGGAGTTGGTTGGTGCATTCTGTGGTATACTTTAGCTTATAACACACCGCGGGAACATCCACGAATCACTAAAGAGGAGTTGAGCTATATTGAGCTAAATGTCGGTGAAGATGTCCTAACTTCGGTCACTGTTAAAGTTCCATGGATACAAATATTTACATCTCTGCCCGTTTGGGCAATTGCAATTACAACATTCGGTAGAATATTTGTACATTATGTATTTATTACGAGTGGTCCGACGTTTATGAACGACATACTCAAGTTTAAGTTCTCTACAAATGGCATTTTGTCGGGAATGCCTTTCCTTTGCTCATATGTCTCGTCTGTATTCTTTTGCTATATTGCTGATAAGATCTTATTGCACAAGATTTTAAGTCTTACCAATGTACGAAAACTATTCACTGCTCTCTCGCAAATTGTTCCAGGATTACTTATTTTATTTATAGGCTACATAGAAAATATCGTGATTCTATTGATTGTCTGGTTTATTGCTGTAATTTTTATAACGGCATCCTATGCCGGAGCAATGGCCAATATTATAGATCTTGCTCCAAACTATGGACATTCTGGAGCAGTATTAGCTTTCTGCCAAACAATTCATATGTCAGCATCATTCATCTCACCATTGACCGCTGGATTCGTAATTACTAAAAAGGTAAAGTCTTTAAATTTATATTTATTTTATGTTTATATAATGTAAATTTTTTGTAATTATTTTATTAGGATTCCATCGATCAATGGCGAACGTTCTTTGAAATTTCAGGAATTATTGCTGTAGCTACCTATTTCTTTTATCAATGGTTTGGTGCGGCAGAAATACAATCTTGGAATGCCTTGCGACCTATCAGTGACTCAGTAGAAGAGGAGACAAAGATGTTTCCCAAGGAAAACGGAAAAACTAAGCACATTCCCAAATCTAAATAAGCAATGGATCTTTATTACTATTTGTAAATAGGTTACACTATGTTGATTAGTTTGATACCTTTGAGACCTTTGAAACAATTGACCTAGGGCTGTAGATATTGTTATTTGAGGTGAACATTCTAAATTTTTTGGGGGTAGACAGATAATTCACTAAATATAACATTGTTTTCCTATTTTTAAAATAATTAAATAATTATAGAGCATAGTTACGTATCATCTAAACTTATTGAACTACCCTCGTGAATTCGATAGTTTTTCATCACAACATTCCCGTATGCTATTGCATAGAATAATCGATGTTTAGCAGAATCACACCGATATCAATAGTGCAATCGATAAATTACCAGCTGTTTTCACTACTCATATGAACGTGTTTATGTTTGCGTAAGTAAGTAAAAGTTGAATAATATTCTACTATCATTATTTAATGTTGTTCATAGAAAGGTAACTTAACTTGTAAACTACATACATATACATTTTGATTAATTTTTTTAATGTTCAGCTCGAAAAATGGAGCAAACGGAATGTGAATGTGTGTGAACAAATATATGTACATAAGTGCATGCATAACATACATACATGTGTTTATTTACATTTAATGTATGAAATTACATGGATTACTTCAAGAATTGTGATTATATACATCATAAAAGTCAATTGTGATTTGTATTCAATGCCGGGAAAACCAGACTTGAAGGATTTCAAACACTAGTGGTATTCCGGGATCCGTTTTAGATTTGGTTTAGATTTCACAGCTGCTCCATACAAAATTTTCAGTGTGCCCAGAGCAAATCAGGGAAATGTGGTCTTACTAATTGATTTCGTGAAATCTGCTCTGAGGCTGATTTCGATTTGGTTTCAAATTAAATATCATTATTTGTGTGACATTTGGTGGTTGTTTACATTCTGCTGTCATATCAATATGAGAACGTAATTCTTATGCATTTAAAGTTTTTATAAATAAATAAATATATATTTAATGCTTTTCAGGATGCTTACGAAATCTAAAACAAATCAGTGTGCAAAAAGGGTCGTTCCATCAACTGATGTAGATTTGGTTAAAAATAATCTAAACCAAATCTAAAACGCTTTCCGGAATACCATTACTAAGTTTTGCCGGATTCTGTGAGACAACATATATGTATGTATGTATGTACATATGTATGCGATTGTGTACAGTGTATCAAAAAAGTATGCACGTGTGTCCTCATAAGCTTATCGTAATAAAGCTTTTCAATAACTGCGACTGAAGTAGAAACTTCGGTGTCATCCATGTAATTGTAGCATATTTTCAACATATTCATTTCTTTATTTGAAATTTGGTTCCTTAAGTGTTATTTTTGGTACCAGCTTGTTTTAAATGTACATATATGATTTTGTAAATATGTTTTATTATAGTAAATGTTCATTGTCTTTCAGGGTAAGATGGCGTGGGGTGAACTCATCGCAAGTCTTTCAACGAATCCATATTTTGGCGCTGGATTTGGTCTGTTCGGAGTGGGCGCCAGTGCAGCGATACTAAGAAAGGGTCTACAAGGCGCCGTGGTTTTATTCCGTCGACATTATTTGATAACTTTAGAGGTGCCCTGTCGGGACAAATCGTACCAATGGCTTTTAAAGTGGATCACCATCAGAGGAGCTAAAAAGACGCAGCACTTGAGTGTGGAAACGACGTTCTTACAGAACGATAATGGACAGGTTAAAACGAGCTACGACTTCATCCCGAGTATTGGAAAACATTTATTTAGGTATAAACGCAATTGGATTCAAGTGGAGCGGACAAGGGAGCAGCAAACATTGGACTTACACATGGGAGTTCCATGGGAATCTGTCACGTTGACGGCGCTGGGAAGCAACAAGCAAATGTATTTTGAAATTCTGGAAGAAGCCCGTCAATTGGCGTTGCAAGCAACAGAAGGTAAAACACTAATGTACACCGCAATGGGCTCGGAATGGAGGCCATTTGGACATCCCCGACGACGTCGACCTACGACTTCGGTAGTATTAGATCAAGGAATTTCCCAAAGAATCATTTCCGACTGCAACGATTTCATTGGGAATTCCTTGTGGTATACACAGCGGGGAATTCCTTATCGAAGAGGTTACTTATTGTATGGACCACCAGGATGCGGTAAATCAAGCTTTATAACTGCGTTGGCCGGAGAGCTAGAATATGGAATCTGCTTGTTGAACCTTTCGGAACGGGGACTTACGGATGACAGACTAAATCACCTTTTGAATGTTGCCCCAGAGCAAACGATAATATTGCTCGAAGATATTGATGCTGCATTTGTTTCTCGAGAGTCAACGTTACAGCAAAAATCTGCCTACGATGGCCTGAACCGAATAACATTTAGCGGATTGTTAAATTGCCTTGATGGTGTTGCTTCCACCGAGGCTCGTATCGTTTTTATGACTACTAATTACTTAGACCGCTTAGATCCCGCCCTAATTAGACCCGGAAGAATTGATTTAAAGGAATACATCGGTTATTGTACTCAACATCAGCTTGAGCAAATGTTTAGGCAATTTTTTGGAGACCAGGAAAAGTCAGCATCTACAGAATTCGCTCAACGAATCATTGATACAGGTCGTACAGTGAGTCCGGCGCAAATTCAAGGTTTCTTCATGAAGCACAAATTGTCGCCACCACAACTTGTGGTCGACAACTGCCAAAGTATTTGGGAAGATGAACAGAAATAACTATAAGTTTAAATATATACATTGTTATATGAATTGTTTTACTATCAAAATGTTGTGTACAATTGGACATTTTTAGATTAAATCTGAAAATATACTTCGTTTGTAGTTTTGATTTAATTTTCAATATTCTCGATATAAATATGTGCCGAGTAGACTACGCAAAATGAGATTAAAGACATCTTGTTTGTCTGTCTGTTTGCACGTTTATTTCTATTAAAGCGATGAAAATGCTTAGATTTTTTGATGTGGAACTGTGGAACCTAACATAAATCTAGAAATTTTAGCCAAAATAATCTAGTGACGATAACATTAACATGCCTTAAAATTTCTGATATCAAATTTTGTGACGAACGGTTAATTTAATATGTATATAAATTATTCTTAAAAAAAACTTTTGGCATGTGTAGAAAGCGTTGTGAAGCTCGGAATTTGTAATCGATAAAAGATTCAGATTGCATAAATGCAAAAGCTCTTGGAAAAGATAAAACTTATAAATGTAAAATCACGGCAGTCCGCGCTAGTGACGAAAGCAGCTCGAAGGGTGCGAAAGGCGACTAGCATACGGTGGCTCACAGCTTATTTCAACCAGCACAAAAAGTAACTTTATTTAAAAGCTTCAATTACAACTAACTAAAAAACAAACCTTATCAAAAGTATTTACAGAAAACTAAAGTTATATCAACTCATAATTTAAAAATATTGAAAATGTTCGAACACTTTTGAGTTTATGTAAAAATCAACTTTTTCCTCGATTTAAAAAAAAAAAAATGTTGTAATGCAAAAAAATTCTACAAGCAATTCGAATAGTGTCTGCCCAAAAAAAATTTCAAAAATCTCTTCGCTAGTATTTTTTTATGATTTTTTGAAAATTGTTCATTAAGCTACTTTTTGTATGATATAGAGGAAAAAAAAGTCATTTTTAGCAATTTTCAAAAAATCATAAAAAATTCAAGGTAATAATAGTAGTTAACGTTAATTAAATCCCAATATTTTGAAATCTGTGTGTGTGTGCTGGCTTTTCGCGATTTACGGAGGCGGAAAGGGGCGTGTCAATAATTTGAAACAAACTTGACCTGCGTGGGGCTTATAGAAGTCTGTGTGCCAAATTTGGTTGCTCTAGATCTTAAAGTCTCTGAGATCTAAGCCCTCACACAGACGAATGGACTGACGGACATGGCTTAATCGACTCGTCTGTTGATGCTGGTCAAGAATATATATACTTTATAGGGTCGGAGATGCTTCCTTTTCCCCTTGTACTTATTTAATAAGTAACGGGAGTAATCAAGGAAAAAAGTTGTAAAAGTTGACGTTTACAAATATTCGAAAACTTCAATGGGTACCTAATGGGTTAAGAAAGTATTGCATCATTCGAAAGGAATTCAAAAGACCTTTCCATTGACACCAAACTTCACATGGAGTAAGTTCAAAATTTGGCTAGAACTAACTTTAAAAGGTGCCAAACCGCTGTATTTCACATTATTTTTTAATTTGATTTGGATTTTTACTTCATTTTTTTTATTTTGATTTTTTAGCCTCATTAAACTCAACTCGACTTCCATTTTTTGTAACGTTTGCGAAGGAACTTAAATCAAGCACAACCATTTTTAAATTACAGTTAGGCTTTTATTTTATTTTATTTATGCTGTAGCGTTAGGAATGCTTGGAAATATGTAAATAAATAAATTCATAAAAATAAAAAAAAATAAATTGATTTAAAATTACTCCCAAAGAACTAAATTTTTCAGAAATTTATGTGAGCACGAGCTTTATCGGTTTTAACATGAAAATATGAATATATTGGAATATTAAATTGTAATGTTTAATTCGGGTATTTTCAAAAACAAAACCTATGATTTAATGGTTATTTAATTTAACAACTTCTTGGGCTGAATTTAACAATTAATTTAACTTGTATGGATCGAATACAAAACTTTAATTAATGATGTCTCAAAACGGATAGAAGACGAAAATGCGACATTAGAATCATAATTGGAGGATAAGATGAACTCCAAGTGTCTGCACAAAATTAGCTGAAACGTGAAAAAATCCATAGTTTTAGTTTTTCTTAGTTTTAATGATACTGCTTATCTGCAATAAGAAAATAAGAGATCCGCCATAAACACAAACGATCTTTTGCAAAGCTTCACTTTCCAAAAGCTTATCGAAGACACATGCAAAGTTATGTAGAACTCAAATGTAAACTAAAAGAATCAAAATATGTTAATTAAAGAAATGTAAACAAACAGCCAGCAGAGCTTTGAGGGTTTGCTGAGTCCAGATCCCAAATCTTGTAGTTCAACTTGAAACTAACTACAAGATTTGGGATCTGGACTCAGCAAACCCTCAAAGCTCTGCTGGCTGTTTGTTTACATTTCTTTAATTAACATATTTTGATTCTGACAAATAAAGTACATACATGAATATAAAATAAAATAGATTTTTATTTTTTTTTATTCATATGTAATTGTCGAACAGTTCATTGGCGCAGCCGGTAGGATATCGAAAAGTTATAAGTAATATCCGTTATCCTATTCAATCAAGTGACAAAGAATCCTTGCACGACCAAGAGATTCTTTTAAATTGAGCACGCGAATTGCCGCGAAATAGTAATTCGGTAAACATTACAATTTTTTATAACACAACGATATCCGCATAAAACAACTATTTTGTGGCCCATTAGATAAAGTGAAGTTTAATTAATTAACAAGTGTACAGTGCAGCTCACTTAATACATAAGTCTCATTATGCTGAACAGTACGCGAACAAAAATCAAATAATATTTAACTAAACACAGTAGCCCGCTTAATTAGTGTGACCGCTACCTTATCTCCGTTAAATAATCCAAATTAAACAAATAAAAAAGAAATATCAGAGAACATGGCGTTAACAAACGACAATTTAACTCATCTACTTCGACAAATCCGCCAAGTACCTCAATTTTCTGGAGATCCAAGCAGCCTCAGCCCTTTCATCAGGCGAATTGAGTACTTGATGAACCTTTACCCTACCAATGATCCATGACAGAAGGCCGTAATTTTTGGAGCTACAGTATGCTACAGTAAAATGGTACACACATTAAAAATAAATTTTGAATTAAAAGTTGTGAAATAACACTTATTTCTGATTTTTTTCATTAAAAATAAAAAGAATGGGTATGAAGAATTTAGCGCAATGTGCCGAGGGTCAACAATTTTTTTTTAAAATAATTTATATGTAAAACTTAATATTGTTCGTCACAAAATTGGATATCAGAATTTTTGGGGCATGAAAATGTTTTCGTCACTAGACTTTTACCTCGTCAAGAGATTTTTTTATAATTTATATTCACTTCTAAATGCATTATTTCAGTTAGTGAACAATCGCTGTCTCGTTCTTGAAATGCACTCATTTCATTTTTTATATAATTATATAAATTATTGATTATTTCATTAAGCTCGTTATCATCCATTGCATAGAGTAAAGTTTCCATTTTCGTTTGTTGTGTTTTGAGGTCGACTTTGCAATAATCTTCACTTTCTTTAATTAAAACATATGTAATTGCAATGCAGCTCCAAATTAAACTTTATATTAACATGTTTTGTAATGCGTCTTTTAGTAAACAACATTTTTTTTTTTTATCTTTTATTTTTTACTAAATTGCGGAAAATCATCATTACTGATTCACAACTTAATCAAGAAGAGCAGCAGCATATAATTGTTGAATCGTGGGAACATGATACATATTTGGATAGTTTAAATATAGTAATGAGGACAGATATTACTGATTTCCTGAAGAGACATTATAAAGAGTCTTCTCAATATACAGACGATTTTGATTATTTTGAACCTGATTTAGTATATGTATGTTAATAAATTTAAAATGAAAGCAAAGTATTTATTTTATCTTTATAAATACTCAAATTATTTAGATGACAATTCATGTCAAACTAAGTTAATTTTAAACTATATGTATGTTAATATTAATAAAAATAATGTAACTTTTTTCAAAACAATTGAATAAATTAAAAGTTTTATTTTAAAAATTATATATTCGCATTTTATTAAACCATTTAATAATTATAGGTCTTAATTTCGAAATCCATATTCCTGCACAGTCTGCATAGAAATTAAATGTCGCTTGCTTTATAATCACTAAATGAGATACATAGGACGAGTTTATGGGCTGTTCAGGTACGTTTATGTTGCAAGAGATGGCGAACGTTTCGTTGTTAAAAAACCAGTTCGATATTTGTTTATTAGCAACTGGCGTTCCATAGATATTTAAAATTATGTGGTCCACTTCGTCGATAACAATATTTTTAAGAATATTGATTTGTGTGGGGCTCACGAACAGTGATGTAGATCCAAATCCGTGTTGATCTTCGGCTTCAAGAAGCAATCGCTCCATAAACCAACTTAATGCGAACGGTGGTGCCATAATAAGACTTGTTAATGTTTCTAATAGGGGCTCTACACCATCTATTTAAACTCATTCCTTACTTAGTATAGTATACTATGCAACTGCGGCTTGAGTTTTTGTTATCTAAATAAAAAAGCATTTGAGTAATGTGTGTGTGTGCTATCTACAATATGCAACTGCTTTATTTTAGAATACATATACAAGGTGGCGCAAAAGAAGTCACCCTATTGGAAGATGCTCTCATTTTTGCAAATGGCCGCCAATGTCAAATCTGTTTTGACATTTGTGGACTAGACAGATACAGAATACAAGTGAATAAGCCATGGAGCGATACACTCCCCAAGAACACAGAATAATTGTAATAATGTAATAATAATAACCGCTTTATCTCTCGTTTTTGATATTTGCACTGGCCGGCCAGATCACCCGAATTAACCATTCCAGACTTCTTTTTATGGGGTTTTTTTAAAGTCGCAGGTTCACGTCAACAAGCCGCAAACTCTTGAAGCCCTTAAGGAAAATATTCGCCAGGAATGCGAGAACCTGTCGCCCGAAGTTCTGGCAAAAGTGATGGAAAATGCCATAAAACGGGCGTATGGTCATGAGCTCTGGCAGCGAACACTTGGCCGATGTCATCTTCTCGCCTAAACCAATAAAATTCTTAAGGTTCGAATAAACATAATCAAAAAACAGAATCAACATTTTTCATTTAGAAAAAAAATGAGAGCCAAACCACATCGGATGACTTCTTTTGCGCCACCCTGTACATATATATATATATATATATATTTTATTAAAGGTTATACATTGCAACATTTTCATTAATATTATCATTTTTATATAAACAAATTAGTAAAGCCTTCATTAATATTATTACTAATATACAATTCATCAAAACCAACGTGAATATAAATAAAATGTTTTCTACTTTAACTAATTCATGTTGAATCGGCGTTTTGATTATATCATCAATAACATCGACATCAACAGTTGAAACTGCTGTTGTTGTTTTTGTTGTTGTTAGTTCATATTTAGTCGGAATATTAGATAGTGTTGTTTCGTTGTTGTTGTTGTTGCTGTTGTTCTCTGTTTCATTTCATTTTAACGTAGTAGAAGATAAAGTTGTTGCTGTTGTTGTTGTATCGTTGTTGTTGTTGATGTTTTCTGATTCATTTTCCTTTAGCGTAGTTGATGTTGATGATAGACATATAGACTTTGACATAGAAACAAGCTATATACAATAAACAAATTAATGAATTTCATTTTGTTCTACTTGTAAATAGTTAACGAGTTGGAAACAAACTGAATTGAATTCAGAATACTCGTTGAGCACTTTATTCGGTGAATACTGAAGACCGCACCCTTACACACCGGCAAGTCAAAGGATGCAAGTCTGTACCCAATATTTATTTCTGGTGATAATGTTGGTATTTCCGGTCCAACACAGATCAGTTCTACTTGTAATCCTACAACCTTCGGATTATCTCCTAGTATTGTAATGCTTCTGTCAGCACGACGGTGTTCATATTTTTCATAATAGTAGACATCTAGATTTCCATAGGTGCTAGTTACTCCTGGTACAAATGCAGCAAACCCGCCTGCCACAAACCACTCGCTTATATTGAAGTACTCCAATTTTTCATCCAGCTTGTCTTTAAGTATATTATATCTTTTTAATTCATTTGAATCGGATTTTCTAGCCTCGAAGCGCTGCAAACGACCCATTCCAAAACTGATTTCTCACACAATAAACTTAATACCATTTAATTCGTTGTAAAATAGATTTTTATAAATATTTACTAGAATTTTAGCCCTCAAAAAAAAAATTCAAAAGCAAAAGAAATCCTTATAAAATAATTTCTAAATCAACAATCGAAAATGACAAAGACTTTTTAGTTTTCCAAAAAGCATATCAAGAGTAACATAAAAAACCTAAAAAGCAATATAAAAAATTAAAATATATTAAAACCTATCCCGAATTCAAAGAACTAATTGCTCCAGGTATTGAAAAAATGATTCGACTTTTCAAGAAACTCATTATTTCCCAGACTACCACAATATAATTGCAAGCTTGCTGCAAGAACAGCGCTTTATGTGGAAAGCGTTGAACATATTTAACAAAATATAAACAAAAGACAGCCCACTGTGATTATGTCCAACGCTTTCCACATAAAGCGCTGTTCTTGCAGCAAGCTTGCAACGTTTTCAACCTGCAAGGCTGCTAGGGTAAAGTGAACACCCTAATTATAAAGTAACGTAAAAATCCTAAAAAGCAATATAAAAAATTAAAATATATTAAAACCTATCCCGAATTCAAAGAACTAATTGCTCCAGGTATTGAAAAAATGATTCGACTTTTCAAGAAACTCATTATTTCCCAGACTACCACAATATAATTCAAAATATCATTAATGATTGCGAAACCTGCAATCTTGCGAAGACAGAACATAGACACACGAACTTAACTTTTGAATTAATCCCGAAAATAAATAACTCTAGAGAGCTTTATGTTATAGATTTTTACGCAATTGATAACGCACAATATTTATTTATTATGCATAGACGTATATTCCAAATTTGCATCACCTATAAAAATAAATAGTACAGATTGGTTAGAAGCTAAGCATGGGAAAACCACATAAAATAAAAGCAGACAAGTACCCATCAGTTTCTTAAAATTATGGCGAACACAAAAGAAATAAAACTTGACATCACTATAAGTAAAACAGAAATAGAGGACGCAGAAAGTCTTCAAAAAACTATTAAAGAAAAAAATTCGAATTAATTAAAGAGACTAGAATGGAAACGATTTTATACACTTACAACCATAAGACTAAACACAACACAACTGGATAGACAAGAATCCATTTAGAAAAAGTGGCAGAATAGAACAATTAGATGCGAACACTATAATGAAAATAACAAAGGACAGAATATTGTTCACCACAAACAGGCAACAGACACTTTCCACTTATTGGACTCACAATAATCATGATGACAACTATGACTACATTGACAACAGCAGGAACGATGGAAATTAACCCAATCGAAAATAACCAAGGATTTATTTTGTTCGAATCAGGAACAATACAGATACCCATAACATTTGTAAACCACTGTCTCACAATGAATATTACACAAATCGAGGAGACATTTAATAATCTGTTAAACGAAAGTTCACAATTCAATAACGTGCCACAAATTAATTATTTAATTCAAAAATTAAATAGAGAAATGAAAGGCATTCGCTTGACAAAACGAAACAAACGAGGACTAATCAACTTTGTAGGTTCAACACACAAAAAACTTTTTGGCACGTTAGACGAAGACGACAGACAACAAATTGAACAGCAAATTACAACGAAATTAAATCTCATCATTGATAGTCTTATTGACGGCATAAAAAGGATCAATAACCAAACTACCGCTATGCGGACAGAGCAAAGAATTAACCTTTTAATATTTAATATTGAACATATCACTGAATACATCGAAGACATCAAAATGGGTTCACAACTCACACCACTTTTAATTTTCAATCCTAAGTTACTTAAACAAGACCAACTTGGCCACATTCATTATAAAAATCTCATGGACCCAAAAACCTCTGCCTGGTAACGAGATATTCTTAATGTCCCATATTCCCACTAACACAATTGAAAAACCAACTTTCTTAATCACACCATACCCTGACAATAATGGACAAATTATCAGGGAAAATACTGCAGGCAAATTTTACTTACCCAATAATTATGGTATAAGCACTCTTACAAAAAATATATTGTTAAAGACCATTGTATTGTCAATACTATAAAGCATGAGACACCAACTTTCACTTTCCAAAAATATCGTAAGCAATATTATCTGATCTGATGATATTGAAATCTGATCTGAACTTGATCAAAACTGTAATAGCCAAGAAATGTACATTGAAAATAATAAAATTATTAAAATACTTAATTGTACTGCAGAACTTAAACAAGTTTCAATATCAAATACACAAATCTTATATTCACTGAACACAATGTAACTAAAATTAAACCCATGTCATATAATATCTAAAAATTAAGAAAATGATTTTGTTTAGTAATAAGAACAACACGATTTATAAATATCTTTTAATAGTAATTTTATTCACATTAGCTATACGTTGCATATTTTATATCTATGTACAAGAAATGCAAAACAACACCAAATAACATTATAATTAAATACTCAACACCAAAGACAACCAAGATAAGCCAAACAATTAACAAAGAAATAAAAAAGAAACTGATTTAGATACAGTTGCAGAAGAGATCACCATTGAAACCCCAACACCACAATTAGCTTAAATCTAAGGGCTGGGGGAGTGACATATCTGCAATAAAATTATAAGAGATCCGTCAAAAACACAAGCGATCTTTTGTAAAGCTTAAACAAATGTAAACAAACAGCCAGCAGTGCTTTGAAGGTTTGCTGAGCCCAGATCACAAATCTTGTAATTAGTTTTAAGTTGACTTTTGCAAATAAAATACATACCCGAATATAAAATAAAATATATCAATATTTTTTTTAATATACTTCTACTACACGCTTGGTTCGTAACTTTATTTATTAATATGCAAAATTTCAGACCAGGTCCATGCTGTGCCTGAAAAATGTGGCCCGGGCCCATCTTTAATCCCATAATTAGCTCTTATCTGGTCGTTTTTAGATATTCACATACCACCAAATCAATGTGCAATTAGTCAGTGTATTCACGCGATTAATTTTTGTTCCCAATATATGGGCAATATTAAGAGCTTTATGGCCAGTTAATATTTGTCAATATGCTCATCTCACCCATTACTGTTGGAGTCTTTCTGGTTTGGATTACTTCTAAACTAATTTATAATGTAAATTGGCCTGTTTTTGATTTAATCAAAGACTTATAACCTTTAAGCGTTGACAGGAAGCTGTTGTGTTCAAATTTACAAATGCAGTTTGTCAGACTTACAATGAATCGTGGTTTCTCATTCACCAATGTCGTTTGCGTGCTGTTAGTCGCAACAAGACGACCTTCAATTTTAATGGAACTGTCCTTCATCCTGCATATAATATTATAGTCAAAGGTGAGATATTAAAGAAAGCAAGTGGATACAAGCCGTGGATCTTGAAGTCTTCCGTTGACGTCTGTCGCTTTATCGACAAGCGCTACAATCCAACAGCAATCCTAATTTTTAATCTCTTCAAAGATTTCACGAACTTTAATCATTCCTGTCCCTACAATGTAAGTAGTAAAGCCTTAAATTATTTCAAAGATAAGTATAATAATTTTGTATTCTTTTTTCACAGGGCACCCAATTAGTCAAGGGATTATATCCTCGTTATGAATTATTACGACTTCCTTTTCCAAGTGGGGACTATTTATTGTCATTGGTTTGGCTTTTCGATAAGAGGCCGCAATTCATTACAGATGTTTACTTTGAGTTTAAGGAAGATTAGTAAAGCCATTTAGGAGTATCCAAATAAAGAATAATTATTTTTAATTCTCTGCCTGCAAGTCAAAGTTAATTTTTATTTTGAAGATAATTACAAAAATATTCTGTATTCAACAATGTTTAACTATATTCGGATCAATTTTGCAAAATTTATTATTATTATACAGGGTAGGCCATTTAAAGTGGAAGCATCGGGTAACCTTATAACTTTTGACAGAGCTGTCAGATCGACTAATGACATAGCGCGTTGGAAGCGTCATTTCAAGACAATTTATACCATGGAACAGTACACTCCAAAAGAACGTGCTGAAATTGTTCAGCTTTACATTCAAAATAACTTCTCGATTGTGAAAACCATCATCATGTCAGACGAGGCACATTTCACGTTGAATGGAGGCGTAAACAAAAAAAATTGTCGCTTCTATGCCACTCAAAACCCTCAATTATTTGAGAGCAGCCTCTATACGACCAAAAAGTCACAGTTTGGTGTGGTGTTCGCGCCGATATGATCATCGGGCCGTATTTTTTCCAAGACAACCGTGGAAAGACCTTATCCATCGATGGTGACCGTTGTCGAGCCATGATAACCAATTTTGTGATGCCAATTGTTCGTGAAAATGGTTTGGATGACTTTTGGTTTCAACAAGACGGCACTACATGCCATACAGCACGAAAAACCATCGATTTATTGCGGCCATTGTTCCCCGGCCGAATCATATCGAAAAAATGCGATTATGACTGGCCACTGAGATCACCCGATTTGACGCCGCCAGACTTTTTTTTATGGGGCTACTTGAAGTCCAAGGTACGTATATACACCAACAAGCCAAGGACACTAGCTCAACTCAAAGCCAACATACGCCGCGAAATAAGAGCCATATCGGCCGATACACTGGCAAAAGTGATGGAAAAGCTAATGGTGGCCATTTACGCGATATCATTTTCAAAAACTAACTAGAAAATTTCTCCTTGGACCGAAATAAATGAATGAAATGATAACAAAAAAAAAAAATTTTTTTTCCCTCTTTTTTTTCAAAAACAAATGCTTCCACTTTAAATGGCCTACCCTGTATTATTATTGTATTACTATACATATTATTAGCCTGTTCCAAATTAGGTAATCTTTTGAAGCGAAAAATAATTTGTCATTCATTTTATCGCCATTCGTGCGATTCTAAAAGCAATTGGAATCTTCTTAGTGCGAATTTTATTTAAAGCATAGTATCCAGTAGCTGAAATTCCAGTTTTGAGCTCTTCGAACACTAAAAACGAATTAGACTGATTGAAGAGGTGCAACAGAGGCCAATATGTGGGATTTTACTGACAAAAAACATTTTGATGGGATTTTAATTTAATAATTAGGGTATTAGTCTTCTCTTCTCCACTTCTCTCAACATGCCCATTTTGTCCATTTTCTCACTGTTACTATTTTCAATTCTTCTATTATTTCTTTGTTGTGCACAGCTGACGCAACAGTGTGACCACTCAACTTTTCAGATATTTTTGATGAAATGCTGTCACACTCACATTGAAAAATATTGAACATTTTGAGCTCCCAAAATATTTTCAGATACTGGTTACTATGCTTAAGCAACATATTCTTAAATAGTTGTACTAAAAATTAATGCAAAAATAAAATCGATTTTTTTGTACCATCTAAACTGTTTTAAAATATTTCTTAATTCCACTGGCTTAAGACGACGTTATGTTTATTGAAGTGATGGTCATCGATTTAAAATCAGAAAATGTCATCCTTCGTATCGATACTCCAATGCACAGTGGTTGCGCCTAGAGATGGGCATGGGCCGTGCCGTGTCCGTGCCGTGCCGTGCCTATTTAAAAAAAATCCGTGTTGGGCCGTGCTGGGCCTCAGTTTTTACCAGCCGTGCTTGGGCCGTGCCGTGCCTCAAAAAGGAGGCCCATGCCCATCTCTAGTTGCGCCCATAGGCCATAATTCAAAAAATCGAAAGTACCAAAAATTTGCGAAAGGTAAACAAATTGTCTCAAAAATGTCCAAACTTCTTAATGGCAAACCGGATTTTTCTTGAAATCTAACGGGAAAAATAGAACGCAAAACGTGAACACGTGTTCAATTTTGGAGCGCAGCGGCGTTACGTTAGCTTTTCGTCAAAACAAAATTGCATTTCAAAGTGGTCAAACGTTTGCAAGAGAGGTCCAAATTGGATTATTTAAAATGAACTTTAAAGTTTTAGGTATTTACTTTAATACATTCTTCTTTTGAAATTAATCTGATTGATTAATTATTTGTTGTGTATGTTTGATTAATTATCCTTTTTTTTATGTATTATGTGAACGTAATTTTCATGTTTATATAGACTTTTAGATATGTTGCCCCTCGATCCCCCCTTTATGAGTGTTATCAGTGTATTTGTCAATGTTTTAAGGTAATAAATACGTTAAGTTTAGCTGCTGATATTTGTTGATTTGTATGTATTCATTAATAAACTCAAGCTGTCTTACTGGCGAAAAAGGCACTTTTTGCATGAAAATGAGGAAAAAGTGACTTTTTCGCCATTTTCAAAAAATTATAAAAAATACTAGCTAAGAAATATTTGAAAAATTTTTTTTGCAGTTACTATTTAAATTGTTTCAAGAAACTTTCTGCATCAAAAAATTTTTTTTAAAAAATAAGCCATACTAAGGTGCTATGTGAACTATAGGATACAGTCTTCCGATGCAGCCAATTTTTTGATTATATATTCAAAATATTTTTATAGATTTTTGGGGAAAATTTTATAACGATATCTCAACGGGAAGTATTTATGGCCGCGGCTATATACAAGCCCAACCACTGCAATGTATTTTCAGTAGAGTTGGGCTTTTTAGTTCAAATTGCTGACCAAGTTCAATCGTTCATTTTTCAGTCGTGAACTAAATCAGTCATTTAGTTCAGTTGGTCATTTGGTCAGTTGGTCATGAACTATGAACGATATGGTTTCTATTCAGTTGGTCATGAACTATGAACGATATGCTTTTTATTCAGTTGGTCATGAACTATGAACGATGAAAAGTTTCTATTCAGTTGATAATGAACGATGAATGATGAATAGGTCATTCTGCTCAGTTGGTCAGTTGTTATGAACGATAAACGATGTGAATTGCCTTCTATCCTTCATCGTTCAGACCAATTACTTTGATTTAAGGAGATGATTTCCTTAACATCTGATCCTTGACACTGAAATTTATTTAAAGATTCGAATAAGTATAAATAGCAAATGCGTTTTAGTTTTAGTACTTCATTAATATTTTTCATTCATTAATATTTTTTAACTTTGTTCTCTTAAACATTTTAAAATATTTTATAAAAAGATTATTAAATTGTATTCCAAAATTAACTTTATCTTTGAGCTTCAACGACTCCAGTGCTGAATAAGATAAAAAAAAATTTCATAATAACGGAAACACTGACCAAATGAACTATATAGTTCATGAAAGACTGAATTAGTTCACATTAATGACCCGTTCATTTGAACTTTTTCAGAACTAAACGACCCAACTCTAATTTTCAGTGAACATTTTTCACATCACTAATTTCAGGCGTCTAGCCAATCAGCTGTAAAAACCGCGGTTTCCAAACAATTGCGTCTTTCAACTGAACAAGAAATTCCAAGCTATTCACTCGCTATGGCTAAGGAAAAAGCCAGGACACGGGGATTGGAGACGCCCAAGTCACCGAATTGCATACCAAACAAACGTCAAAAAACAACATCACAGAACTGTAATGAGAATGCAAAGAAAAACTTGGAAAAAATCACACAAAAGTTGAAAATGTCAACTGAAAGCAAACTGATCGAGAAGATAAACGCAGTGAAGCCGGTGCCTTTAATCGATGTCAACAATTCAAAAGAAGGCAAAACAAAGAAAGCCTCAAAAATAAGTACTTGTAACTATAACAACAATATTAAAATGGAGGAGAAAGACGAATTGAATGGGGATTGGAAGCTCCAAGGGGAACTGTTGGAGGCGCTGTGCGATGCACTTGCGGAACCTCCAGAGAAGAAGCTTGAGGCCGGCTATACACACGATGATCTGAAGCAGTTTTTGCTGAACTCGACTATTAAGGAAATGTTTCCATTTGTCTTGGATATAAAGAGCACCACAGAGGTGAGAAGTTGTAACTATTAAATACATTGCAAGTGGGCAATCGGTTTAACTATAGCATCAAAAATGGTCCTTTTGATATATCGACCAATTTAACAAGGTTACTCCTGAATAATTTAATTTCAAATTTCATATTATTTCATATATAAGATATCTATAAGTTTTATACATTCTTATGATTATATTGCAGATTTTTCAGCGCGTCAACAGCGCCATATACGAACTGGAGACGGTGCAGTTGGATCAACTGCTCGATCTTTATCATCTGGCTATAATGATGCAGACCTATCAACAGTTAGAGACACACATGGGCTATCGCCACGAGTTGTTGGATGCCGTGGGAGAACTGTCAGTTGAACTGCAGCCCAATGATATAGAATATATCGGCCTTAGTTTATGTGATAGATTTGTAATTGGCACGGGCATGACTCGCATGGAGAAAGTCGTCGATATGCACAGTTCCATTGTGATGTTGATCAACAATAGTGAGGTTAACGGTAAAATCGCTATGAAAACGCTTTTGGCCACATTGGCAAAGGTTTCTGGCGTCAAACTCCCGGAACATGAAACTGATACAGTAATTAAGATTATATCAAAGTTGAATTCTATTTCTAATCAATATATTTGCAGATTAAGCAAGCTTTTGAAATAGTTAAGCTAGTTGATTGGATGCAACTTGTGGAGACGGGTCGTGAGGCAGACATGTTTGTGCTTGTTCGCAGCTTTTCGCTGATCATAAACACGAAAGAGAATCGCAGCAAGCATGTCGATTGGCACCAGGAGCTGGGCAGCGAGATACACAAGTTCTTCATGTCGGTCTTACGCACCGTACGCTTCTCCAGAAATTACAATTTTTTTGCCATGATGGTAAGCTATTTTTTCACTCCATTTTTCTTTTTCCACTTGCTAAATAATTTTAATTAAAACCCTCGCAGATTGAACGTTACATTGCATTTTGTGTTGTACGTGGCGCAACACCGCGGTAAGTTAGGATTAAAAAATAATTCAGGCTCTCAACAAAAGATTTTGTTTTAAAATATAAAGAAACGAAGACTTTTAAAAGCGTTGAGAATTCGTTTCATAATTTCGGATAATTCTGGTTTGGTCTTTTAGCACTTAAAACGTTGCTGTAGTATTTGCATATAATTCATTATTAACATAGCCCCAATGAAGAAGGTCATAGTTATAGTCATAATCGCGTGATCTCCGCCAAATTAAAATGTGCATTTCAGTTTTTCAAATTTCGGACAAAGGCAATAATTTTATATCTTCGATAACGCAATACTTTCACTGTCTCCATTTCCGTACATAAGATTGACCTTGACCGAAATCTGTAAGAACTTTGAGATTTTTTTTCGCAAAATTATAAAAAATAATAGCGAAGAGATTTTTAAAAAAATTTTTTGTCAGTCACTCAAAAAAATTGCGTCAAAAATTTTAAAAAATCGAGGAAAATAGTTGAAAAAGTAGACTTAGAAAAATTCAGAATTTTCAATGGGTGCGTAATGGGGTAAGGAAATTTGTGCGTCATTCAAACGGAATTTAAACGACCTTTCTAAATATATTTTTTTTGCTATAAAGACAACTTACATAGCTGTAAAGTTAAAAAAAGGGTGTACGCACTAGGGTTGTCGAATATTTTTAAAATATCGTATCGATGATATTTTCTGTTTTAAAAAAATATCAAAATGATATTTAATATATCATTTTAAAATATCGATATTTTGATATATTTTGTTATTTTTTTTTTTTACTAAAAAAAAAAAAAAAAAGTAATACGCCCCACAAAAAGAGATAGTCTTATTTATCAAACATAACAATATATTTAATCAAAATACAGTTCATTTCAGTATATATTTCCATACATATTTTTCATAATATATTTTTTTCATATATTAGGCAAACAAAAATGAGATTCAAATATTACAATGTATCACATATTAAATATGAATAGTTTTTTTTTTAGATTGTTGTTTTTAGTTCCAATATTTGGATTTAACTGATTTTAAAAATACTCGTTGCTTTATATGAATATCCGTCATCCGGCTGCGCGAGTCACAAACGACGCATTTTATAGAGGACGCAAGTCGCTCTGAAGGCACTGAACTCCCAGGTGCAATTAGATACCTCCTCAGGTAGACAGTCCCGGCATGGCCGCCCTATGCGATTGCCAGAATATTATGGGGTTACTTTCCCATGATGATTGCGGCAAGCTAAGGTACAACTTAAACACTTTGATGTGTCGTTTCTTATTTCATCATAGTTTGATTTGATTAAATTTAAATCAATTTTTTCCGCTGCGTCTTTACTCGTCTTTACTTGCTTTAGAGATCACAGAGTGACCAACTCACAAATTTCATAAAATATCAAAAAAAAAAAAAATCGTATATTTGATATATCGCCAAATCTAATATCGCGATATAAATATATTTTTTTTTTATAAAAAATATCGATATATTGATATTTTGATATATTTTCGGCAACCCTAGTACGCACAGATATGCGAGTGAGTGTATTTTAATTGATCATTTAAAAATGGGACACAATTTAAATTTAACCTCTTGGAAGACCCTTTATTCGAGGAATATAAAACCTAATAAAAAAATTTTGCCGTATACATTGTTTGTTTGCTTACAAATGACAATTTTAAAATTGGTATAATTTAATAATATGTCTGTTTGTGTATACTGCGGCACATATTGTGTGTTGTGCAGTCAGCGATATTCTGTGTGGTCAGTTACGCTATGTGTAGTCAGCGATATTTTGTGTGTGAGGTGTTGACATAGTTCTTTAATTGTGTTACATAGCTGTTCTGTTTTTGTTTATAAATTAGATATGTATGTATAACTTATATGTGCCTAAACAATATCTAATTTAATAATTACATTTTTTCCAGCGCCTACTCCACGATATAATTTCCCAAATACTCAATATACATATGGGTTCGTATAAAATGGGACCGTTATAAGAAAGAAAATTTAATATAGTTGCGATCAATCCTGAACATTTGAAAGCAATCGGACTCATTATTTTTAACATAGCATGTAAATGGAAGAACAAGAAGCGCGCAGGCTACCATTCTGTATTTTAATTTTTAGTTAAGCACTTTTGATTTATATATATTTTTTTTTTTTGAGTTTTTATTTTTGAATGGTAATGTTTATTTGTTATGTACTTAACTGGATGAGAAGAGGTCAACAAATGTTGTAGCTTTAATTTAGTTGCTCAAAGCGCTACTACTAAAAAAAAATTAAATTAATTTATACCAAAAAAATAAATAAATAAAAAAAATGAGTGACGTATAAATAAATAAATATTTGTTCTCAGTTCTAATTGTGTGGGATATTTGTTAAAAATTTTAAATAGAAAAAAACCATTTTCTTTTTTTAAAGGCTGTGAAATAATACATTATATAAATCGATGAATTTTTATCATAACATCGAAATATCGATTAAATCTATTTCACGTACTTCAGATGTTTTTACAGTTCTTATCAGAATTCTTATCAAGTGTGAATGGCCTATCGATCACGAATACATACATACATAAGTGTAGAGAAAACCAAAATTTTAAGACAGTTGTTAGCAAGTGTTTGTCGCGTTTAGTCCGTATCAGCTGTAAAATGAGTTTCAGGAGTCAACCAAAAGGTTTCGCCACCAAATCAATTCACGCAGGCCAGGATCCTGAGCAGTGGAAAAGTGCCGCTGTCATTCCACCAATTTCACTCAGCACAACCTTTAAACAGGATGCACCTGGAGAACATCGTGTAAGATTATATACTTACGTACATACATATATTTAATCTAGTATATAATTGGAAATTTATGAGTGTTTTATTCTTAAGACTGTAAATATCTATTAATAAATTTTAAGCGCTTCGTTGGCCGTTGTGGAAAATGCCCACAAGTACGTTTAAGTAAATATGTATATATGTAGGTTTATATTTATATATATGTACATACATACATACATACATATGTCATGAAACTTGATTATCTTATAATGTTTATCAAAGCCGGAATAATTTTTGCCACGCTTTCTGTCTGCTTGTCATGTAAATACATACGATCCCTCAGTTAGCAGACTGTTTATAAAAAAAAATTATATTAACTGCTGCGCCGTTTTTTACATGATTCGGCGGCGGCGCGTCGAAAAAGTCGAAAATCGGCGGCGGCGTGGCGGCGTAAATGTCTAATACATACATATATGTATTTGTAGCTAAGTGATGTATGCAAATTAATGCTAATTTTTGAAAATTTATATTTAAAATTTTTTTTTTTAATTTAAAAAAAAATTTTCAAAATAAAATTTAATTTTTTTATTTTATTGCTACATTTTTAAAAATTTTTAGTTTTCTTGAAAAAATGTTAAGTAAAACAAAATATTTTGCATGCAGTCGCTTAGGTATCTATGCGTATTTAAAGTGACAAAAAGATACAAAAAGTTTCTCGCTAAAAATCGGAAGCTCGAATTTGATTTTAGACCCATGGTTTCTTGGGCAAATCTTCTTAGAATTCGTCGTAGATTACGATTTTGACAACCGCTTGGTGCATTTTTTTTGGTCCATACAAATTGACCCACTCTAATGTACATACATACAGACATGCATACAAACGTGCGCATATGTACAGTGGTTCATAACATATTTCAGCCGAATTATAAAAATTACTGTAGAGTAAATATTAAACTAAATTTAAACACTCTTAAAATATCAATAATATAGTACCTATTGTTAATTTGAAACTGAAAAAATAAATAATAGAGGTGTAACAAATTAAAATATATAAATGGAAAACTTAAAATATAATAGGAGAAAATTTGAAACATACAGAATTAAATTTTTTAAAATTAATCAAGATTACATTTAAATTAAAACTTAAAAAATAAAAGAAAGAAATTTAAATGAAAACTAAGTTGTTTTCATTGATATAATTTATAGTTATACTTTTATGTACTATATTTGATCAGCTGTTTTTGTTTGTGTTGTGGTGTTTTACAATTAGAAATTCAATAGGCTTATCGAAAGTGTTTTATATTTAGAAAACATAAATGTGTATGTACATATGTATGTATGTATGTAAAATCGTAGGTCTGCTGAGCTCAGCTTTTTCGCAGATAAGTGCCGAAAGCAACAGCGAATGCTGTTGCCAATGAGATATGACAATTTTAATTGCTGAATCATGATATTTATTAACATAAATTATACTATCTCCGAAAAATATGCAAAATCATTGAATATAATTAATAATTTTGTTTTATTTGACAAAATATTTTTATAAATATCAGGGACCGTAACTGTTATAAGTATTAAAATTAAAATTCCAAATTAACAATTCTTTTCATATTTATATTTTAAAGTTACGAAATAACAATTATTTTTAGTTTTTATTTAAAAAGTCAAAAATAATCATTAAAATTTAATTTTTTATAAAAAGTTGTGAAATAACAATTATTTATGATTTATTAAAATAAGAATTATTTATAATTTTTATTTTAAAAGTTACAAATAAGAATTGTTCCGTAACTTTTATTTTAAAAATCAAAAATAAAAGTTAAAGTGAATATCGTTTGAACCAAAATTTAAAAATATTCTGGACGAAATTAAGTATCCATTTTTTTCTATTACATATAATTTTTTCTTCTATATTCTGTTGCGGTTATATATGTATGAAGTAATTCGGGGGTGCTACAGAAATCGCAGCGATTTAGCGTTTTCAATAACATGGCTGCTAAGAGCTGACACCTTTTTAGATTAAATTATGCAGGGGTTTGGTTAGCAACTTTTGTAGGTTTATTATTACAGAACAATAAGTTTTTTTTTTATTCGTTTTAATTTAAATAATTTAATTTATTTATATAATAATTGATTTTATTCAGATGAAAAAAATTTAAAAAGAATTGGCGCTGGAAAATAAAAAATGCTCGACAACTTTATCAATTTTCTGCCATTAGTCTGGCAACTCATCGTAGCACTTTAACAATTTGCACAATAAATAAAAGGTTTTATTCGGTAAAACTTGATATACCTCAAAAGAGCTATTTTTTTAATGCTTAATTTAAAGAAAACTGAAGTGGTTCCATATATTTTTTTTAAATACCTTACTTCGAATTCTGACATAAAATGTGGCATCGCTGACCTAAATCTAAATCGGACTAAGTGGCAGCTGTTTTTGCGCTAGTTTGTTCCGCAAAAAAAAATTTTCCGGATTGACCTGTGGCACAGCGATATGAAATTAAAGCATCATTTTTATGAAACAACTTCAGTTTTCTTTAAATTAAGCAATAAAAAAAGCTCTTTTGAGTTTTACCAAAAAAAAATCTTTAAATTATTGTGCAATTTGTGAAAACATTTGTCACGAAGTGTTGACAGACAATGGCAGACAGTTGCTAGAGTTGTCGAGTAATATTTATTTTCTCGCGCCAATTACTTTTAAATTTTTTTTTTGGTAAATAAATTCAATTATTATATAAATAAATTAAATTATATAAATTAAAACGGGAAAAAATTAAAATCTTATTGTTCTGCAATAAGAAACCTAAAAAAGTTACTAAACAAACCCCTGGATAATTTAATCTGAGAAGGTGTCAACCCTTATTCTAGTTGGAAAAGGTTATTGAAAACGCAAAACGCTAAATCGCTGCGATATCTGTGGCACCCCCGATTATCGGCAAACAAAATACCAATTGATACACCGAAACAGGACTGATTATGTTGAATTTGTATTGCAATATTTTCAAATAATCCAAGTGATTTTTATGATTATAGGGCTTTGAGTACTCGAGAAGTGGAAATCCCACCCGCAACGTTTTGGAACAATGCATGGCGGCTCTTGATAACGCCAAGTATGGATTGACCTTTTCATCTGGTCTGGGCGCAACAACTGCTGTGCTCACCATGCTCAGCAGTGGCGATCATATTATAATGGGCGATGATGTCTATGGAGGAACTAACAGACTCGTCAGGTAAGTTTTCACACTTAAAGTTACGCTTTAAAATGTACCTACTTAAATAATTGGTTTCAATTTCAGACAAGTCGCTTCTCGTTTGGGAATATCTGCAACTTTTGTTGATCCAACTAAATTGGGAGACATTAAAGCTGCTTTCAAACCTGAAACAAAGGTACACTTTAATTCTATTTGAGAAATTTGTTGTTAACATCTATATCAATCATCGATTTCAGCTTGTTTGGATTGAATCGCCAACAAATCCTTTACTCAAAGTGGCAGATATCGCAGCCATTAGCAAAATCTGCCATGAAGCTGGAAATATTATTGTGGCTGTGGATAATACCTTCCTCACCTCGTACTTCCAAAGGCCCCTGGAGCTGGGTGCCGATTTAGTTTGCTATTCTCTGACAAAATACATGAATGGACACACCGATGTTGTCATGGGCGGCATAACAATGAACTGTGAAGATCTTTACAACCGATTGAAGTTCTTGCAAAATGGTAAGTAAGCAAGTAATTTTGATCAAATTAAAAAAAAAAAACCTTTCTCGAGTTCTTATTTTATTTTATTATAGTTTTCTATGGATCTAAGAACAGGTTATACAAGAAAATCAATAATAAGATATAGTTATTAGAATTAACTATTAAAAAAAAAAAACAATTTCAGTTGGACAAGTAACGGTTTATTTTTGTTTTTTTTTTTGAGCCCAATGAATCTTGTTTATTTATTTCTTTAAACTTGTTTTATGAGCCACAAATAACTAAGATTAAAATAATAATCAACAAGTGGGAAAGGCTATAGTCGAGCACCCGACTATAGGATATCCTTTTCTTATTTAAATGTGCATAAAATATTTTTTATTGCTTACTTTTAGACACTTCTTTTGCTTGAAACTTCAAACGGCCATTACCATCATTCTATTTGATCAATCTTGTTAAGATTTTGTAGAATGATAGAAAAAAAACCCTTGATATCATAAAAACTGTTCGTGTGGTGGCATTTCGCGATATATAGAAGTCTGTGCCAAATTTGGTTGTTCTAGCTCTTATAGTCTCTGAGATCTAGGCCCTCACACAGATGGACGGACAGACGGACATGGCTATATCGACTCGGCTGTTGATGGTGATCAAGAATATATATACTTTATAGGGTGTGAGATGCTTCCTTCCTCGTGTTACATATATTTCAAAGAATACAAAATACCCTTTTACTTGTTTTTTGAATATATGTGAATTGTTACATTTGTCTGATTCTTTTGATTTTTAGATCTTTGTTCATTTATGTTTATAATAGATATAATTATTATTTATATAATTATAAATATATATATTTTTTTTTTGCAGCTGTTGGCATTGTTCCATCGCCTTTTGATTGCTACCAAGTTAATCGCAGTCTGAAAACATTGGCCCTACGAATGGAACAACATCAGAAAAATGCCATTCAAGTTGCAAAGTTCCTTGAGTCCCATGACTTTGTTGAAAAGGTTCTGCATCCGGCATTGCCTTCTCATCCCCAGCATGAATTGGCACTAAAGCAGACTTATGGATACAGTGGAATATTTTCCTTTTATATCAAGGGCTCCTTGAAACATTCATCTGCATTTTTGAAGGCTCTGCAAGTATTTACACTTGCTGAAAGTCTTGGAGGATATGAAAGTCTGGCAGAATTACCGTAAGTTATATGTTATATAAAATTTTCCGATTGTCTTATTATTGTTGGTTTTGATTTCAGGTCTGTCATGACTCATGCCTCTGTTCCTGCTGAAGACAGAAAAACATTGGGAATTACAGATAGTCTCATCCGTTTGTCGGTTGGTCTTGAAGACGCCGATGATTTGATAAATGATATAAGCCATGCTTTGGACATTGCAGCAAAAGCTTAAAAGCCGCAGAACTTCTATGTAAATTGCACACATTGTCCCCTCAAAGAATACAATTTAAATACTGAAATGATCCGTGTAGTTTTTTTTTTATATCTTTTAATAATTTATAACATTAACAATTGAAAGGACACTGGAGCGAGTGCTTACTACAAAACTTTTGACAAAAGAGCCCTTTGTTGTGTGTGAGAAAAAGGAAATACACCGAACTGGACATTTATGTTCATCAACGCATGCACAGTGACATTTAGACATTTTTGTTTATGCAGAATTCAGTTTAACAATTAATAATGAGTTGATGTCTTCCGCACTAAGAGAGCTACGCTTCTCGCTTAAAATAAATTGCAGAGCGGAAAATGCTCTTTCCAAAGAGACTTGAGTCGCCGGAGTGGCTTGCACCACATGCGAAAGCTCTGCCAAATGAGGTGTTTTAAATTTGAATTCTTCGTAAAATTGAATAATATTGGCTTCTAATGGCAAACGGCCATTTGCAATATCAAAGTTCTCAATGTCAATATAAATTTTCATCAACTTATCACATATTGGCTTTGCTTCGACTTGGGACGCCGTTTGAACTTCGTCCAAATAGGCATCCAGCAGCGACTTGGATGGGGTTCTTTCCTGCTTTATTTGGGATGCACTTCTTACTTGCTTTTGTTGGTAAATGCGATATGCAATTTGTTTTAAATGCTGTTTTGCCAGCATTTTTTGGCTGTTTGATAAAACTATGTTGACACGCGGATCCATATAAATGGCAGCCAACAGAGCTTCATGTTCTAATAGTTTAGCTTCGCGCGCCTTCATCTGATCGAACAACATTTTTGCCATATAGTTTGTGCTTTTTTCGCACTTTAAACTAAGCTCCATCCACAAAATGAAAAAATTACTATAAACTAGTTGTTCGTGCTGTAATCTTATGGTTGCTTCATAGGCGTCCCTAAATGCATCAATATACAGCTCGATCCAAACCCAGTCGATGGTCATGGTAGGAAATGACTCCGCAGCAAGGAACTCCTTTAACTCCAGCAATCTTTTCAGCATGGTAAAAGTTGAAATCCATTTTGTGGCAACGTCAAGAGTCGGAATGTCTTTGTTGTGCTCGATTAGCGTACGTCTGTCAAAGTTGAATTGTACTTATTTATGTTTATTTGTATATTGTTGTATTTGCTATTTTTTCAATTTACATATTTTCTCACCTATGGGTTCCTTTACGCAAAGCTATGCACAAATTGCGGCAAATATTAATATTTTCGCTGATTTCGCTATGTTGGTTAACGTCATAGACGCACAGTTGGAGGGTGTGAGCAGCGCATCTCGTAAGGTGTACACTGGATACGTTTATGGAATCCAGCTTTCTCATAGCATCATCGCTGATCCAGTCATCATCGACTAGGGACTGGTCTGTCGCCTCATCATCATCGTTAAAGATTTCGATGGCCTTAACCATGTTGTTCCCATTGTCCGAAGTTATGCTGATTTAATATTGGTATTTTTAATAGTTATTAATTCGGGGCTTGTAATTTAATTCATACCCAAAAACGTTCTCCATCTCTATGTCATATTCTTGTAGGATGTCCGTAATGCGTTCCTTTATGTATCGTCCAGTATGCGATTCGAACAATTGAATCAATCCAAGTGTTTTGATTATGATTTCACTTTTTTGCATTGTGGAATTGATCATTTGCAGGTTGACCACTGCAACAGCTTTGTCCATCCTGGTGGCTACATCTACTTTGAGTGAAATTAGCTTTCCTTTTGCCAAGCACTTAATGTCACGCCTGATCGACAGCTCTTTTTTCTTCACATGGCACATAATGTTCCGTGACGTTATGGGATCCATGGAGAGCGCATCGTAAATGGGATTTACTATGTCACGGAAACCTTCGTTATCCAATAGTAGAAAAGGACCGCCGCCTGTGGTCACAATCTTGACAAGTGACGAGATAATTTCTTCTTCATTCGTCTCAATCGTAATTTTTCTTTTCTTTGGTGCCAGTTTCACATTCGATTCAGTTGTGTCCAAATCTTCCAATGTTTCGGAATGTTTAGTGGTCAAATGGCGCTTCAAATTTGTGACATGCTTACCGGCCAGCTTCGTACCACATACATTGCAAGTGGATTTGTCAATCGCTTTGTCGTATTTGAAAAACAAATACACTTTTTTATTATCTTCACGACCCATATTGATTGCTGTTGAATTGATCTGTTGATTTGATTTGTTGATCAAATCTCAATGAATATAAAATTGCAACTCAAGTCACACACACGCACGCATACACTCTTGCCGAAATTGTCTGAGCAAAGTGAGACAAGCAAAAACGAACCGAAAAAACCTGTTTTGATGCGAGCAGAACATTTGTTGAGCGAAAACAGAATGAAATGTGTCTATTGACATAAATTTCTCAATGTGTTCGTTTTCGAATACTTTGAAATTGTTGAATGTTTTTCTCGAGCTCTGCAAAAACAAACATATTCAATATCGATAATAGTAGAGGTTGGACGATCCATCGATGTATCGTCGATGTATCGATGATCAAAGGAAATTTCGATTATCGATTCTCTAATTTTCGGAGTCGATGCCAATATCGATACATCGATCCAAAACATCGATGATTGCTATACATTTTTTACCTTCTCTAAAAGCAGCAGACAACAGCGTAAGTACCGCGTTTTTTTATTAATTGCATAAATTTAATTGAATTTATATGTTTAGCTTTCGTACGTGTGGTTTACTATTGTGGTGGAGGTGAAAGTGACAAAGTAGCAATGGACAAACACTTGATAGGTGAGTTTTGATAGTGCAATGTGCATAAATGTATGTACATGTTACATTTTTTCTGCGCGCCAAAACCACTCTGTTGGTTGATATTAATTATTTTACAGCAATTAAAGTTATAAATTTTCTTATAGATTTAACAAACGAAAAGCGTGCGGATTCGTCAAAAGAAGATTGCGAGAAGGCCGCAAGAACTCAAAGTGAGTAAGCGCCAAACGGGGCCTTCTTTTGTATGGGACCATTTTAAAAAATGTGCAGGCAGCCAAGAGGCCATATGTAATCATTGCGGATCAAAGATAAAAACCAAAGGCAACACGTCAAATCTAATACATCATCTACAATTGAATTTTTTTGAATTTTTAAAGTTCAAAATAGCGGCCAAGCCAACCTCCAATAGAGCTGATTCAATCATCATGCTTAACCAGTATTTGACAAAACCAAATGCCGAGGAGGATGTGGATCCCCTGATTTATTGGAAGGTAATACACTTCCTACTAATTACACATGCTAACATTAATTATTTTGTTTTTCTAGAATTCTGACGAAGAAGCTTTAAAGTTGATAGCTAAGAAGTATATGTGCGTGCCTGCAACGTCGTGTGCATCTGAAAGGATGTTTAGCAAAGCCGGGCAAGTCGTGTCAGATCGCCGATGTGCTCTGAAACCGCAAATTGTTAATGCGTTATTATTTATGGAACCAAAACTATGAACTCCTACATACTTAAGTTCTGATACTCATTATTTTTTAAACAAAACTGTGATCTCGAAAATGATCTGCTTTGTAAATTCTTGAAGAATAAAGACTTGTTATTTTGTTTTAAATTTTATTTGAAAATCTTCGATTATCGTCGATTATCGATTTTTTCGCTCCAAAACATCGGTGAAATCGATGTTGGCTAACATCGACAATCGAAAAAATCGATTGTAGCAAAATTCGATCTTTTCCAACCTCTAGATAATAGCCTTTTTACACTGAGCACATCTACGGGGAACGCATGGGAATGATGGTAGATGTGAAACACCGATTCACATAGCCCGCATCTAACATCTAACATCAATTTGTCACTTCACGTCAAAATTTTGTAAACAAAATTGTAAAATTTTGCTCTTCATATAATATGAGTTTTGATGAGGAAATGGCTATGTTTGGTGGCATTCGACACAACCAACGAAATGGTCAAGATTGATCAGAAGGCAGACCACGACCAAGAAGTCGACTTGTCGCTGACAGCCAATTTTAATAGCATACACCAACTGGAAAACTTCTTATTAAAAATAAAATTTAAATTAAACAAATTAAGATATTTTTATGTTATTTAATTATTTTAAGTGAGTTGGAGGTAATTTTTTAAAGTATTGCCAATGATGCTCCTCGCGAGATTTACGCTGCTGTTTCTTCACGTGCAGCCTCTTCCGAACTATTTTAAGCTGCTCGGCTTGGTGCGCTTTGCTGCAGGACTCTGGTTTCGAGTTGGATGGTGTCGGTACTGGTACTCCACGCAGGCACCTCTAGGACAAACTCGATCGAGTCTTCCAAATATTCCATGAAAAACTGCAATAAGGACATTACTTGTACATTATTTACGTACTAATATAATCAATTACATACACTGACTCTGCAGATGCTCATAGTCGGCAAGTTAATTTTTGGGCGGACATCTATCCAACCACTAGGAGATCTGGTCTTCGATTGTATGCGCCATTAATGTGGGGACCTCTTGAGCGCTCCTCTTACGTCTCCAATATTCTGCTAGCAATTCTTTTCTTGAGCTCTTTTAATTAAAAAAACATTAATTATTAGCGGAAATAATTTAAAACCTTTTTTACTTACATGATTCAGCCAATTCCCATTGTTTTGTTTGTTGTTCCATTTGTTTTTGCCATTCATTTTAGTTGACATTGTTTACATTTTCGTACTGAATGGCAAATTTCTAGTGTTGCATTCGCTAAAAATCGGCTCCAAACCGATTAGAAACGTTTGAAATAGAAACATCAGTAGGAGATGGTGGAACCGATGGCGAAATTTCGGCACGGATAAAACTATAGGCTCATCAAAAATTTTGATGGCAGCTGTTACATGTTGCTCAGTGTGAATTGGGCATAAAGTAAACAATTTCCAGTACGTTGCATATCGGATCAGATGCGATTTATCACCAAATGGAATTTAGTCGATATTTTGTATTATACATCAATATGCTTCGATGTACTTGTTACATCCCTCTAAGTAGTGGAGTTGGGCTTTTTGCTGAATAAGTTCAATCGTTCATTTTTCAGTCGTGAACTAAATCAGTCATTTAGTTCAGTTATTCAGTTGGTCATGAACTATTAAAGATGAATAGGTCATTCTGATCAGTTGGTCGGTTGCTCATGAATGATAAACGATGTGAACAGGCTACAGTTTTTTCTTTTTAGTGGAATGTGATATGTGTTTTAAGTTTTTAATTTGAATAGACGACAAATGCCAATTAGATCCAGGATTATCATTTAATTTTTTGGGATATACTTATATTCTGGCTTATTGAAAATTAAAAAATAGGGTAAATTTGTTTATTTTTCGGGCTTAAATAACCTTTTACATTGTTCGAAACTTAAAAATATATGAAATTGAAACATTTTTACATGTTAAAAAAGAAGAAATTGAATTCAATTGCAGAACTCTATGTATACAATTCTAATTGTATTTCTCTAAGAAATGTACAATTTTTTTAAAGAAATTACTGACCAACTGCGAACGAAATAAACGATTTAGTTCATGATTGACTGAAAAAGTTCATTTGTTCATCTTAATGACCCGTTCATTTGAAATTTTTCAGAACGAATTAGTGATGTAAAAAAACATCGATGCATCGAGTTTGAAAAGCCTAAAGCGTAGTACGCTCTAGCTGAAAACATTTTGGGCGCTCGAAATGTTCGATGTTTTGAAGTCCGGCCTTACAAACTTCAGTGTGACAGCATAATACCAAAAATCACTAAAAAGTTGAGAGATTGTTGGTCTTATGCTGTTGTGGTCACACTGTTGCGTCAGCTGTGCACAACAAACAAATAAATAACATTGAGAACAACAAAATAAAGAAAATTTATCAAATGGACAGGATAAGAGCAGTAGCAGCGACTAATACTCTAATTATTAAATTAAAAATTACTAATTATAAAAATGCCATCAAAATGTTTTTTGTCATTCAAATCACACTATATTGGCCTCTGTTGCACCTCCTTAATCAGTCTAATTCGCTCTTTGTGTTGTTCAAAGATCTCAATTCGGCTTTTATTTTGCTGTTTGTTGGTCGCCATTTCTGTTCAAAAAGATTTCGACTAGTCGAAACAACGATTCAATCGATGTTTTGAAAGGTCAAAATAAAGCTGCCATCTGTTGACCAAACAGTGTTGTAAAGCGCCAGAAAATATTCTGAACTGCCCATATTTAGGTACAGCGTACATAGGTTTAGAAATGGCCTTACAAAAACATTTCGAGCATGTTTGCAACCCTTTTTTTGATATGGAGTTTTGGCCTTGCAAACATATTTTCGGCTAGAGCGTACTATGCTTAAGTGAAAAAATTTATTAAAATTGGTCAGAGATACTATAGCTACGAGAAGGCTTACAAATGACTTTTCAAAGTTCTCATCAAAAAGCCTTCTTGTAGTTTGTGTTTATACATTCAAGATAAAAACTGTTTGAAACTTTTAAACTGATATGAAAGCATACGTTTTTAAGAGAAAATAAGCCTTATTAAACTAAGAAATTCTATTTTTCTTCTATTAAAAATGGTATGGTTTTTTAAAAATTGGACATACATCGATGCATCGATGTTTCGACCCGATGCATCAACCAACATCGATGTTTCATTTTGAAAACATCGATGAGCATCGACATCGATGTTTCTACTCAAATTTACATCACTAGAACGAATCGACACAACTCTACTAAGTAGTAGAGTTGGGCTTTTTAGTTCAATTTGCTGACCAAGTTCAATCGTTAATTTTTCAGTCGTGAACTAAATCAGTCATTTAGTTCAGTTGGTCATTTGGTCAGTTGTTGCCATTTGGATTTGGATAGCCACCTTGTTCTGGCAGCACTGCCAAAATTTAACATTTCAGTATTAAATTTAACATCACCTCCGTATGTTCTGTTAAATGTATGTTAGTCCTCCATATGTTCTGTTAGTCCGTTCTCTCGCCCTTTGCTTTTCTTTGTTTTCTTCTTTCTCGCTCGCACAAACATCGATAAAAATTTTTTGCCCATGTCAAATCTCTAGAATTTTGAAAAATCAATTTAAAATATTTAAAAAACGAAAATCAAAACAGCAACAAAATCCAAAATTAGCTAAAATAATAAGCTTTCTTTTGAAACTGGTTTGGTGCAAATTGGCCCACGCGTTCCGAAGTTAGGAAAAACGTTCTGAAAAAAATCTTAAAATATTGAGAAAATTCCAACAAAAATTCTGGTAAAATTTTCAAAATTCTAGCTTGAAAATTTCGAATGCGCCACTTTTAGGTAGCCAGCTCTTTGAAAAGAGCTAAAATTTTGAGCTCTTTCACCAGGCGAACAGAATTAAGCAGAAAGTTGCGAGCGCGCCTGCACAAACAGCTGTTTTTTTTCGGTTGTCATTCTCGGAGCGTACGTGTGAATTTTAATGGCCGCCGCCTTACATGTGTGTATGCGTTTGTTTTGTTTTGAGCGAGAGTAGAGAAAGAAATAAGAAAAAGCAGAAACAAGCATCGAAAGAGAAGGACGAAAACTTGAAAGAAACAAGAAGAAATGAGCGATTTAGTTCATGAAAGACTGACTAAGTTCATTAGTTCATTTTAATGACCCGTTCATTTTACCTTTTTCAGAACGAAACGACACAACTCTTCTAAGTAAAATCAAATGAAAATATTTTTGATAAAGAAATTTATGCCAAGATGATGTCTGAGTTGGCAGCCACAGCCTTTGTGGCCATATTGCTAAGATCGATAATATCACTTAACTCATATTCTGGAAATAACAAGCCCCCGATGTTCGGTGATTATGAAGCCCAGCGCCATTGGCAGGAAGTGACAGTAAATTTGGATGCGAAAAAGTGGTACACGAATGACACAGATAACGACCTGCAATATTGGGGCCTAGACTATCCGCCTCTGACAGCATATCACAGTTACCTTATGGGTCATGTGGCTAGATCGCACAATTCCAGTTTTGTTGAATTACACACTAGCCGAGGCATTGAAACGAAGGAACACAAGAGTTTCATGCGAATTACAGTTTTAGTTGCCGATGCATTTGTTTATTTGCCGGCAATATGGGCCTTGTGTGTTGGAACAGATCGCTCTTTTCAGAGCAACATCAAGCAACTCTTATTTGTGCTATGCGCCCTCTATCCAGGACAAGTACTTATCGACAACGGACATTTCCAGTACAACAACATTTCGCTTGGATTAGCAGCTGCTGCGATTGCTGCTGTGCTCTGGAATAAACATTATGTTGCCGCCTTTGCATTCACATTGGCGCTGAATTATAAACAAATGGAATTGTACCACGCTTTGCCATTTTTTTCATATCTTCTCTGCGCAACTTTATCACAAAAAAGGTAAAATATATACGTACATAATAAATCATAAATTATTTATCTACATAATTTTTGACAAGACTAGACGCACGGCGAAATTATTATAGATGGCGTATTCACTTCTTTAGTCAGTACCAAAAATTTTCCGGAATAAAAAGACAAAGCGACCAAGGAAAACGGAAAAAAAACTTAAAAACCAAAACTTTTTTGTCCTATTTTTTTTCTTTTTAACTTAAAAGTTTTAAAGCATCTTCAATGATTTTTTCCTCGGCATTTTCTTTGCCATGGTGCCTATTATCTTTAGGTGTTTGCCAGACAATTTATACGAATGGCACCAAGTTTTGTGCTGACGCAAACCGAATCTGCAGAAGATAAAGTATACATAAGCATATAAATGTCAGAGCAAAAGTGACCACTTCTGAACAAAGGTTATTGCCTGCAGAGTCTCGATATTTTTTTGCTTCGGACCAAAATTTTGACGTGTTTTCAATATTCTCCCATTTTAATAGGTGAACTTCGTGAAGTAAAGAGGATAAGTATGTGTACATCTAACTCTATCCTTCTCAGTGTGGTAAACTAAGTAAGACCCGAGGCGAGGCAAACACGCCATCTATAATAACTTTACTATGATCTGTCAAAGTTGCGAGGGTGGGTTGATAAGTCATTTTAATGTTTCGCAGAATGAGTTTTTTCACATTCCGTAGAAAAACATGAGTTTTAAGATTACATAAGTATATACAATTTAAATTATTATAGCAATAGAAATTCATCTAAAATTTTACATAAACTTCACTTACAGCTTTAAATCGTTTGCAATTCAGTTAACGACAATAGCCGGCATTGTATTAACAGTATTTGCGATATTATGGCTACCCTGGCTGCATTCAGTAGACGCAGCTTTGCAAGTTTTACACCGCCTGTTTCCAATCGGACGAGGCGTTTTTGAAGATAAAGTTGCCAATGTTTGGTGCAGCATTAATGTGATCTTTAAATTAAAGTGAGTAAAATAATTATGATATACTATAAGTACTTACTTAATCATTTTGTATTGTAGGAAACATTTTCCGAATCATCAGATGGCATTAATCTGTCTGGGAACAACTCTATTAACTGTGCTCCCAACTAACATAATACTCTTCTGGCGACACAGCAAATATATGTTTCTGTTGACTTTATTCAACACCGCATCAGCATTTTTTCTATTTTCGTTTCAAGTAAGAACTTTAACTCCAACATTCCATAATCATGCTTAACAAATTTATTTCGCAGGTTCACGAGAAGTCGATTTTGCTGATTGCCTTGCCAGCCATTTGCTTGTTTAACTGGTGGCCAAGAGAAATGCTTTGGTTTCTTGAAGTCTCTGTTTTTAGTATGATTCCACTCTTAAAACGGGATCAGTTATTAGTTCCTACTGTGGCAGCAACTCTTATTTTTAATTTTATCTTTAAATGCAATTATTTTAAGTCTAGAATGGAATTGATGCATGAAAACAAACTTTTAAATCAAGTTATTCTTGTATCAGAAATTTTAATGATTTTCATTTTAGTTGGCTTTCTAACGATAGAACCCACTTCAAAGTACCCAGACATTTGGCCTTTAATTATTTCCGTTGTAAGCTGTGCGCATGTTTTCTTGTTCCTGGTTTGGGGATATGTAAAGCAGTTTGGAAAAAGTGATCTATAGTTAAAAGAAATGTAAAATAAATGGAAAATAGATTGTAAATCTAAAATTGGAAATGGAAAACGGCCCTGATTGAGAGTTTATTCAATTTATTGAACATTACGAGTATGTTGCATTCCATTTAAATAGAGAACACAACGTCATTACACTTTATACTTATTTTTTGTTTATGTTTTCCAATTTGCACAATGTCTTTAATATCTTTACATTTTTATTTGAACAAGTGTGATGGTGACATAAAGAAATTTTCTAATGATTTACGAAGTGTTTAATTTTAGTTTTCTTCTCTTTTTTTTTTAGTATTTAGCACTATTTTTGTTTTATTTTATCTGGAAAAGTCTGCTGATGTGTAGACAATGAGAGTCGGACTACAACCTGTCGGCTATCTTTCCGTCAGGCGCCTCCGCACGATGATCTTCTATTCGAGTTGGTTTGAAATTGACCGCATGATTTTAATTCAGTGAATACTTCTGTGAAGAAAGCTGGCTCTGCATTTATTTTCAGCATCTTGTTACTTAATCGGTTCACGATCACCAGGCATCTACAACAAATGACAAAATCAAATTGCATCACCATTGTTAATAGTTAGAGTTTTAAATAATTTGAACTTTGAATTCTTACCGGTCCCAAAAGTTCTCTTTGGAATCTTCCACCAGAAATGGCTTGAGGGGATAACTGATCTCGTTACCCATGTATGAATACGACAAATACAAGCAAGTAAGAACGGATGCCTGGAGATCAGATTCCTTTGTTTCCTCTCCGTTAACAAGCTCACGAACTAACATGTAGACGAATACAACATTTGCTGGATTTATGAATGCCACATCCTAAAACAAAAAAATATTCTTTTAATTGCTTGCAAAAATCATATTCTTCCAAACATCTAATCAGCAAACTAATAATTATAAGCTATAAGCTGCACTTACTGAAATTAACCAAATCGTTAATCAGATTAAATTGTGATCTCACAGCTAGACATACTAAATTAATTTATTTGTATACCATGTATCCGTAGGGAGAAGAGTAATAGAATATGGGATAATCAACTACAGTCGAACTTCCCTAACACGAACTTCCTTGACTCGAATTTTCTCTAACTCGAACAAAATCGAGTGTCAATAGCGTTTACTGAGCAAATTTCATACATTTCTGCTTCCGTTACTCGAACTTCCATAAGTCGAATATCTCCTTAACTCGAACACAAATATTGGCTCGTACTTCTGTAAGTCGAATTTTTCGTGAAAATCCCCAATGAAGTTTGAATTTTTTTCGTTTCTATTTTATGCTTTTGTTACCGGCTCGTTTGGACATGTAATATTGATGTACATTATCTTATGGTGATGCAATATGATAGAATATTGTATCAACTACTACTTAGGCTTGTGAAATTTCTATAGGAAAGACGTTCTTAATGTACTTCTTTGTCAGCGCATCAGCTCAAGATTATTTACCATGGCACTCACAAGTGTATTTAAATGTTTATCGCTTAAAGACATATTCAAGCTTATTAGACAAGGAATTCGAAACTGGACCAAAAAAATTGAAGTGGCTGAAAAATATGGTATCTCAGCGAAAACAGTTTTCATTATATTAAATAAAACAAAATTAAATATGATGTCGTTTGAATCGGGAAATTCTTCTAAATACAGCAAAAGAACGAAAAACCCAATTTTTGAGAATATCAACAGGCTTTAAGCAAAATGGAATCTAATTTTGTTGAAAATAACAAGAAATGTTAGTAAATTGAAATGTTTTTATGAATGAATGAAATTGTAGATTCTTTTAAGACTTAAAAAAAAAATAATTCCCTCACTCGAAGTCTCCATAACTTGAACTTTTTTCTTGGATATTGGTGATTCGAGTTAGGGAAGCTCGACTGAAGATAAATTCAATATTTACTTAATAACAGGTTGTTAGCTGTGCTCAACCCGTTTAAATATTCTTCTATTTCAAATGTTTTTAGATATTTTCAAGCCTAACTATAACAGCTTAGTTAACAAACTCAATTTACAATTATTCTTGATTCAAATCAGAATCAACAGTGTAATCAAGCTAACTTCATTCTGATCTACAGGACAGTAGGGAAACCAGTAAACCTATTGGTGTGTAGCTCACAAATGGTTTAATGGTGTTCGTGTAATTGTTTCAAGGATGTATGGCAATACAATTAAATTAGATTATAAAGTCAAGGGCTTGGACAGCTACAATCATAAAACCAGAGCATCGACAGTGGAATGCTTAAGACTTTCAACGACTTTAAAAGATAAATGGTCCGGATTAAAAAAAAGCTACGTATAAAATTTGTTTTTTTTTTTTTTAATTTACATACAGTGGCTCACAGCTTATTTCAACCAGCATAAAAAGCAACTTTATTCAAAAGCTTCAATTACAACTAGCTAAAAAACAAACCCAATCAAAAGTATTCACAAAAAACTAAGATATATCAACTCATAATTTGAAAATATTCGAACATTTTTGAGTTTATGTAAAAATCAACTTTTTCAACTTTTTTCCTCGATTTTAAAAAAAAAATGTTGGGATGCAAAAAAATTTATCAAACAATTTTAATAGTGTCTGCTAAAAATCTCTTTGCGTGTATTTTTTATAATTTTTGGAAAATTGGTCCCTTAGCTACTTTTTGTATGAAATAGAGGAAAAAGAGGCTAAAATAGTCGTTTTTAGCAATTTTCAAAAAATCATAAAAAATACTAGCGAGGAGATTTTTGAAGTTTTTTTTTTGCAGACACTATTAAAATTGTTTGTACAATTTTTTTGCATCCCAACATTTTTTTTAAAAAATCGAGGAAAAAAGTTGTAAAAGTTGATTTTTACATAAACTCAAAAATTTTCGAATATTTTCAAATTATGAGTTGATATATCTTTAGTTTTCTGTGAATACTTTTGATTAGGTTTGTTTTTTAGTTAGTTGTAATTGAAGCTATTGAATAAAGCTACTTTTTATGCTGGTTGAAATAAGCTGTGATCCACCGTACATACAGTTATAGTCATAAGTATATTGGCACCCTTTAAAGTTAATTCTACTCATAATTTGAACTTACTTAATGCAAAGTTTAGCATAATGATATAAAACTTTCCTTAACCCATTAGGTACCCTTTGAAAATTTCGAATTTTTGTAAACGTCTACTTTTCAACTTTTTTCCTCGATTTAAAAAAAAAATGTTTTAATGCAAAAAGTTTATTTAAAGAATTTTAATAGTGACAGCAAAAAATTTTTTTTTTTATCTCTACGCTAGTATTTTTTATAATTTTTTGAAAATGGCAAAAAAGGCACTTTTTTAAAAAATTGTAAAAAAAAAAAAGAATTAACTTTAAAGGGTGCCAAAATACTTATGCCTATGACTGTACGTTGTTTTCTCGAAAATGAGTTGATAACACTTTGTAGCTACACTGATAATACAAGTACATATTGCTCATTTACTGCAAGACTTTCAAAACTCAAAATACACGATTTTTGGGCTAATGATGAATGTAAACATTTCATATTTATACTCTCAATGTGTCAGTCGTAAAATGCTTGCTTTAACTGCAATACTGAATTGCACACTTAAAGCTTTAATAGTTGTTGAGAATATGCATTTTAATGTAACGTACAGTGGCTCACAGCTTATTTCGTGCAAGGGTTGGGTCAAACTTTAAGATCGAATAACTCCTAAACTATTAAAGATATTAACAAAATTTAAATGCAGTTCTTTTTACCAGACTGTCTATATTAGTTTATACATTTCAGTGCTATTTTTTTTTTTAAATAGCCCTTAAAATGAACAAAAACTTATGCTATTGACTATTTTCAAGTCACAGCTTATTTCGTGCAGGCACTTGGATTTACTCAAAAAGTGACAAACAATAAAGAGAGCATCAGCTTCAGCTTAAGCTTTCTGTGTGCGCGGCCCGAAAATTTCTGCTCGCGGATAAGATCTGCAATTATCAGCTCGCCTCTAAGCTCCGCTGTACGCTCCGCTTTCAGCTCCCAGTGTGCGCGCAGAGTAAATCTTTAATTGTGGTTATAATGTCGCAGTTTCTTCTTCTATCCTTTAGGACACATCATTAGCTAATATTGTTAAGCTTTTAATGGGTTAATTTAGGTTGAAAACTTTAGTTTTGAGGCGAATTCCAAAATGAGACCTGGCACAACTATTAAAAAATGGAAATCGGCCCTTGAAATGATTAAATTAGGCCTTAGTGCTGTACGTTTCGTCATCCAATGTTTTCTTTGAGCCAACCAAGTGGCAGAAAAGTTCCAAAATGATCCCAACTAAGTTTTCACTGATACCGATATGAAACTTATCGGCCGGATTATCAAAACTAATGCAATGTTATCGGTTCCAAAACTGATCTCGGATGTTGAGAATGAAATACCCAACAAATGTTCTATAGAAACAGTTGGACTTATATTGCGAGATAATGGCTTTAATGCCCAAGTACCTCTAAAGAAGCAATTAATTAACATAAGTTATCAGCCAAGCAGAGTAAAATTTTTCCAAAAATCACGATAATCGCCCGATTTCTTTCTGGAATGACTTTATATCTGCGAAAAAGTCCAAATTAAACATCTTTGGTATCGAAAGAATGCAATAGGTTTGGCATTAACCGAATACCGAGCTATAGCAGAAGCACCTAGAAACCACTGATAAAATTGGCGGTGACATTGTTTTCGTTTGGGCACCCATGGCGACTTCAGACGTTGAAATCAGGGGTATTATTGATGGAATAATGGACAAGAATATGTTCCTTCAACAACAAAGTCATTTTTGGAACCGATAACTTTGCATTAGCTTTGATAATCCGGCCGATAAGTTTCATATCGGTATCAGTGAAAACTTAGTTGGGATCATTTTGGAACTTTTCTGCCACCTTTTTTGGCTAAATGACAACCTTCGATGACGGAATCAGTGATGCCAAACATTTTCTGAAAAAATAAGACAAAACGACTAAAAAAAAAGGGAAAAAGGCTAAAAAAACTAAAAAATAAGACAGAAAATAGGCCAAATTTTGTTTATTACTTTTTTATTTAATTTAATAGTTTTAAGGCCTCTTCAATGATTTTTTCGTCTTCATTTTCTTTGTTGGCATTGTACGTCGCCATGGTGCCTATAAGCTTAACATATTTGTCAGGCAAGTTGTACGAATGGCAACACGATTTGTGTCGACGCAACCCGAATCTGCAGAAGATAAAATATGCATATGCATATAATTGAAAAATTAAAAAATATTATATATATATTTACCTAATTGTTAAAATAGCATTTAACGTCTCTATTTCAAGACGGTTCCTTAGCTTAGTTTTAATTAAACTAACTTGACTAAACACCCTCTCTACTTCAGCGTTTGACCAAGGCAACGATAAAAGAGTCAGAGCGAAAGAAACCAGCTCTGAAAAAGGGTTATTGGCGGCAGAGTCTCGATATTTGTGCTTCGGACCAAAATTTTTATGTATTTTCAACACTCGCCCATTTTAAGAGGTGAATTTTGGAGTAATAGGAAAGTGTTTTCGCCTTTATATCGTTTACATTTTCAAAAAGTTCTAAAATTGGCAGTATAAATTTCTTTTTGGGCTCAATTTAATTGAATCTAAAAAAAAGACAGATTTTCGTATAGAAGATGTTTGAGATTTTTCCCGGCTGAAGCCGTTAAAAACCAGACAAATCTATCCGAAAAAAGGCTGATTTGGCATCACTGGACGGAATGCTCTACACTAGGGTCTAATTTAATTATTTTAACAATATTCCGCTAAGTTTGACCTTATTTCCATTTCGTTAGGACCGATTTCTACTATTTAATATTTGTACCAGGGCTCATTTTGGAATTCATCTCAAAACTAAAGTTTTTAACGTGTTTTTAACCCATTAAACGTAAAATATTATAAGCTAATGATGTGTCCTAAAGGATAGAAAAGGAAACTGTGACATTATAATCACAATTACAGATTTAAAGTCCTTCCAAGTGCCTGCACGAAATAAGCTGTGACATGAAAATTGTCAGTAGTTTAAGTTTTTCTTAATTTTAGGGACTATTTACAGAAATAGAAGAACAGTGAAATATGTAAACTAATACAAACAGCTAAAAAGAACTGCATTTAAATTTTGAAGATATCTTTAATAGTTTAGGAGTTATTCGATGTTAAATTTTGACCCTACTCCTGCACGAAATAAGCTGTGAGTCACTGTATATGCAACAGCATACATGCCTGTACGTTATTCCCAGAGACGAACTCTGTTAGAATGTAAGACGATGCTATGTTAATGTTATTTTTCAGTCACAAATCACACGAAGTGAACGTTTATTATTCAATTAACCGAATAGTAGTAAAAGAGCGATATTCTTTAATTTATGTATGTACATATGTAAGTTGTTCTTCGTTTATACGTATTCTAAGAACTATAAACAACTATAAAAAATACGAATTTATTATGGAAAAGACGGAATTTATTACCTGCCAGCCTTGCAAGAGGAGGCTTCGATCGACGGCTCTCAGCCACATGACAGCGTCGCCAGGATCGAAGTTGTTTAGCCGATGGCATCGATAATGCAAGAACATGCCCAAGCATTTTAAAAGCTCCGAAGTCGAAGCCTGTTAATTACGAAAATAAATAAATTAGGTCTTTTATCTGACTATAAACTATTAGCAATGATTAGCTATGATTATCGCAAACTTATGATTATCTCCGTTATCGGGCCGCTGACTTGCTTGTTTTAAAAAATATTGCAATACCGAACTAAAAAATAACTTCAAAAATAAATACACGCTACGTGATAGGAACAATAAGTCATGCACTATAATTTGTTAATGGAATTTTCATTCAAATTATACAAAATAATTTGCGCACTTAGACTTAACTTGCGATAACCGGAGCATGGAGTATATACACTCTCTTTACTTAACTCAAAAACAAAATTATAAAATACGTCCTATTCTAGTGATGAGGAGTGTACATATGTTAATGTATGAATGTGTATATTAAGTTCATTTTGCTGAATAAGTTAATCGTGAACTAAATTAGTTATTTTGTTTAGTTGTTCATAAACGATGAATAGGTTTTTTTTTTTGGGTGAAAGTAAACTGAAACATATCCAAACCAAAAATATAAAAAAAATTAAGTTATTTAATACTTAATAATATAAAAAAAATGTTCATTAGTTGTAAGCTGACCAACTGAACAAACTGGACGAACAAGTCCATTTGTTCAATAAAATAAGCCGTTCATTCGAACTTGTTCTGAACGGAGCGACACAACTCTAAAATATGCTTCGATTTTTTGTGCGTCTTAAATGCGTGTTACCTGAATAACGGTTTTCCGTGGAATGTGATTTTGATTGGTGTTCTTAATTTGTATCGAAGAAGCCTGTAACTGCTGGGGCAGTGTCAATGTTAAAGGCTGCTTTTGGATCAGTTTGTTGTGATTGGTGATGGAATTGGTGTTGTTGACGCGTCCCAATTCCTTAGCTGTCGATGGCTTTTGTGTCTTGGCCGAGGGGAAGAATGGCAGTTCCCTGATGACCTGATTTTGATTGCAGTGATGCTGATGCTGATGCTGTTGTTGATTCTGATTCTGATGCTGATGCTGCTGCTGATGCTGCTGATGCTGATGCTCCTCGATGTGATTGCAATGGAGTTGAATATTCTTATTCTTATCAGCCGCTGAGGAGGGATACGATGCCTCCAGTAATTGGGCCTTAAAGCAGGCCGACGGAATATTGGCGCATTTATTTTTATTCTCAACCTTCTTCTTGTTATGCGACGTGGAGAGCTTCTTCCAGGAGAGCGCATTAATAAACAGCGAATGCTTCTTCAAGCTCTTTTCAATCGAACTCTTCTCGGAGATGACAATTGAATTCTCGTTATGCGAGTCCAAATCATTGTTAATCGTGTCCTTCGAAGACACTGTTAGATTATTGAAATTGTGCGAATTGAGTTGCGTGTGCATGCTATTACTAAATTGCATGCCACCACAAGTATTCTGATGTCCCGAGCCGTTTCTTGAGATTGAGATTTGATGCGAAATTGCCGACTTCTTGTTCTCACGGTTTTTCGCATTGTTCAGCTGCTCATAGGAGAAGTTATTCAAATGCGAGTCAATTGATCCCGCAGTATCGTTGATTTTCTCAGCCTGAATGTCTGAGGATTGATTGTATGGAAAATTGGGCTGTGACGAATATATCGGATGTCTATCCCGTGGATTAAAACTTAAAACCGTGCCCATATTGACTACAACAGACAAAAAACGAAACGAATCGAATTAGAAATACAATTACAATTATGTAAGCATTGGAAATCTTTTAATCTCAATAGACATTATCATACACATATATGTATTTAATGTATTCCAAGTTATTGATTATTTAAGACACACACGTCCAAACCCTTTCACAAGTTTGTATACATATTTTCACTGCGTATTCGACAAGTAATTACTAGACTCTCATTAGCCAAGTCAAGGTCCTAAGGAATTTCATATAAAATCGCAAAGTCTCGTAGTTGATTTACCTAAATTCGTGATTTAAAATCCACTCGATTGTAGTATTTTTTTCCTTTCTTTATACTCGTAATAGAATCTTAAGTATTTCTTAATTTGGTTTCTATCAATTGGATTACAATTATTGTAATATTATTTATCTATAGTTCAGTTAATTGTTTTGCACTTTTCACATTTTTCAGTTAAATAGCTATTATTAATATTCTACATATTTTTGAAACACATTTAACTAAAAGAACTTCCGAAATATTACTTAAATCGATTTCTTGCATGCGAAAATTATACTCAAGGGTTGGAATTTCGTTCGCCACCACGGAGCATGCTCAGTAAACACTTGACGTTTTTGTTACCCCTATTTATGCAGGTTTGGGGATATTTTCTAAATATAGCTCGTATATTTATTAATTCAAAACTGATAGTATATAATTTTCCTATCTATCAGATCCATAGGACAAATCAGTCCCTGACAAATTTAAGTAACTAACTGAATCAAATTATACTATACAATCGAGTTTTAGAAACTATGATATATATTCTATGCATGTATCCATGAGTCCCTCTAACATAATCACAAAGACTTAAAAACTTAAGTTATTAAAAGTACTTAGTTATATGTATTTATTTACTTTCCCTTTGGTTTTACCCATTGCGGATTCCTTGAGTTCTTCAGTTTGGCATCGGAAAGTAAGCAATGATGCTACTCTTTCCGGAAGTTGTTGTTGTGCGGGACACATATTTAATACGGGTATCGTTAATTATACTTATTTTTCGTTAGCTCATCAATTGATGTGACAAGTAGAACTAAGTAATAATAATTGGGGCTAAACATTCAGATGTAGTTTTCTTCGATTACGAGTATTTAAAGATATTTCTAAGATGTCGATGACATTTAACTCCATGCAGCAGAAATATAGTAAACAAGTTTTTTAAACTCATTGAAGCAAATTTGTTTCCAATTCTATACAAGTTACATCCATAAGAAAATGTAATATATTTTATTCATAATAAAAACAAGGAAAAACGGACACCATAAAAGATTTGTTTTTGAAGTTTTCTTAAAGTGTTTATTTATTCGACCATAGGCAAAACGTAGGTGGCTTAGGGACCGTTTGAATAATATAAAACTTTCCTTAACCCATTAAGTACCAATTAAAATTTTTGAATTTTCAAAAAATTGTTAAAAATACTAGCGAAAAGATTTTTGAAAATTTTAGATTGATATCCCGAGTAAATCCATATCTTATAAAAAAACCTTTTTACGGGATAAAAGTCTGGTGACGAAAACATTTTCATGCCCCAAAATTTCTGATATCCAATTTTGTAACGAATAATATTAGGTTTTAATTATAAATTATTAAAAAAAAAATCTAGGACATTCGGCGGATTGCGCTAAATTCTTTCTACCTTATAAGTATTTTTTTGCGCAGTGCAAAGTGACAAAAATTGCTTTTAAAATAATTTATATTTAAGGGCCAAAAGGCTCCAACGGCCCCATTTGATCAATTCGTTTAAATTTAACCCCTCTCACTTAGACCTGTTTATCTCACGAACCAGGTGAGTTTTTAAAAGTCTTAGTAAGCACATTTGTTAGTTAACTGCCGTCCGCAGTAATTTTCTAGGTAGATAAAACCTGCATTGTACATATTCCGGAGCACTTCAACTTGTGAGCTTCGCAAATCGGAGAAGTTCTTCGTCAGATGATAGCATCCGTTATGTTAAATGGGAAAAAAATAGACAACACAGTCATTTTTGGGCCCAAGTTAATAATTTTGTGGATGCAGGAGGCAGTAAACGTTTTTGAAAGTTGTCATCATTTGTGCTAAGCCTCTGGTCCTTGCTATGGTCCAACAGAGAGGTTGAACACTTTTTCCAGCATATGAACATTCTAAAATCAAGACTAAGAAATAAATTGTCTATTGACGCATTGAATTCAATATTGCACTTACGATTTTAACTCATTGTGTATCAATAAAGTTAGACAAATAAATAATTTATTTTTTTATTTATTTAATTTTATTTACTTATGTATTATACTAGCACGACTAAAAGCAGTCGGCAAAAAGTAAATTCATTTTGACAATTAAACTAAAATTAAAAAATAATTAATTAAATTAATGTAAGCTTTAAGTACAAGACTGAAAAGACTTAAAAGTTAAGTTAAGACTGGGTATGAAAAAATTATAATTGATCCAACATTTGTTGCAAGGATTGGGGAAAACCCAGCAAAAACCCAAACAGATCAATGAAAAATATTTAAGTTAAAAGCCTCTAAGAAGATTTCTGATCCACTGAAGGAGGAACTATCCCAGGACAGGCCTATTCCAGCCCAGTGAGATCCGAGATCTAACGGAGGTGATTAAAAAGACAAGCTTTAATTAGGTGGAGAGAGAGATTGCCTGATTATAATTGCCATAACAGTGAAGTGCGTGCAAAAGCTATATAGCTATAGCTATTTTTTTTGGCCTGAGCAAGCTATATATATAGAGCTTGCTCAGGCCCAAAAAAGTTGGCGACACTGACGAGCACCGTGAGCGCCTAAATGTATGCAGCATATTTTTTCTCTTTTAAATTAAAAAATTGACATTAACAAATTGAGCTAAATTTGAAACTTGCTTAATTTTGAAGCTAAAATTTCAAAAACTGCACTCGAATTTTTGTTGTGATTTTCTTGAATTTTAAAGTTTTTTTTTTAGAACTTCTTACTAAATTTCACCACGCGAAGGGTGTCGTCCACCAAACCAATTTTAAAATTAAAAATTATGGTTTTTCGCTTAATCAGACTTAAAGTCAACAACTCAAAGTTATATCAATCCGCTGAATATCGCCGAAATGGTATTAGAGCAGGTTAAAGAAATTCAATTCCGACAAATCTTATCGAAAGTGAAATTCGGAACAGGACTGATTAACTTACGTATGAATATAATACATAGTATTAATAATGCTTTGGTATTTTTTTAATAATTATTTATAAGCTAATGTGTAAACACTTTCTCATACATATTTCATCCCCCAATGCGCATGGCCAAAAGCATTGCAGTGGAAAGGAAAGGAATGATGGGAGGAGAAAGCGAAAGCAAAAGGATAAGCGTTTGCTGAAAAATTACATAGCTTTGAGCTTTGCTTAAATACATTAAGTGTTAAATGTCTGCTTAAAATCGAATTGAGGCCACTAATCAAATGATGAATGGGTCGCGAATTTGTCGGATTCTCATTTATATTTGTAAGTTTGATATTTCTGCGAAATCTTTGGAATCCTTCATAAATACCTATGAAGCGCTGCCGTGCGTCGTGCGTGTTAACAAGACATGTTTTTTACCTGAGTGATAACATACGTGTACATAAAATGTCTTAACAGTATTTTCTAGAGCAACTCTATGCCAGCACAGTTATTTCGTTGCAAAGGCGAACGCGAGTATTGCGGACATGCTGATGCTAGCAGACGATGCGAATGGCGATGGCTTCAATATTAATGAGGAGCAAATTGTCAAGTTCATTAAGCCACTCGATAGGGGACCCTATTTTGATACATCAGCCACAAAAAATGTGACTTCATTAGTTGGTAAAACGGGCCATCTCAATTGCCGGATCAAGAATCTCGGCAATAAAACGGTTAGTTGACATTGAGATTGGTATATTATAGTTAGGTACATAATAAGAAAACTATATTCATATTATAAATTTAGGTATCTTGGATACGACATAGGGACCTACACCTTTTGACGGTAGCTGAAAGCACTTATACATCGGACCAAAGATTTACTTCCATCTACAATAAGCAGACTGGTGATTGGTCCTTACAGGTAATGGAAACACTGCCAATACTATTTCTATTTTACTCAATTTTTATACCTGTTACTTAAAATCAGGTATTAAAAATTTAACCGAAACCGCAACCTTTAACCGGTAAAAACCGATTAAAATTTAAAACCGTAACCGAAAAAAAAAATTTTATTTGACCGAAGCCTTAAAACCAAAAACTCTGTTAACCGAAATAACCGTTTAATTTATAAGGGTTAATGTCGGTTTTTCATACATCAAAAATAAATAAAATTATTTTTTGTTTTTAATTTCAATTTTTGATTTTAATTTTCTTGTTTAATTTTGGATTTTTTTGTTGTGATTTTTGGCCAACAATTTGGACAATAAATCATTAAATTCAACCATATTTATTAGAACCAATAATCGCTTTTCAAAATGATTTTGTATAACAAAATTGAAAAAAATCATTAGTATTTTTCTAATCAAAATTAAAAATAAATCATGCATTTAAATTTGTATTTTAAAGTTACACCATAACTCTTGTTTGCAATATTTAAAATAACAGTTAAAAATAAAACTTTTTTTCAATTTTTGTTTCCAATTTTTATAATTAAAATTGAAAAAAAGTTTTAACTAAAATCTAACAAACTGAATAATATGTGAAATAAATGTGCGAATGAAACATTAAGACAGTAATGCCTATTTAATTATATTTTATTAATATAATTATATTTTTGCAAAGAATTTTAAAACCGAAACATATAAAAACCGGTTCACCGTTACGAAACCTTAATTCGAAGTTTTTTTGTAACCGATAATCGAAAACCTAAATGCGAACATAACCGAAACCGTAACTGAAACCGATATTTGTTTCGGTTTATTCCCTGGACTACGGCACTAGAGTTTTCAAATTAGGAATGAACCTTAGTTGAACTAAAATAGAATTTTGAACTTTTTTTTTTTTGATTTGGACCACGCCTGAGCTTTCCCCTCCTTATCCGACTATGAGCAAAATGTGTAAAAAATTTATGTAAAATCCAAATATAAAGCTAGAGACCTGAAATTTGGCATGAATCTAAGATAGGCTAAAGTAGAATATATACAAATTTTTGGTTTTTAATTGGATCCTTTCTTCACCCCCTCTTTCTAACTGACTCAGTGAAAAAGTAAATTTTTTTTATTCACTGAAATATTAAGCGATATATTTTAAACTTCACATGTTTGCTAATTAGACTTAAATAAAATTTAAAATTTTTTTGGAATTATAGTTTGACTATGTGTTCACCTCCATTCCCATCCGATTCCGGAAAATTCTGATTTTTTTTTACCATATTTTAACATAAATTTAATCGATGTTGCGCAAAAATGCGCAAAAGAAATTAATAACACTATATACTAGAGGCTTTAATTAATAACCACATTTAGTTGCTTACTCCACGGAAAATAACTGCATTTGATATTTTTTTTGCTAAAAATACATTTAACAAAACCGTCGACAACAACAACTAGACACAAATTTTAATACATATTACAACAAATAATTATTTTATATACCGTGAGCATAATTTTCCATATTCAACTTGATTTCTTTATTAAAACTTTGCTTATTAATTTACGCTTGAGAGTTGCCACAAGAGAAGAGTTAACGCCCAGCCCGAAAAAGAATATTTTTTAATCTAACTGAAGTGTTAACATTCAATAAATAAAGTCACATTTTGAAAATACTACCATCAATCTTTCGACTTTATGCCAGAAATATCATCAAATCGCCCAATGTGCCCTGCTTAAAATATGAATAAATGTGTATTGTATTCCCTAAAATTTATGTAACAGGGAGAAGGATGCATCTCCGACTCTACATATAAAGTGTATATATTCTTGATCAGCATCAACAGCCGAGTCGATTAAGCCATGTCCGTCCGGGCTTCCGTGTGATCGCCTAGATCTCAGAGACTATAAGAGCTTGAGCTAGAAATTTGTCAGACAGACTTTTATGTATAAGACCCACGCAGATCGTGTTTCCAATTTTTTACACGCCCATTTCCGCCTCCGCAAATCGCAGAAAGCCACCACACGCACAGTTTTAAAAATATTTCGTTTTGTTTGGTAATCCTACAAAGTCTCAACAAGATCGGACATATACAAAAGGTGGTAATGGCTAATTTAAGTTTGTAAGCAAACTGCCTAAAAGTATGTAATAAAAATATTTCATATATTTACATAAGTAACGGGTATCCTATGGTCGGTTCGGGAGCTCGACTATAGCCTTTCCTGTTTGTTTCATTTATTTAACTTGAAGACATTTGAAAATCTTTTAAAATATTAAATATATTCCATTTAGATCAAATATCCTCAAATAAGAGACTCTGGAGTTTACGAATGTCAAGTGTCAACGACTCCTCCTGTTGGATACACAATGATCTTCTCAGTCGTTGGTAAGCTTAAATATTTTTCAGATATTTCTTAATTGACTTTAACAACCAAATAGGAAGTTTTATTGAAATATTAAAAAGTAATCTTTAAGCTGATTTAGCTCGCGTTCAGATTGAAAACCTCAGTTTTTGGGAATACTTTTAATCGTATTTTAAGATATCCTACTTATTTGACGGCGATGGCGATAGATTGTCCTCCACATCAGAGTTGCCTTTGGTATACAAACTGCGCTTGGTGTTGCTGGAACGTGACCCGAGACCCCTCTGTATAGTCTCCGACAGCTCTAAATAATTCTTCAGCTCTTCCGTCATGGGGGAACTTCTACTGAGCCTTCCTCTTCCGTCGTCTATGGGCGGTGGCGCTTTATACGAAATGAATTCTATGGGTCGGGCTTTGGCCAATCCCTCGGATTTATCCACACCATTCGAGAGGGCTTATTAAGTTTTCGCTTTGAGGTATTCCAATAAAATTAACAATATTTGTTTAGACAAGTCAGGTTAAGAACATTTCCTGACCTTTGACCCCGAACTTGCCCAACTTACAGGTCGCAGAACGCCGTCTTATTGCACGATGAAATTATCTCATCTATGTTGTGTAAAATTGTCAGCTTTCTATCTTTTACCGTTTGGGCTACACGTTAATGTGTCAGTCAGTCAGAATTTTATACAAAAAGATTTAAAAAATTATAAAAGTCTTAAAAATTAATGATGTATAGAAAGCAAAAAAAAAAAAAAAAAATAGTTTGCTTTTATTTAAGTTTAACCAAGGCTTCAATTGGATTCATTACAAGGATAGCATAGGAGATAAATAAATTCGATACACTCCATAACAATAAAATATGTCAATATCTACTCTTTCAGAACCAATAACAACTATTCCGGGGGGTCCCGAATTATACATCGACTTGGGCTCAACGGTTAACTTAACATGCATAGTGAAACATCTTCCGGATCCGCCGCTTATGGTGCACTGGACTCACAATAATCAGGTGAGACTTGCAACTAAACATTCTGTTTCTCAACACATTAACAATGAAATATGTTTTAATTTCTTAGGAAATTAACTACGATTCCCCAAGGGGAGGCGTTTCAGTAATTACCGAAAAGGGGGATATAACCACATCATATCTGCTAATACAACGTGCTCAAATATCCGACTCTGGCAGGTATTCCTGTTTGCCGTCAAATGCGAACTCTAAATCGGTTAATGTTCACATTTTAAATGGTAGGAATGTGATGCAAATACAAATCTCCTCTGACAATTAACATCACATTTTTTTCGGTTTATTTAGGAGACCATCCAGCGGCTGTTCAAGGAGCAAATACTTTTGTAGGACTTAGTTTAAATGTTCTAGTTTTTATAATGGTTTTTGCACATATGTAAGATTATTATTATATAATAATGAATTTGAATATCTTGTAAATATATAAATACAAAGTACTTACAACTTTAAAATAAATAATAAATTAGATTTGAAATAATATATTCAAGATTTTCGCATACTTTCAAAAACTCCGTCTTTCCTATGTCCTGTCAGGCAAAAGTAATAGTGTCCCGATTTTAAACCGACTACAAGAATCAAACTTCAAATCTAACTGCTAGGAACTTTTCTAAAAGTATATTTTAAACGCCTATCAGCGATTGGCTGTGATCCAACTGTAATCGATGATTTAATAAAACTAAGTATTATTCCAGTCTTTCTAAAATTATATTATAGCATTAATCTATTTTTTTTAGTTTTAAATACAATTTATTTAAGATTACTCTTTGGGCCTTTTGACAATATTTATGTTAGATATATAACGCTAAAGGGACTACAAAGAGAATATAAATAGACAAAAGACTTTGCCTTGAAACAACTCAACAAATTATTATTATGATATCTTTAAAAGCAAATGTGCGATTTATGTACAATTTAAAGCCATATTTCGATTTCAAATAATTTTAATTTGGTTCGCTAAACGCTTTATCTTCAGCTAAAAAACCAACGATGGAAGCGGCAGAATCAGCACTTATCCAAATGAGTCCGAGGAATAGTGCTTCAATAACTCCGATTAATGCGCCAGCGCACACGTCCAAAATGTAATGACGTTTTAGTATAAGCCTAGAAATCACAACGCTAACAGCCCATGCAGTGATTGGCATCCAGAAAATAACCGGCAGGGAGTGCAGTTTGGTAAAAAAGACTAGAACATAAAAAGCTCTGGATGCATGTCCTGATGGAAAACTAAATTTATCGGGTCCAATTGTTAACATATCAGTTGCAGCCACTGGGCGTCGTCTGCGCACAAATGCCTTTAACACAGCTACAATAAGAATGTCCAACAGGAGTCCGATCAGCATATTCACTTGCATTTGGTATAGATTGCTGGAATTGAACAACCATATAAATGCAATCCACGTACAGAGCCAAGCAATTCCATCACAAGACACTTCTAGAAATTTGCAGTGTATCTTAAGCGATTTGAATGATGCAAATTGAAGCAGAAACGTAACAAAACGATCCGTCAGCTTAACATCCTTCTCCAATATTGACTTTAACACAGGTGACATTTCACTCTGCAATTAGATAAAATATAACTCAAGCATTGCATTTATGTACTTCAGTATGGATCTTATACACAAATGTTATATTACCGATTTCATGTTGAGAGCTTCTTTTTAGGTTTATTTCGTGCTTAGGACTTGTTCTCCTTTAATACGTAAACAAAGAAAATTTTATTCATCTGATAAAAATAAACATTCCGATGAGTTGTTCATATGCAGTGCTGCCAACTTAGCTTTTTTCCCGTCAGATCTGGCTGTTTTTGAAGACCAATTGCGGGAAAAATTTGTGAATTGCGGGAAGCGGGAATTCTGGCTTTTTTTTTTAAATGCATTTGGCTTTTCTTAATATAGCCACCAATTTCATGAAAATATGTAGCAGTGCGGTAGTCACTTGCAAGAAAACAAATTTGGTACCAAATAAATACCATTTTTTAAAAATCTGTAAAAAAAAGTTTACTAACTCACTAAACATATACCACTTTTAGTAGAAATATACTAAATGTGTGTAAGAGTGGTAGCTTAATCATATGTTTTATCGATATTTGCTAATACCACCACCACTACTCTTTAAGCATAGTATCCAGTTGTTGAAAATTCAGTTTGAAAGGTGTCAACTCCATATAAAAAAAAGGGTTGCAAACTGGCTCGAAATTATTTTGTAAGGCTATTTCTAAACCCTTGTATCCAGTACCTAAATTTGGGCAGCTCAGAAAATTTTCGGGTGTTTTACAACACTGTTTAATGACAGCTGGCAGCTTTTTTTTTTACCTTTCAAAACATCGATTCGTTTAGTGTTTCGACTAGTCGAAATCATTTTGAGCAGCAATGGCGACCAACAAGCAGCAAAATAAGAGCCAAATTGAGATCTTGGAACACAAAGAGCGATCTAGACTTATTGAAGAGGACCAACAGAGGTCAATATTGTGGTATTAGACCGAAAAGAAACTTTTGATGGGGTTTTTATAATTAATAATTTTTAATTTAATAATTAGGGTGTTAGTCGCTGCTACTTCTCTTTTCCTGTCCATTTTGTCCATTTTCTCTTTATTTTTGTGCTCAATGTTATTTATTTGTTTGTTGTTCACAGCTGACGAACTTTGTGACCACAGCAGCATAAGACCAACAATCTCTCAACTTTTTAGTGATTTTTGGTATTATGCTGTCACACTGAATTCTGTAAAGTCCGACATCAAAACATCGAACATTTTGAGCGGCCAAAATATTTTCAACAACTGGATATTATGCTTTAAGGCAAACTTTACTATAAAAAATGCGCGCATGTGTGATTTACACATATTTTGCTTAGCCAAAATAATATAAACAAAAATGCCGTGATGCTTGGCTAAAGAGCGAAGAACTTAGGGCATGGCTTCGAAGGGATGACGCGGTCGAAAAAAAGGGACCACGCATCTACTGCAAGACCACATTTACTGCACAGCTAAGTGATTTGCGTGCTAATGCAACCACTAAAAAGCACACAAGTGCGATGGGCGGCTTCCAAAAAAAAAATAAAAAAATAGATCGCGAAGAATTAGACGACCTGCTGAAAATTTTATAAATAAAACACATAAATTAAGACCATAAAAAAGCGTTTTTTTTGCGCTTTTTTAAGAATATTTTCAGCTTTTTTTCCTTCCCTCCAGCTAAAAACAGCTTTTTTTCTTGTTACAAAATTGGCAGCACTGGTGGTTTCTAGTGATGTAAGTCATTAAGCCACTATCGATGCTATCGATGTAAATGTTGTGTCAACTATCGATACTTTTCGATAGTTGATACTTCCGTACATTTAATTTAAATATTTGAGTGAACTATTATAGGCAATTTACACTGAGACCGGTAAGCAAAAAGCCTTAGCTTACGGCAAAAGTCGTTTACACTGGTAGGCCGGTAAAAAAAACCGATATTTTGAAGTCTAGTGTCAAATTGTGAAAAGTTTTATTTTACTTCTATTATAAATTAAACCAAAAATATGGGCAAATGCATAAAATAGATCGAAAAATCAGTGCCGCAAAGACAATGATGCTCGTGCGAGTAAATCAAAGCATTAGCCGGACATTGGCGGCGTGAAAGTGATTTAAGGTGGTGCTAAATTTGTTCAATGATGCTTTATAGCAGCTATCGGCACGGCCCTATCCCGTACGCATAGGAAATTTTCGTGGCGACTGCGCTGCCGCTCACGTACACTCACGTCACGTACGACACACTACTACGATTTGCTTCTGTTAACGTCGCTGTTATTCCGCTGTTAGGCGAACAAAAATGCACACTAACGCAATGCAAACATATGACTGTGTTGGTGCCGATAGCTGCTTTATAGGAACGACCCATAGAAGCTTGTGACCAACATTTCCTTTGCCGTTTTGAAGTCGCCCCTAATTATGTTGCGTTTAACGTATTTTTTTGTATAGAAAACATATTTCACTTATCACAAATAAACCAACCAGAATTTAAAATCTGCATAAGGGATCCTGGCGGATATTTTGAATGAGGGGGAACAAAGAATATCAATTTATCTTTTTTAATTCTATTGCCTTATTTTAATATGTCCGGAGTTACATATGTTTAATGGTTTTCGTTGAGCATTTCTGCATATAGAGCTCATTTTTAAAATTCGAGCCCTCAGACTTTTTGTGGTGGTAAATCGATTTCTTATCAATTTTAGCCAGAGCTGCCACCTATTTGATCAAAAGTAGGCCGGTAATGACGCCGGTATCAAATACCGGCACGCCGTAGAGCCTTTATATTTGAACCTAACTGTCAAATTTTGTATGGTAAAGGCCTACTTACGGGCTTTATACCGGCTTTTTTTCGTTACGGCCCCATACGGGTCTCAGTGTAAATTGCCTATTAAAAAGGTTGAAATGTAATGAAAAAGGCAGTTTTTTTATTTTGAAATTTAAAACAGTGGAAACCATATATCTTTTTTTTTTTTTTAGCCTTTAAGCCTTTAGCCTTTAACAGAGCTTAAAAATCTTAGCTGATGTCCTGCAGTAACCTGCCTGCAGGCGTCCGGCCGTAAATCCAGTTGTCTGAGATGTGCCTACGAGCAAGTCTTCTCCTTCCAAAAGGCCTTGCGAGATGCGAAGCAAGACAGTTGGAGTGGGCTAAGAGCCGCGCTCTGTACCTATCGGCCAACATAAAACGATATATCGAAACTAATGAAGTTCTTCAATACATCGATTACACACTGACACAAAAAAAAAATCAAAACAAAACTTCTGGGATGGGACAAAGCGTAGGTATAGTTAAATAGAATTTTATGGCATACTAGAATTTTTTGAATCACATCGAAATTTTGAATAACGGTAAAAAAACTTTTTTTTTTCGCACATACGGTAACTTTTACGCTCATAGCTTCGTCAAATATCCACTGATTTTCATTTTCTTAAAAGTTTTAGAAAGAAGAATTTTAGGTCTTTAAACGTGCCATACATGACTTAACAGGTTTCATTTCCTATATTGGAGTATTTTCTATGTTAACAAATTTTTTGTGTTTTTTTTTTACATTTTTTTACTTTGGTGATGTTTTTGAACACTATTTTCATTTCACATTTTTTCGAGTAACGTGTGTCCATTTTCTAAAATCGGACAATAATTCGCCAAGCTATAATAGATTTTCGGAATGAGAATTGCTCAAAATGGTGGTAGTTGCGACATTATTACGCCATTTCCCCATCCACTCATATTCCATTTGTAGTTCCGTAGTTAGCAAAGTAGTTAACAAACGAGTTTTTTTCCATTACTTTTTTTCTAAAAAAATTAATAACTCAGCTAAATATCACTCACTTTAATAAACTAAAAGCATAGTACGCTCTAGCCGAAAATATGTTTGCAAGGCCAAAACTCCATATAAAAAAAAGGGTTGCACATGCTCGAAATGTTTTTGTAAGGCCATTTCTAAACCTATGTACGCTGTACCTAAATATGGGCAGTTCAGAATATTTCCTGGCGTTTTTCAACACGGTTTGGTCAACAGATGGCAGCTTTATTTTGACCTTTTAAAACATCGATTGAATCAGAAATCAGAAATCGCCGAATTGAGATCTTTAAACACAAAGATTGAAGAGGTGCAACAAAGGCCAATATTGTGGAATTTGACAAAAAAAAAAACATTTTGAAAGAATTTTTATAATTAATAATTTTTAATTTAATAATTAGGGTATTAGTCGTTGCTACTTCTCTTATCCCGTCTATTTTCTCTTTTTTTATGTTCTCAATGTTGTCTATTTGTTTGTTGTGTACAGCTGACGCAACAATGTGACCACAGCAGCATAAGACCAGCAATCTCTCAACTTTTAGTGATTCATGGTCCGGACTTCAAAACATCGAACATTTCGAGCGCTCAAAATGTTTTCAGCTAGAGCGTACTGTGCTATATTAAAAACTGCCAACTTGGCTTGCAATATATCTATTGATACTTAACAAACCTACTGTTGTGACCAAACTCGTCTTTTAGTTTTTAATATAAATGTTTATTCATAATGATTTAGTAATATAATTATTATTCGTTTCAAATTAGTTTTTTCTCTTGCGTTCGTTCGCGTCGGTCTCTGTTTTCAGTGTGACCAAATTATTCTTAACATAAAAATCATTACATCGAAAAATGAACTAGTTTCTTAAGACTACAATCGATTAATAAAATTCAAGGCAAATCGATATCGATATTTACGTTAAATTTAAATACAAAATAACTTTAAGATATTAATCTTAACATTCCCCCTCCTTGTGAATCGATTCAGGATTCACCATCTACATCCAGTTTTAGTACGATCAGCTTTGACACAGGACGTCGTAGTGTAGATTCTGCCGTCTGTATTTCTGCAGATCGAATTTGTTTATCCTTTGCAGTGTGGACTTTAACAACGCGACCACGCTTCCACTGGTCTCGGTTTGTTGCAGCATCGATGATTATGACAAGGTCTCCGATTTTGATTGGTTCAGTAGTGTTGTGCCATTTTGGTCGTCGAACTAACTGAGGCAGATATTCGTTAATCCACCGTTTCCAGATCCTGTCCTTTAAAGTTTGTGCAATTCGCCATTGCTTACGAAGGCACAGATCGCTTCCGTCTGTACAAGGTGTCTGTGTGCTATTGGGGCAGCCAATTAAAAAATGATTGGGTGTCAAAGGTTCGTCATCTTCATGTGTGATAGGCAATTCTGTCAGCGGACGAGAATTTAAAATATTTTCTGCTTCTATTAAGGCGGCTCGCAGAGTTTCAATACGTGGCGCCACTTCATGTAGAGTTTTGGCCAGCAGCTTCTTAATAATCTGAATGAGACGTTCCCAACAACCTCCGGCTGCGGGATTGGCAGGGCAGTTAAAAATCCAGTTAATTCCTCGTTGCGTCGCTTCATCAGATATTTTTTGTACGTCGAACATCTCTGCATTTTCGTTCAGTTCCTTTTTGGCACCAATGAAATTTGTGCCATTGTCACTTCTGATGACAGAAGGAATGCCACGCCGGTTGATGAAATTACGTAGACATATGATAAACGCATCCGTGGACAAATTTTCAGCAATCTCTAGGTGCGTCGCTCGTACAGTCAGACACGTAAATATGACTGCCCATCTTTTTTCCTGACGACGTCCTATGGTTACGGCGATAGGGCCAAACAAATCCACACCAGTATATGTAAATGGCCGTACATACGGCGTCAGCCTTTCCACTGGCAACTGTCCCATCAATGGTGCTTCTGGCTTACTACGGTCAATGATGCACTGATTACATTGACTTTGAACTTTCTTCAACAATGCTTTTGCTTTTGGTATCCAAAATCTTTGACGACACTCGTTGATTATGACTGCATTGTTTTGATGATGATATTTTTTGTGAAAATGCAGCATGATGAGTTTAGATAGTTGTTGTGTCCTATATATTAAAATAAGTAATTTATTTTAAGACTGAAATTCATTGCGTCTTCTCAATTTGATTTCACAATTATCAGAGGCGTTGCCAATACAATACATTTCTTAAGACTAACAAAAGCGATTATTCGATTAACTATCGATATATAAAATGATAACAATGTAGTATTATTAATTCATACATAACACTCTTCCCCTTCTAAGTAGATGGTGAAAATATAATTTTCTGTTTTCGAATTCGTGTTGACCTACGAATGTCCGGTCCAGTTTCTGTCTGCGGCGCTATAGGTGTAGATGCTCCTTGTGGTGAACCTGGAACTTCTGTACGCAATGCTATTGGTGTTTGGTAGGCGCCGCTTTGCTCGTTCTCTTCATTAATGCATGAGTCGCCATTGCTATTTGATCTATTTAAATTTTGTTCTGGGCCTGTCGAGTGTGATTCTAATAAACTTGAATTTCTGCTGAGTTCATAAGATGGTCCATTCATAGTCTTGTCTTCATCCTTTTCTCCCGTGTCTTGATTTATTTGCGTCTCCTTCGCCTTGGTGCCCCGAATCTGGTTTATGTGTCTTATATATGTTTTGTTGTTATGTAGAACTTTGTAATGAAGGTTTCCCATTCGCTCTATGATTGTTCCTCGAATCCATTTGTCCATTCGTGGGATGCCAGAAATAAAATAGACCACATCTTTGACTTCAAACTGTCTGTAATCTCCTTTGAATTTCAGGAAATGTTTTGCTGACACTTTCTCTTTAATATTCTCTGGTCTTATGAGATCCAATCGTGTTCGTAGTTGTCGGCCCAAAAACAGCTTAGCAGGTGACTCACCGGTTGTACTGTGTGGTGCATTCCTATATTGTCGTAAGAATTCGTTTAGATTACTTTTTAGCGTTTTGGCATTCGAACCCATTGCCCTTAAAGCGTTCTTTACAGTCTGTACATTTCTTTCAGCTTGTCCGTTCGTCGCTGGATGGTATGGTGCTGAAAACTTGCGATACTTAACACCCACCGAGTCTAGATAGTTGTTCAATTCAGCCGATGTGAAATTGGTGCCGTTGTCTGAAACTACCATTTGTGGCACTCCAAACGTTGTGAATACTTCATCTAATAGCATTATTGTTGCTGATGCCGTTGTTGATTTGGTGACTTTTACTTCGAGCCATTTTGAGTAGGCGTCTGAAATAATAAGCAACATCATACCCTCCATAGGTCCAGCGTAGTCAATGTGAATGCGTTCCCAAGGCCCTTTGGGATATTCCCAGTGATGATCCGAGCACTTTGGAGGTAGGCTTGCATTTCGTGCACAGAATTCGCATGTCTTTGCAGTGTTTTCAATGTCTTTGTCAATTCCTGGCCAGTAGACAAAAGATCGCGCAATGCTCTTCATTTTCACTACACCTAGATGCGCACGGTGTAGTTCATCCAGAACTCGTTGTTGAAGCTTGAGTGGAATGACCACACGGTGTTCGAAAATCAGGCATCCCGATGACAGGTTGTATTTGGTCTCCGGTGCTTTAAATCCACTTCCAGTTAGACAACGACCACTCTCCAGGGATTGTAGGATGCGACCCAAGTGATCATCTTTTTTCGTTTCTCGAGAAATGGCGGCAGCTGTAATTGGAAGTTGGTTTATTTGTTGCGTTATGAAATTATCAAATTCATCTAGCTCTATTGCATTAATTTGGTAGTTGTTGTTTGCATTAAGTGACAAACGAGAAAGAAAATCAGCATTGCTATTTTGTTTTGAAGATTTTATAGTGATGTCGAAATCAAAGTTGCTCAAGTAGTCTGCGTAGTTAGCCATTCTTGAAATGCATAGCACCGGTAACGTCTTTGTAGGGTGTAAGATTTGCATAAGTGGTTTATTGTCCGTAATTAATGTCCAGTGTCTCGCATATAAGTATTTGAAAAATTTCTGTACAGCCCACACAATAGCCAGTGCTTCTTTATCAATCGTTGGATATCGTTGTTCTGTTGCACTCATTGTGCGGCTTGCGTAAGCAATTGGCCGTTCCTTGCCGTTGGACAAGCGATGTGATAAAACAGCACCCAGTCCAGTTTTGCTGGCGTCTGTTGCTAGTATAAGTGGAAGTGACGGATCATATGGTATTAATACATGTTCGGATACTAGTATGTTCTTGATCTTCAAATAAGCCGATTCTGCGTCTGCCGTCCAGTAGAATTTTCCTCCTTTTATTATGTCACGTATTGGTCTTTCTATCGTTGCTAGATTTGGTATGAAATTTGAGTAGTACGTAGCTTTTCCCAGGAATAATTGCAAGTGTTCGATTGTAGTTGGTTTTGGAGCGTGAGTTATGGCCTCAATATGTTTCGTGGATTTATGTATTCCTTGAGCGTCAATTCTGTGGCCTAAGAATTCAATCGAAGATGCAGCAAACACACATTTTGATTTGTTCAATTTAAAACCAAAGCCATGTAATTTCTCCAGTGTAATTTCCAGTGTCGTTAGCAATTCATTTGTATTTTTAGCATGTATTAGAATGTCATCAAAGAAGTTGTGTACGTTTGGAATGCCTTGTAGTAGTGTTTCCATAGTGCGCTGCCATATCGCAGGTATATTTGCTGCTCCATAAACTGCTCGTGTTGGACGAATAAGACCATGTGTGATAGTATTAAGTGTAAGTATGTGTGCAAAGTTCTCGTCAATCAGTAAGTGGGTATATGCGTCAGTAATGTCTAAGTGTGCGAATACCGTAGCTCCCTTCATTTGGTTAAATAAATCTTCAGCTCTCGGGAGTGGATGCTCATCGATTATCATTTGTCCGTTTACTGTAGGTTTGTAATTTCCTGTAATTCGAATTCCTCCGCTCTTTTTGGTCACAACATGTGTTGTCGACGCCCATTCTGAATAGTCCACTCGTTTGTAGAATCCTGCAGCAATTTTCTTGTCGATTTCTTTTGCATATGCATCACGAAGTGCGAATGGAACATCTCTTGCTCGAGAAAACACGGGCTTAGCGTCTGGTTTTAGGTGCACTTTCACAGGTGGTCCCTTGAAAGTTCCGGCTGTTGTATCGAAGATCGAGTTGTATTTTGCTAGTAATTGCCTAAGTTTTCCATTCTTCTCTTCTGAAAGTCCTGTTGCTTGTGTTGCTATCGTCTTTATACTTCTATCTGCTAGATCTATCGAACTGTTAGAATTATTTGAAAATAACTCGGCGAAGTTAATTTCCTTTGCAAACTGTGAAATCCATTCTCGTCCACAAAGTGTGCCTAGATTTCCTTTCACTACGTATAAATTGAGTTTGCGTGTAGTTCCTCCGTATGCCACATTTAACGAAGCTCTTCCAATGCAAACAATTTGATGGCCTGTATAGCTGGAAAATGTGCGATCTGTTCTTGTTAGTCGTAGTGTAGGTTTAATTTTCCGAAATTCTTTTTCATTAATTATGCTGCACGGAGCTCCTGTATCTAATTCCATCGGTAATCGTATTCCATCGACATGCATTGTGATCATTTTCCTTTTTGATGAATTGATAGAATTAATTGTGTTTGTAAAAAGCATTGTCTCAATCTCTTTTCGTTCGTCAGTTTCTGTAGTCTCCGAAATTTGCTTTGTATTTGTTCTGCATACCTTGCTTATATGCCCTTCCTTACCACACTGGAAGCATTTCTCATTTTTGAACTTGCAGTCTTTTCGTAGGTGTTGCCCTCCACAGCCGTAGCATTGACCGTTAGGCTTAGGAACGTTACCCGTTTTCTTGCGAATTGGAGTGTATCCGAGCTTGCATGTAGGTTCCACCTCTGGGACCTGTTTCTCTTTGACGGTGCTGACTGAATGTAGCAGCAATTCTCTGGAGTAAGCTGCCTCGTAAGCATCTGCGAATGTTGTTGGCTTTTTTGCAATAACCTCATCACAAATATTTCGACTCTGCATGCCGAACAGCATTTGCTCTATTAGCATTCTGTCGAGGAACGTATCATATTCGCAAAAGGATGCAGCTCGTTTTAAGCGAAGAACGAAGGCTGCTAAGGATTCCTCGGCTTCCTGATGTAGTTGGCGAAATTTGAAACTCTCTGCATATTTGTTTCGTTTTCCATCGAAGTGGTCAATTAGCACTTCTTTTATTTCCTCGTACTGTAATTCTTCGGGCGATCTTGGATTTATTAAAATACGTAGCGTTGTATTCAATTCTGCACCCATATGCACACGTGCGTAGTTATGGTGCTCAGAAGAAGGAATTTTGCTCAGTTGAAGTGCCCAGTCGAACCTTGTGAAGTAGTCTTTTACCGTAGTCTCTTCCCCGCTTTTATAGTTTGGCATTGCAAACCGCGGCGTCATTGTCGAATTCTCAGAATTGCCAGCATTGTGGCTTCCGTGCTCAACTGCTGTGCGGATTGCACCAGCCAGTGATTGTAGGATTTCATCCAATTGGGCTGCGTCTATACTCATCTTGTTTACTTCTGACACCAGTGTTGTGTCCTATATATTAAAATAAGTAATTTATTTTAAGACTGAAATTCATTGCGTCTTCTCAATTTGATTTCACAATTATCAGAGGCGTTGCCAATACAATACATTTCTTAAGACTAACAAAAGCGATTATTCGATTAACTATCGATATATAAAATGATAACAATGTAGTATTATTAATTCATACATAACAATAGTCGATGCTGTGTTGGCAGTAAGATTGGTCGTCGGGCATCAAATGGCAAATGGACAGCTTCGTCGATACGTCCAGCAAGTCGTAACAACCCATCCTCATCGATTCGTGGTGACAATTTGTAAATCGCGCTACCCTTGTGAACATTTCCGCTCTCCGACAAAGCATCAATTTCTTCGGCGTATGCCTCCTCTTGCACCATTCGACAAATCCACTTTTCGGCTTCGTGCAGCTCATCCACTGTGAGCGTGCCTGATGTCAATCCTGTTTGTTTGTTAATAATTTTCTTAAGCCAAGAATTCTTTGCCCGAAGGACCCACGCCATTGTTCCTTTGAGTTTAGAAAAGGAGGAAAAATTAGTAAAGTCAATGAACTGTACGCTCACCTGACACTTTAAAAATGGATGACTGCAAATTTCCTCTTCTAGTCTTTCGGTTGCTGTTGATAAGACTGTTTTCGGCCACTCGTCGGGTGCTTTCTTCAGGAATGTGGGACCAGATAGCCATTTGCTGTGGTGATCAATTTTCGGCATATTCTCGGGACGTGTGGCTGCATCGGCTGTGTTCTGCTCCGTTGGGACCCAGCGCCATTGGTCAGGAAGCGTCGTTGAAATTATTTCAGCTACACGATGACCCACAAACGGCTTGAACCTGCGTGACGTTGAGTTTATCCACTGTAGTATGGTCATAGAATCACTCCAAAATGTGGTTTGAGTCAACGTGAGATGATGATGTTCGTGTATCAAAGTGGCAAGACGTACACCCAGTACTGCTGCTTGAAGTTCCAAGCGCGGAATCGATAGTAACTTCTTCGGTGCAAGTCGTGTTTTACCCATGATGAAGACTATGTCAGATTCCTGTCCATTCGTTATTCGCAGATATGCTGCAGCCGCAAAGGCAACCTGGCTGGCATCGACCATTATATGCAACTGCAACTCGCTGTTTTTCTTCAAGTTTTTGGAATACCAACGGGGTAGTCTGAAAAGCTGCATGTTTTGTAATTCAGTTAACCAAGATGTCCATGCTTTATGCAGCTTCGTTGGCAGCTCATCATCCCAATTGATTTGGCCATCCCATGTTTGTTGTATTAATACCTTGGCACCTACATGGAAATCAGCGATAAGGCCAAATGGGTCGAATACAGCCATAACTATTCCCAATAGTTCTCTTTTTGTCGGCACGCGTTCACCTTTCATGACTTCGTCTGGTATACGATGAAATTTGGTTTCAAACTGAAATACATCGTCCACAGTGTTCCAATACATTCCTAAAACTTTGTCGCTTGTGCTTTGACTTTCCAATTTGACTGTCTTCTCCATCAGTGGTATGGTGTTCATTACAGATTGAATTGCCGAAGAGTTTGAGATAAAATTGCGTAGCTCAAATCCTCCTTGACTGTGAATGTAAACGATCTGCTTACATATTTTGATTGCGTCTTCTTCTGATACAAAGCTCATCACTAAGTCGTCTACATAGTGAGAATTTACAATGGCATCAACGGCATCAGGAAACTCTTCTCGAAATTCATAGGCATTTGTGTTTTTTATATATTCAGCGCAATACGGTGAGCAAGTTGAACCAAATATAAGCGATGTCATTGCAAAGTGTTCTATTGGCAGGGTTGTGTCTTCTCTCCAAAGAAAACGTTGAGCGGATTGATCTTCTGGTCGAATCAGGATTTGAGAAAACATCTCTTTGATGTCAGCTGCCACTCCAAATTGGTTCAGGCGAAAACGGAGTAACATCGAGATCAATGGCTTTGCTTGATCTGGACCTTTGAGTAATGCTGAGTTAAGCGAAATGCCATTAACTGTTGCAGCAGCGTCGAAAACTATCCTTAGTTTATCAGGCTTGTGTATAGTTTGTACACCAAAGTGAGGTAAATACCATACCTTTTCCTTTTTATTTTCAATTTCCTCGGGTGAAATCTTTCTGGCATATCCTTTTTCCATATACTTTTCCATTTCTTTTTTATATTTTTCTGCAAACTTCCAATTTGTTTTCATTTTCCTTTCGATGCCCAACAGTCGTTTTTCAGCCATGACATAGCTTTCTGGTAGTTTGACATTTTCCTTCCAGATGAGGCCCATTTCAAATCGTTTATCAATGCGCTTTGTGGTTCGGTGGGCTATTTCTTTGGCTCGTTCATCGTCAGTTGGCTCCATGGCAGGCAAATTATTCATTCCAAAATTATCATTTGTGATGTACTCTTTAATTAAATCCTGTATTTCATCTTGCTTACTGTTTTTAATTAATAACATTACTGGACTTGTCATTGTTGAGTTACTGGATGGCCCGTATGCTACCCAGCCTAGCTTGGTCTCGACAGCAATTGGATGCATATTTCCATTTTCAATAATCGTCTTTGATACTCCCAAGTGGAGATTGTCCAGGCCTATCAAAACTACTGGTGTGGCAGACGTATAGCTTCTTATTGGCAAGTGTTTTAATTGTTCATACTGTTCTCGATCAAATGATTGTGTCGGTAACTTGAGGTTCTTAACTGTCTGCATTCCCTTTAAGGCATAACTAACGCTCCGTTCGATGTCCATAACTTTGCAATTTACTTTCATTGACATTTCTGTAGCAACTCTGTTGTCATACCATTGTAGTGTTAATGGGTATTTCTTTCCTTTAAGACCCAGCTGTAATGCTATGTTTTCATCAATCATGGTTACAGCGCTGCCTTCATCAAATAATGCTAATACTTCTAGCGTTCCATTTGGTCCATGAAGTACAATTGGTATCATTTTGAACAAAAATCCATTACCGTTGTTTTTGCAATTCAGTATTGGCTGTGAGCTTGCAGAAGGGTCACTTGTCGATTGCTCGTTGTCAGATTGTGCAATGTAATTGGACACTCTTGGCTGAAGACGTTGTTGATTATTAGTCACTTGATGCAACGTACGATGATGTGATCGTGTGCATCCTTCAATGTTGCAGCTTTCTTTTTGTTGACACATCTGCACGGAATGCCCTTTGTTGAGGCAACTAAAGCATAAGCCATTGCGTTTGGCTACATTCCAGCGATCGTCAATGCTCATATCTTCCATCCATTTCTTGCACTCGCTTACTAAATGGTCTCTTTGGCATAGGACACATTTCAAGCTCGGGTCTGGCATATTGACATTTAACATTGGCTTCGCGCTTCTAGGAGTTGTCGGTTTATAAGACATCTCGATTACTCCGGGCAATTGTCCCACCAATCTAGCCAGCGTTGATAGCCAAGCGGAGAAATCTGCAATTGTCGGTAGTCTTTGCAATGTGCTGGCATATTCCAACCAGTTCAGTTGCTTGTCGTTGGGCAGTTTTCCTATAAGCTCTTGCAATAGCGTTGGATTGGCCAAATGTTGTCCTGCGTTGGCTGACTTCAGATATGCGACAACTCCTCGAACCTTGGTTGAAAGACTTATAATCTGCTCTGGTTTATTATAAGCGATTTTTGGAAATTCCTTGATTTTAGACAGCTGTGTATGGATAAGTAATTCTGGTCGTCCAAATCGAAATTGCAGTTCCTCTAAGATACTCGGCACATCTTCCGGATATATCATCATGGGCGCAACAGCCTCCTTTGCTTCACCAGTGAGACATTTGTGTAAGCGGATGAGGTTCTGTCGATTATCGTATTGGAAAGCATTTGTCGTATCTGTGTAATTGGCAATGAACAGAGGCCAATCCTCGGCTGATCCAGAATACTCAGGCAAATCATGGAGTTTTTTATAAACCTGACCAGTGTTATTTTCTGATTGTTGCATTTGTACGAAATGCTGCTGTGGTTGTGCGACATTGGCTATATTGATCCTTGGTTGTTGCATTTGCGCAATGTCTGCTGTATTTTTTGACACAATTGTTTTAATTTCTTGTATCACCGCCATCTCCTTCTTTATGTCTAGCATGTTTTTCAGTAATTCTTTGAGCTCATTCATGTCGCCATCGATGTTGCCCCTTTGGCAAACTGTCGCATCCTGATCCTCCTCACCTTCTGAGCCACTGTTGCTGGCATTCTTGTCTTCTGGGTCCATTTTGGTACTTCTGAGGTTATACATTCCAAGCCTTTGTTTGTATTGCAACCGTAATATGCGTAACTCACTCCAGCGTCGTCAAAGCCCTTGTTTGTATTGCAACCGTAATTTGCGCAACTCACTCCGGCGTCGTCAAATTACCTTGTAAGTGTGATGATCTACTGTTTCACCATACGTACAACGGCAATGTCTCTGTATTATTTGTTAAGCTCTGGCAATAGCTTACAAATCCATATCAAACTGTCTCTTAATTTTCGGCGCAACTATACATTATTCCGCCATCTTGGCGTTACTTGGCGTCACTGAATTTCACCACTTCATGAAAGCTGGCAAGTTTCTTAGAAGTCTCCATACAACATGAACGAAACGCAAATAACTTGAGAACGCACTAAACCATAATTTGAAAAATGTTGTGACCAAACTCGTCTTTTAGTTTTTAATATAAATGTTTATTCATAATGATTTAGTAATATAATTATTATTCGTTTCAAATTAGTTTTTTCTCTTGCGTTCGTTCGCGTCGGTCTCTGTTTTCAGTGTGACCAAATTATTCTTAACATAAAAATCATTACATCGAAAAATGAACTAGTTTCTTAAGACTACAATCGATTAATAAAATTCAAGGCAAATCGATATCGATATTTACGTTAAATTTAAATACAAAATAACTTTAAGATATTAATCTTAACACCTACTTAAATTTAAATATTTATCAAAATACAATTAATTCGCAGATGTTGTATGTGTTGCGTTGTGACTCGGTTTGACTTTGCCGTGCCGATGTTGCTGGATTATTTATATTAAATTCTATACCATACTCATTAGACAGCGATCCCCAGATAAAAAAAAAAATTTGAATTTGTATCCTTAGCCAAATTTGCGCCTTAAAAATGGATAGACTGAATTGCATCATCTTCATGGCGTTATTGATGTATTCCAAGGGCTCCCCATTTAGATTGCATATATCCACTGGCTGCTCGAACAACCACGACTTTTGATTTCGATGTGTTGACTTTAAGGCTCCATTTTTTACCATATGAATGCGAATCATCGATCATCATTTTCATCACCTGCGGGGCGTCGAGGAACATTATCATATCGTCCATGAAAACCGTCAGGTGCAGTTGTATCATGTACTTCACCAGGTATCTCTGCAACTATAAAAAATTGATAAAGTTTCTTCTCTCCTTTCACGAAAACTCTTTCAACCGATTTGAGAACGAAGATTCCGTCTACCATTGAGAATCCTTTGCGGAATCCCGACTGATAATCGCTAAGCAACCTGTCGTTTGTGTTCTCGTTCTTTCCAATACGCCATCGGACGGGCACAGCACTGAAAAAAAAGATGTAAAGATATTGACATCATTGATCGCACCAAGCGTGATGTAACTGGAATATCCCGGATAGGTTGGCAGTAGAGCCAAGTGACTGAAGTCCTGTCAACCCTTGATGTTACCAACTAAAGAAGACATACGCAAAGCAAATTGCAGATCAGGTCATGCCCCAAAGGAGGATTCAGGCCATATAATAAAAACAGGCTTTTAATATTGAAACACAGCATCGCTTTGGGAGTATTAAGAAAACCAATTGTAATACTCACATTTAATTCAATTAATAAATTTATTATAACCGTTAGAAGATTTTGAGATTATTAAATTCGAAAAAAATAAATGTGTAACTTTTTCTTAGCTTAATGATTTATTTAATATTACATTATTAAGATCGAAAACTGCATTTGCTTTTGATATTAAGAATCTCTTATTAGAAATATAAATATTTGTTCAATATTTGCTTGAAACTTTAGCATGGTATTATGAATATTGCTTTAAATTGCATAGTTTAACTATTTAAAAATTGTGGAGATTATTTTATTATCACATTATTTTCATTTACAGGCAAGAGATTTTACAAATGTTTTCTAGCTATATAAATCTGCTGATTAAACAATAAAATATTTGTTTGTTTCAAACATAGTTTGGATCAAAATATAGATATATTGCCAAACATACTGCATTATAAATTAAATATACTAAACATTCAATTTCATCAAAATGCTTTTAATGATTTAAGCAAAACAATACTCAAAACATTATACAATTTTGAAAGACAGGAATTTAATTCGAAATTATCCAAAGGTATTTGAAATTACAAATTCGTTTAGCTTTATAGCACATATTTTTTGTTGTTGATATTTATATTTTTGACAACCAAATTTCATAGGTTTTGCAGAGTTACATTTAAATGAGTTTCGAACTACAAAAACTGACAATATTTTAATGTTTGTTTACAAAAAATATTCTTTTGAAGCAGTTGATTTAAAAAAATATACATATTAGCTTCAAAGCCTACAATGGTTATAAATACTTGTTTTACAGCTAAATCTGGCAACGACAATATAAACTATAAACTTTTTATCACTTATTGTCGAGCATTTTTAAATTCAGTTTGAAAAATTTATTTTGATTGATATTTGATTTTTATTTAAATGAATTTATAAATATAATAATTATATTGTTTTGTCAAATTCAATTTTATAAAAATCAATGCATGAATGCCTAGACTATTTTATTTAGAATTCATATAAGATCGATTAGTAAACCAAAATGTCTAATTATTATAAAACTAACTAAGGGATACCCAAACTAAGTAAGTTTATTTGTTGTTTTAAAAGGTATCTATTGATCGATATAGGAATGTCAAACTATGTGACAACTAAAAGTATAAAACGGGAAGTGTTTAAGCTTAGTTTGAGGCTTCCCTTAGTTGAATGAATTGTTTGTTTTTATTTTTTTTAATTTGTTTATCAATTTGTGTTTATTTAGAATGCTGAAATGAGTGCATTTGGTTTGTGATAATATAGTTTTGTCGTTGGTGTCGTTTTATAATGCCAAGCTACTTAAGTGTGTCATTAAATGTTAAAAATACTGAAGCATGTATTTCAATAAATATCAATATCTCTTTAATTGCTTAAATTTTTATTTTATTTATAAAAAGCATTAAGTAATTCTGTCCGTGCTTAAGTTAATTTATTTCACACCATTAAAAATTAAAACTTTGAACCGAGTTTTATTTTTAGTATTTTGGTATTAGTTTCTAAGAATACAAATTAATATGAGTATGAGTATATATGTATGTATATACATATGTAAGTATATATCGTGTGTGACACTCTACGTGTATATATTCATATATATATATATAAATATACAAATTTGAATTTATGCATATATGTATATATATATATGTATGTATACATTTATATTAGATTTAAAATTTTATTTTGTTTTCTATTTTTCTTGTTTGTTTGTTTTGAGTTCATAAATAAAATTGTGTGCGCTTGAAGGCTGATTACTTGATTTTTTTTTATTTGGCGTTGTATGTTAACTTTGCATTATTTTCACTGGAAACAAGGTTAAGAGGTACAGATAGTTCCTCGCCTTCGCAGGTATCATTAAACTCAGGCAAAGATTGTGATTTTTTCCGTTTTAAAATAACATCTTTTAGTGTTGTTGCCGCTCCTCCTGTTTCAGATAACTCCGTTTTGTATTTCTAAAAACAAAAGAAGAAAATTTTATTGATTCTTTCCGGACTGGACTGTCCAGCATTCTTAAGTTCTTATATATTAAAATATATCTTAAAAACTTTTTAACTGAGCTCGCAAATAACAACGCATATTTCTAAAGCGGTCTGCTAAACCGCAAAACACAAAAAAAAATTGAATTCATCTCGGTTTCGTATTGGGAAAAAACACTTAACGATCTGACCAGTAACAACTTAAAATAACACATATAAACGAATTTATTTCTTATGTCTCTCAAAACTGCAGAGCATTATAGACCGCAAAATACTCTGAACAATATTTGTTTAAAATTATGTGTAAAGTGTATTTAAAGAGTTAAGCTTAAAAGCTTTTCTAAACTTAAAGAGCTACGTATAGCCAGCGAAAAAAGTCCCCTTATCAACATGTGGGTCTTGATTAAAAAAAAAAGATTTTATTTAATAATTTTATTTATATTTGGAAAGGTCGTTTAAATTTGGTTTGAATGATGCAAAAATTTCCTTAACTCATTAAGTACCCATTGAAAAATTCAAATTTTTGTGAACGTTTACTTTTCAACTTGTATCCTCGATTTGTTCAAAAAAATATTTTGATGCAAAAATTTTTTCAAAAAAATATTTTTATGCAAAAATTTTTTCAAAAAATATTTTTATGCAAAAAATTCTAGAAACAATTCTAAGAATGACTGCAAAAAAAATTTTCAAAAATATAATTGATAGTATTTTTTACAATTTTTTTCAATTGCAGTCACTCTTAGAATTGTTTCAAGAATTTATTTGAATCCAAATTTTTTTTTTTTTTTTAAATCGAGGATAAAAGTTGAAAAAGCAGACGTTCACAAAAATACGAATTTTTCAATGGGTTTTTAATGGGTTAAGGAAATTTTTGCATCATTCAAACCAAATTTAAACGACCTTTCCAAATATAAATAAAATTATTAAATAAAATCTTTTTTTTTTTAATCAAGACCCACATGTTGATAAGGGGACTTTTTTCGCTGGCTATATATCGATTAAAATTAAATAAGATGCCGAAAAGGGTATTTCAACAGAAAAATGTATAAACACTTCCTAACTAAAAATGGTTAATGAAATACATGTGGTCAGAAAGCTAAAAAAAGAAAATGTGTCGTGATTGAGCAATGACAGCAGAGATCAAAATTTAAAGTGACATTTTCAATTGTTTATTCAATATATTATCATGCTAAAACTTTGATATTGCAGACGACTGTGTTGAGCAATACTTGTGACCTCTGTATTTTTAAAAACGTTTGTACTTACGTTAAATACTAAATCTGAAATACTCAGTGTTTCCTGATTTAGCGATAAATCCAGCTTTTTGCATTCCACGGGACTACTTATGTTATGTGTTTCAAAATCTACCGCCGAATTGCAGGGTATTTGTCGGTTTCCTGAAAATAGTTTACAAAATTAATAAGGTCTTTGGTAAATACATAATCAGCGGTGCCACAGAAATCGCAAGCGAAATAGAATTCCGCAGAAAGCAATTCCGCACGGAAATTTCCGAGGTGCCACAGAGCTTCGAGAGATTTAATTTAAATAAATTTCACCAACCTGTTCGAGATAGGCTGCTAAGGGTTGACAACTTCTCAGATTAAGCTTTTATTTTTTTCTTATTTAATTAACATAATTTAATTTACTTATATAATAATTGATTTTGTTTAGCTAAATTAAATTTTAAAGTAACTGGCGCGAGAAAATTAAAATTACTCGACAACTCTAGCAGTTGTCTGTCATTAGTCTGGCAACTTTCCATAAAAATTATTTTCACAAATTGCACATTAAGTTAAAGGATTTTTCAGTAAAACTTGATTTACCTCAAATTACCTATTTTTTAATGCTTAAATTATAGAAAACAGAAGTGCTTCCATATATATTTTTTAAAGTGCCCTACTTCGAATTCTGATTAAAAAATGTGGCATCGCTGACCCTGAAATTGAAAATCTAAATCGGACTAGGTGGCAGCATCGGACGCCAGCGAATTTACCGCTAGTTCGTTCCGCACAAAATTATTTTGTGAATTGAAAGTAAAATTCAAGTGAAAGCGATTTATGTGGCACCCCTGATTATTTAAGAACCATGAACTACTTACTTTTCTTTGATTTCTCGCATTCTTTTGGACGCCTGCGCCGAGTATGAATGGTGTCGCGTCTCATAGAATGCGGTCTATTTACGCCATGAAGCTTAAAGTACAATCCGCAAGCGTTACAAACCATTTCGCCTCTGACACTTCGTCTCCAAATTGTCGTAGTTAGAGTTCCACAATTAGAGCAAGACATATCCTTTTGTGATGTAGGCAAAGCACTACTGCTGTTGCATTTTAGACTCTGCAAATGTGATGTTTTAAATGGAATTAGTATTTACTTAAATGAATTAATACATGCCTTTTTGTCTTTGATTCCTTCTGTCAATGTATTTGATACACTTTCGGAACGAACGAAAGTATCGGTCACCTTAATATCTGGAGACTCGATGCAATCTGTTTTTGTAGGAAAACTTTGCTTTCGTCTACATATTTTGACAACACTCGATTGAGATTCAGACATATCCTAATCCATAAAAATAGATGTGTTTACGTATTTAATAGAATATTTTCAATTCATATCATGTTACCTTTAATAGTGGTATGGGTTCTTCAGGTACTTTTGTCAATGCTATGGTCGACGGCACAGGAAATACAAAAGTTTGATTCATCATATTTCGCAATAATTGCGATGCTCGACTTTCGTCTTTATTTTTGGCTAAAAGAACAAAAAAAACATTAATTAATTAAAATATGTTAAAATTAATATATTTATTTAATATCTGATTTATAATTAAATCTAGGGGCTTCCTCCCCATGCTTGCTTCGCTCAATTTTAAAGAAATTTGGTCAGGATGTATTAGATCCTTGGATGAATAATCTGTCAGATTGGCTAAGACGTCTCAAAGAATAAAAAAAATATCAACTATATGATATGGAGGACAGATTTAAACCAGACTTGGGGAGGACGTAATAGATAATTTAAAATCCGTACTCTGCGATGTTGGTTAGAAATAACATAAATTTGCATTCTTAATCTTAATTTTCGACTATTCGTTCCTATTGCAGACATATGATATAATGAGCCGATTTGAACTAAACTTAGTCAGGATTAGGGATAGCAAAAAAAATTTATTAATCGATTATTGAATCATATGATTAATTTAAGCTACGCGACTATTAATTGCAATTAATCGACGAAAAATATAAATAATCGATTAATCAAATGATTAATTTTTTTTTAATTTTTTAAAATATTGTTTAATGCAATGCCATTGTATAGCAAAAAAAATTAAGAACAATAATAAGATGCCCAAAAAATATAAATACAGTGGCTCACAGCTTAAAGTAAGCAGATCAAATTTTGACATTTAATTCTTATTTGAGCCGTTATCGTTAACATTTTGGAATCAATGGAAAGGTCATTTAATTCCGTTTGAATGACACAGAACTTTCTTTAACCCATTGAGTACCCTTCGAAAATTTCAAATTTATGTAAAAGTCTACTTTTTCAACTTTTTTCCTCGATCTTTAACAACAAATATTTTGATGCAGACAAATTTTTCAAACAATTCTAAGAGTCACTGCAAAAAAAATATTTTTGCTAGTATTTTTTAATGATATTTTGAAAATTGCTAAAAAGACACTTTTTGTATGAAAAGTAGAAAAATGGGATAAAATAGTCATTTTTACGATATTCAAAAAATTATAAAAAGTACAAGCAAAAATATTTTTGAAAATCTTTACTTCGTATTCATTTTGGAATAAAATTTTTATGTGTGTTTCCCCGAAAAAGTTTTGACAACGCCGCGATTATTTAATCGAATAATCGATTAGTGTTTCAATTAATCGCAACCTATTTTACGATACAATTAAATCGCCAATGGAAGCAAAATAATCGATTATTGTGTATCATATGATTAATCGTGCCATCCCTAGTCAGGATATATAAATTCAATAGATGCATATTCTGTCAGATTGGTTGAGGTATCTCAAAAAACAAATAATTTTTGCATACTTAATTATACCCGTTGCTTAAAAAATAAGTAAAAGGGGATATTCTGGGGTGCCACAGAAATCGCCTTCGCTTGAATTTCACATAATTTGCGTACAAATTTACGTGAAATTCAAGCGAAAGCGATTTCTGTGGCACCCCCGATTGTATTCGTTGCAATGTGTGTACCAGGGAGAAGGAAGCATCTCACGTCCCTTCCCGTCTCCGCAAATCGCGAAAAGCCATTACGTATTTCTTTGGTAATTAACGTTATCTTTTAATATAAGCTATCATCCTACTTAAACGCAACCAGATCGGACAGATAGAAAGGTGATGGCTGATTTAAGTTTCAAGCAATGTAAGTGCCTAAAAACATGCAATACAAAATATATTACATTTATGTAAGTAACGGGTATCCTAAAGTCGGAAGCTCGAGTATAGCCTTTCCCGCCTGTTTTTAATTTGATCCAAACTTGGTCATGACATGTAGGACTATGGAAAATTCTTAATCTCGATATAAAATACAAAAAAAATTTTTCATACTAAAGCTTTTTGAAGCATTTGTGTATAAAATTGTTCAGAGACCACTTACTGAGAACAAAAACCGATGGGATTTTGGTTTGAAACCCGATGCGAATTATGTGAACGGCAAAAAAAATCGACAGTGAAAATGTGGACATGTGTAAAGGTTAAAGATTGATTTTGAACCGATCGAGCAGCTATATTAAAGAGCATGCCTTCAAAATACCAATTTGTCCCTTTTTTAATGGACACAGGTTTTAGATATTTAATGCAGCCCCAAATGATAAATTACTTGGAATTACAAATAACAAATAATATTCAGGCCTGTTCCAGTTTTCACTTTTTACTTTTTGGCATTTAGTGATATTCATTTATTCACTTTGACTTTAGACAAAGTGTTTGAAAATGATCGTTTTTGGCTTTATCGGACTTAAACTCATCATTTCAAAGTGATATCAATCCGCTGAATATAGCCAAAATAGTATTAGAGCAGGTTAAAGAAATTAAATTTCGACAAATTTGATCGAAAGTGAAATTCGGAACAGGCTTGATTGTGCTATTTTTTTTTTTTTACGCTAATTTTGGTCGGAATTTAAACGTGTCTACACTTATGTTTGGGAGGTAACAAAGTTTTACTGGGAAATGCCGTAATCATAAGTTTCTTAAAGTAAAATTAATATAAATATAAACTGAAACAAAAATAGGGATTAAAACAAAAAGAAGCAGAAGCTAGAAAAGTAAGAACACAAAAAATTTACCAAATTTAATTTATTTTTAACTTTGGTCTTTCTAATTCCGGCTAAATTATCTTTAAAAAAGGGAAAAGACAAAGGCCGAAATCATATAATGACAGTAAAAAGGTATGCACAACATTCGAAATAATAATAATTAAAATGAATGTTGTGTCTTTTCGTTGAAATGGACGGATTATTGACATGAGCGAAAAAACTTATTCAGTCATTCTTTAATATTATTTTACCTTTATTTCGCATTTAGAAATGCAATGTTTAAATTTATTCAAGCAAAAAAAAAAAAAAAAAACACAAATGAAAACTTGAATCAAGTCCTAAAACTAATAAGCTGTTGTGTAAGCTAACTCTAGTTAACTCATTGATCTATTGAATACAAAATCCTATTTATAACGTTTATAAAAAATTGAGCAGTTGACTTTTTTAATGTTTATTAATGGCAACTGACAAACTGAACAAAGTGACTGACAAATTAGTGAATGAAGTTACTAAGCGAATGAAACTAAAGATCTCAACTGGAATAAAAATGCTTACCAGCGGATCGTGCCAATGCTTGCCAGAGTTGTGTGGTCGCTGCATCTGTTGCATGATCAGAATTTACACTCTCGGGAGTCTTTCTATCATTCAAAGCAGATGAAATATCCATTTCTAGTTTATTCGAATCAGAGCTGTCCTCAGAGTCCGATAGACAAGTAGCAATACTTTCGGTATTCAGTTTTTTTGTGTTCAATTGGTAACTAGAGGAGCCAACTTCATTGATAGTAATACTATAATTCTTAGGATCGCCATCGCCAATCCTTATGGGATTCGCATGGATGTCAAGTATTGTTGGTTGGCCAAATGTGTTGCGTGTTGTTGCTGCTGTTGCTGTTGATGTTGCTATTGATGATGTTGTTGTTGTTGTTGGGGCTACATTCCGTTCAGTGGAATATTCAGTTTTCTTCTTTTTCACGGATAAATCGATTTCAACACTATCTTGCATTTCGTTATCGATTGATGGACGTTTTGATTTTATCACAGAACTTTTAATACTTGTATCTACAATTGCAGAAAGACAAGGAGATTGGGGATTCGAGCATGGTGGTGAAATGACAATCTTTTTACTTATATCCATAAGCACTGCGGCAGTCTCTAATTGTTGCTGCAAGCTTTTATATTGTTCAACATCTGGATCTTTGGAATTCATCTCCGTACCATTATCCAATTCAAAATATTTCTCAGTTTTTATTGTAGTTGCTGCCGCTGCTGCTGCTGTTGTTGTTGTTGTTGTTGTAGCTGTTCGCGATGTCAATATATTATCTTGAATCATTATCGGCTCTCTTTCAATAATGGCATTACTTGATGTTTGTGAACCGGATGAACTTTCAAATAAGTTTGAATACAATAAAGGGGTTTGAATATCTCTTTTGTTATTTTCAATGTTTCGCTCCAGATCCATTGCTGCATTTAAAATACAATCAAGTTTTGGTTGCCGTTGGCTATACCGGGTTTTTGAAGATTTGCTCAGTTCAGTCAGTGCCCTTGCCGCTATTGCCTCGGATGTTGACTTCAAAATTTCATCAAGTTTCGTTTCCAAATGATTTGAATCCTGCAAAACATTAAAAAAATTTTAAACATTTTTTTTTTAAATTTATGATGTCAGACAGTTTTACCGATTAATGCAAGGGAGATCTTAGAGATATAGTCAATCTTGATTTGCAAATACAACTAATTTTATTTTGCATAAGAAAATACCTTTTCTTGATTTTGTTTTTAATTTGTTTCTATTTTATTATAGTTGCCTATGGTTCTTGTAAAAACTAATAATGAGATCCATTAATTATTTCTAAAAAAACAAAAAAAAAAACAAATTACTTTATATACACGCTAGTACGCGCCAGTTGTGCCTCTTCTTTTTCACTTGCTCTGCCTTTTAGAAAAGAATCTCATCTAATTTTAGCACCACTAAATTATTATTACTTCTTCCATCAAAAGTTATTAAGCATATAAGCCCTCTTTTTCTTTATAAAATACCTATAGTTTGCTAAGAAACACTTTGTATGAAAAAGAGGAAAAGGGGTTAAAATAGTAATTTTTAGCAATTTTCAAAAAAAATTATAAAATTTCTTTTTGCAGTTACTCTTAGAATTTGTTTGCATTAAAATATTTTTTGTTTGAGACCGAGGAAAAAAAGTTGAAAAAGTAGACGTTTACAAGAATTCAAAATTTTCAATGGGTACTTAAAGTGTTAAGGAAAGTTTTGCATCATTCAAACGGAATTTAAATGACCTTTCCAAATAAATATAGAAATCAATTATTTTCTTATGTAAAATCAAAAAATTAAGTTTTTGTTCACTGCGTAAAGTGTTTCTTGACAAACTGTATACAGTTATGGAAAAAATAATAGAAACGACAGGGATGCTCACATTTGAAATCAAATATTTCGTTTCTGTAGCAAATTTCATTCATGAAAACCAAAGTACTTGGTTTCAGGATAACAATGCTCTATTTGGATTCCTTTTTGGGCTTCTTACGTACAAAATATTAACTGTGTATACTGATTTGTAGAAAGGTACCATACCTTAGTAAAAAAAAAAACATCAGCAAACGGGAAAATTTCACACAGGTGCGTTTACTGCGTCAGAATTAAAAAAAAATTTTGTGGTCAGACGAAACTAAGATCAAATTGTTTAGATGTGATGGCGAACCACATGTAAGGCGCCCTAAGAGTACTGTCCACGACCCAAGGTGCTCAACTAAAACGTTTGAGCATGGAGGTAGAAACATAATTTTGTAGGGATGCTTATCTCTTTCTAGTATATGTCTAATACATTGGATAAGGAACAAAATGAGTGCCTCCAAGTATGTCAATATACTCGACAGTATAATGCTGAAAAGGAAATGCCGTTAAAGTGGGAGTTCTAGCAGGATAATGATCCAAAACACTATTCAAAACTGGCCAAGAAACGGATCCCTCACAACAAAGCTCCCTTAATGGTCACCAGCCCCCATTGGGGGATTTCAAAGAAAAGGATAGGGGGCTATAAACCCCAAAATTAAGGATTAGTTGTGGTAAAAAGTTAAATCCGAATGGCACTCCATTGATCCATCAATTTGTGACAAACAGGTGGACTCCATTGGTGGTCGACGTGTCGGAGTCACTAAAAATCGCGGTGCTACAACCAAATAGTAAAATTAAAGGTTAATCATTATGCCTTTGTAACTTAAAAATTTATTTTCTTAACTTTGGGCGTGCCGTTTCTATTATTTTTTCCAGGACTAAAAAATAAAAAATTAATTTTTAATTTATTAGTTTTTTGAAAATTTTAATTTTGTTATATTTTGATACATTACTGATACAAATTAAGAAACTTAAGGAAAAAAAATGTTCCTTGAACAAAATTTAAAAAAATACGAAAAAAAAAAAAATTAACCCTTTCTAATATTTTTCCCATGACTGTATAAAAAACATAAATTATGAATTTACTTAATCCCATTTTTCCTGTTCCTGTTTAGCTCTCCGATAACAATCGAAGAGATATTTTGGCATAAAACGCATAGAAGTTAATGTAAAATTTAATTTAATTTAAAAATTTCTTGAAGATAAGTTTTAGCCGGTCTATGAAACTAGCTAGATTTACAGGTTAATCACTTACAAGCTTCGACGACTCGGATATTGTTAGAAATTCTCTTAAAGCCAAATGTGAATTCAGCGCCATGTTGCGAAACTTCCAAAAGAATTCAAGCTTTGTCCGGCACTCACGGCAGATAATTGTAGGGAATCCATCATTCGGTAATGGCTGAAATAGACAAATTCAAAAATTAACTACATATTTTAAGCAATACTTTTTATAAATGTTTCTAGAGCAGATATGGTTAGATTGAACAGTTTTTAAACTGGAAACGAGAAAATAAGCAATCAGGCCTGTTCCGGTTTTCACTTGTTTTTTGCGAATTTCAATCCGCAAGATTTGACCGAATTTCCGTTAAAATTCCTTTACATTCCCTACGAATTACCCTCTGGATTTCCCTCACACATTGTTTAAAGTACTTTTTTGCAGACAAAATAAATAAATAAATTACACAATTTATTCATCAACTATTTATTTAATCATAAGTGGAAACATTTTTCAAAGGTTAAACATACTTTCGTTATAACTTTTGTATTTTCGAAAGTGGGGGTTGATTTCAGTGTTGAAAAACACCTTTTTGCAGAGTTGTCAATTGCTGCACAGTATTTGCTTACAAAAATAAAATGTTTTGTTTGCATTGAATTTCAACTGCTTTGTCCAAGCTTGCATTTAAAAAAAAAGCAATTTAATTCTTAACTTTACGCAATACTTAAAAATACTTAAATTGTTGTTTAAAGTATGAACCAATATATTTACTAATTTCTTCACATACAAGGGCAGCCCTAATAAAGTTGCCATTCATTTCACAAATACTTGCGGAAACTAGAACAGGTTATTCATAAAGCATTGGATTATTTTATAAATATTTTGATTTCATTTTGATTTTATGCTCAGCATGCCAAAATCATCGATTTATCCCTTCCGAATTCAAACTCAATGCTCAATGTCAAGTAAAGTCAATCTGCAAAATCTTGCCGAAAGTGAAAATTGAAACAGAAAATGAAAACCGGAACAGGCCTGAATATGTTATAGCTATCGGATTTCAGAATGTTAGAAAACTCTGGGAAACTGAATTAAATACAGAGGTTTAGTTGTATGGTGTAATTAATTTTTTTTAAATTAAACCCTTTTCCTTTTGGTCTAGCCTGTATATTTAAAAAATAATCAAATCTTTGAAAATATAATAGTAACCTTTGCGCCTAAAAGAATTTTTCACGTTTTCTAACACAGATGGACAAAGTTATATTCAAGTAATCATATCGACAAAAAAAAAAGTAGATATCTTTAGTACAACTATAGCGTTAATGTTCTATTCTCTGTCCCAAAATAAATATTTTACGAATTGGACAATAAGAGTGTAAATCGTTTAATAGATATACAGTCGAACTTCCCTAACTCGAATCACCATTATCCAAGAAAAAAGTTCGAGTTAGGGAGACTTCGAGTTAGGGAATTTTTTTTTTTAGTTTTTTAAAAGAAACTACAAATGCATTCAATCATAAATACATTTCAAATTGCAAATTTTTCTTGTTGTTTTGAACAAAAAAGGATTTAAGTTTGTTCATGACCTGTTAATATTCTCAAAAATTGGTTTCTTCGTTCTTTTGCTGTATCCAGAAGAAGTTCCCGATTCAAATGTCATCATAATTAATATTTCATTTTTTAATTTAACGAAAATTGTTTTTGCTGACATACCACATTTTTCAGCAACTTCAATTTATTTGGTCTACTTTCAAATTCCTTAACTACTAATAAGTTTGAATATTTCCTTAAACATTTTTAAGCATTTTAGTACACTGATGTGCTGACAGAGAAGTACATTTCGATCATCTTTCCTATAGCAATTTCACAAGCCTAAATAATTGTTGATGCAATATTCTATCATATTACATCACCATCAGGCCTGTTCCGGTTTTCACTTTCGGCAAGATTTTGCGAAAGTGAATTTCCCTCACTTGTTCCGGTTTTCACTTTCGGCAAGATTTTGCGAATTGAATTCACGTGACATTGAGCAAGTGAGTTTGAATTCGGAAGGGTTAAATCGATGATTTTGGCATGCTTAGCATAAAATTAAAGTGAAAATAAAATATTTATAAGATACTTCAATGTTTTGGGAATATTACTACATTATCAGATAAAAAAAAAATATTTTATTTGATTTTTAAATAATTTTTATTTCATCACACCCCAAAATCGATAAGACTCTAACCTAACATTTTTGTCGGATTTGCTCGACCTGTTCTGGTTTCCGCAAATATTTGTGAAAATGAATGGCAACTTTATTAGGGCTGCCCTTGTATATGAAGAAAGTAGTAAATACTTTGGTACATATTTTAAACCACAATTTAAGTGTTTTTGTGTATTGCGTAAAATAAAGAATTAAATTTCTTGTTTTTTAAATGCAAGTTTGGACAAAACTGTTTGCAATTTAATGCAAAAAAGAACTGATTATTTATGTAAACAAACACTGTGCAACAATTGACAACTCTGCAAAAAGACATTTCCAGCACTGAAATCAACCCGCGCTTTCAAAAATACATAAGTTATAACAAAAGTAGGTTTTACCTTTGAAAAATGTTTCGACTTATGATTAAATTAATATTCGATGAATAAATTACATAATTAATAATTATTTTAACAGGCGAAAATTCTTTTGACGCAAATGTCTGATTCGCTTAGAACATTTTCCAGCACTGTTCTACAAAAAATTACTCAACACAATGTGGAAGGGAAATTCGGAGGGTAATTCGTAGGAAATGTAAACGAATTTTAAGGGAAATTCGGTCAAATCTTGCGGATTGAAATTCGCAAAAAACAAGTGAAAACCGGAACAGGCCTGCATATGTAAATGTAAATCAATATTACATATCCAAACGAGCCGGTAACAAAAGCATATAACAGAAACGAAAAAAAAAAATTCAAACTTTATTGGAGATTTTCCCGAAAAATTCGACTAACAGAAGCACAGGCCAATAATTTTGTTTGAGTTACGGAGAAATTCGACTTATGGAAGTTCGAGTTAGGGAAGCAGATTTGTATGAAATTCGTAAATGCTATTGCCACTCGATTTTTTTCGAGTTAGAGAAAATTCGAGTTAGGGAAGTTCGAGCTAGGGAAGTTCGACTGTATTTAAATACAAATAAAATATTGCAGGCATTTTAATCAAATCTAACATATTTTAATTTAAGTACCTCCTACATAATTAATATATGGACATTTCCAGAAAAAGGTCCACCCCGCCCAAAAACGTAAAATTTATCAAAAACTCACATCTTGTGAAATTTTCTTCCAAAAATGTATTCAAGTTATTTATTTTAGCAATATACGCTAGAAGAAATTCAATAGGATGAACATATAGATTCTACATTGGAATAAATTCATTTTTCTATATTTTTGCCCATTTTTTTTTAAAAATTTACTTCCAAAGTGGACCGTATGTATTCCATCGATTACACTAAGTCAGGGAGTAAGATTGTAACATAAACCATTTAAGTACATAGAAATATATTAAAAGTTTAATTTAAAACAAGTTTTAAAAGCTGTTTCCGATATATAAAATAAAATTTGATGAACAAACTCTTGGAAAAACTATGTGAAAATCTTGTCACGTTCGCGATATCGCGTTACAAATTGCTAATAAAACGTGATAAATATAAAAAATGATAGTAACATATCAAAATTATTTCTAAAATGGAAAACAACATTATTTTATTATGGTTTAAGAGTATTTTCATCCAAATTACTCGCCACATTTCAAAGACTTTCGCATTTGTCAAGTCAAACATGACTTCTGCTCGTCGCGTTCGCGATGCATTGTTTTCTATAAATATTTCGAAAACGACAGATCTTTAAAGCTTGTCTTTTATAATAAAAATAGTGATGATAAAACGCATTAAACACGTGAGAAAACATTTTTAAAAATGTAAATTTTTTGTCATTTTTTTTTTTTTTCATTAAAGACGTGAAAATGTCGCGTTCGCGATCCTGGAAATACCCATATGCACAATATGTATTCGGTTTGATTGCAATCTATTAGATAAATAAATATATGCTTGGATGTTTTCTGGCCAATTGGTCTAATAAGAATAACTTGTTTTTTGTTGACAATTTCGGTTTGTAATTTTGGAGTGAATCTAGATTTCGCCACCTCAAACAAATTAATTTTTTTTTATTTTCTACTTTTTTTATTTTTGTTTTAAGATAATCTTATTCACAGATAACAGTAACGATATGTTTAAATTTCAGATAATCATGTCAATAGCGACAAATGTTTGTAATATAAAAGAAATATAAAACACTTTGTCTCGCTCGCACTTATCAGTTATTCATAAGATGCTGAATGTTGTAAAAGTGAGGTGTATAAACGTAATTCCAGCATAATGTATTAAAATTTTTAAGTTTATGTGTATGTATGTATGTATTCACTTGTACGTACATATGTATGTATGCACCACATTAGATTGGATATTGTAATAATTTATTTAGATAAATATCTGTACTCCATGTATTTTTATATATAAGCAAATATATTCTATAGGTAACAAAGTTGCATGGAAAGGCAGAAAAAGCAGACATTTCTTTTATTTTTGAAGTGATGGAAGCGTAATCACACACAATCACAAGTATGAATGTGCATACAAGCGTCGTGAGCACACCAGTGTTGCCAACTCTTCGGGACATAAAAAGCCAAAATAGCCTTTGAAAAAAGCTGAAAATAATGATTTAATCCAGTGTTTTTTGAATATTTTGATGCAAAAAAATTCTTCAAAGAATTCTAGGAGGGATTGAAAACGAAAATTTGAAAAGTCTCTTCGCTAATATTTTTTATGACTTTTTAAAATTTAATAAAAATTACTATTTTAACCCCTTTTTCTTCCTTCTCATACAAAAAGTGGCTTTTTAGCAATTTTCAAAAAATCATAAGAAATACTAGCGAAGTTATTTTTCAAATTTTTTACAATCACTCTTAGAATTGTTTTAAGAATTTTTTTTGCATCAAAATATTTTTTGTTTGGGACCGAGGAAAAAAGTTAAAAAATTCACTTTTACAAAAAAATTTAAATATTTTCTATGAGTACTTAATGGGTTAAGGAAATTTAGATGATTAAATTAAGATATCAAATTGACAAAGTTAGGGGGTATGAAGACATTAGTGGACCATTGTATATATTTTACGCATTTTCACCGATCGATTCATAAATTGTGATAGATTCAATTGATTTCATATTTAAAAACTACAAAATTTAATTCTCTTTTGGCTTATCGATGTTTTTGTGCCATTCAAATTAGAGCTGGAAAACTATCGACGATACTATCGATATATCGATAGTCGACCTGTTTTTTCCCACTATCGATATATCTATGGCGAAAACTTCCACTATCGATAGTAATTAAGAAAAATTTACTTCACTTGCACACCACTTGGCAGCAAAATTTTTGGTAAGGGACTGCGCTGAAATTTATAAATTTTTACGATATTATTTTAACAAATTAAGTTCAAAATAATAAATATTTACTTTGAATAAACATTTTTTTTTTATATGAAAAAATTTGAATTCGGTTTTTTGGTAGAAAATATATATAAAACGATACTATTGATAGTATCGATGTTAACCTCTCAAAATATCGAAAATATCGAATGGCGCCAATATCGATAGTTTGCCAGCTCTAATTCAAATGGAAAAAATACTACAAAGTGTTTAAGTGTGGCATCGTAAAACATAAAAAAATACATGAAGTTACCAGATGCTGTTTTACAATTTATCCCGCATTTGCCAGTTGCAACCCACTAAATCTGTCGGGAAAATAGCTAAATTGGCAACACTGGAGCACACACACACTCGTCGCACACACAAACAAAAACACGCACACATACGTACATACAGCCTCGTACGTACACACATCGAAATATCCATATCCAAGTGTTGGTTTGTGTGTTGAATTAAAAACAACTTTGCCTTACCTTAATAGAGAGACAGTTGAATATCTGAATTGTAATGTGCGGTGATGAATCATCTTTATGCTCTTGATTGTAATTTTCGTTGCTTGAAGTATATTCGCCGATATCATGAAATACATGTTTGGTTGATGTTGATGACGATTTTGCATTATCGTGAACAATATCATGTTGCTTCTTGTGTATAAATTGTTGCTCCTCATGGCCAATTGGATTTGTTGCTTCGCTCTTTATTACTTCTTTTTGCGATTGCAATTGTAATTGTGATGCTGTTGGTTGAGCTTGCAGCCGAGTCTTATTGGAAAACATGCGAGCATAGATATTGTTTCCAGTTGTGCATGGCGGGTTGGCAATAGCAGAAGGCACACTCGGTGTGTAATTGTTTTTATGTTGAGATTGAGGATTGCAATGGGCCACTTCTTTATTGCTTTGCACTGTTGATAACGAGTTATCACATTGGTAGCAGCATGTATTTGGGTCCAAAGCACTGCAGACACATTTCGAAGCATTCTCATTAATATTGCACTGATTAGCGTATAATTTATGTTGGCTGCTAACTGTTTCATTTGCGCTTGTCTCACTATTGTAAATTTGTAGATCTCCGATATCGCACTCATTAACCAAAGTGAGGCACAATCGACAAACTTGGCGATACTTATGTGGTACATTATACATAATTATGTGTTATTTTTATATGTTTACACTTTTAATGAAATTTACACACACTCTTATTCTTTGTTATATTAAAAATTATAACTTTAAAACAAATTAGAAAACAAATGTAAACACTATTTGTCACTTTTTCATTGTTTTACAATCCACATTCAGCTCACTGAAAATAATTTAGTTCAGTAGTTCTTTTAGACTGCGATAACATCGTGAACTAGTAGTTCTCTTTAACTCAATTGATAGCCCCACATTGCCGTTTGTACTATTAATGGACGATGAGACTAGATGCGTTTCGATAAGCTTAGCCATATTCTGTGAAGTGAAATAAATTAATTATAGACAAATATAACAAAGATGTTTAAGGATAGTGGTGTTAAAAACATTGTTCACAGACACGATAAGCATTTGGAACAAAAATTAAAATACAAGCAATTTATTTTTTTCTCAGATCTATTTCCAATTAAAATCGAAATACCTTACTTAACCTCATAAGGCAATTCTTACTTGTCCATGCAACCGCATCCAATATTTTACTGATTAATAGAAATCTTTTTAATATGTAAACACACATAAAAAATGGGATATTCACAGTTTGCCAAAACTTTCCAAACTTTCAATTTAAGATTATGATAACAAACTTGCAATATAGAAAATCTTAGGACGGACAGAATATTGAACGATGCCGATTATATTTTGTAAATTGATTTTTGTTTTAAAAATAGTTAGAAATCGCCATATATTGAAACGTGAAAATTCGTGAAATCCGGCACTTGGCAATTTGACAGGCCGATTTTAGTGCCCGTTTAATCAAAGAGCACAGCTTTATTAATTATAATGGTATTCCGGGAACCGTTTTCGATTTAGTTTATATTTGGTTTAGATTTCGTAGTCAGCTGTTCACAGCTGCTCCATACAAAATTTTCAGTGTGCCCAGAGCAAATCAGGGAAATGTAGTCTTTTTAACTGATTTCGTGAAATCTGCTCTGAGACTGATTTCGTTTTGATTTCGATTTGATTTCGATTTGGTTTCAAATGAAAACTTATTATCTGTGTGACATTTGGTGTTTGTTTACATTCTCCTGTCATATGAATATGGAAAACGTAATTCCTATGCATTTAAAGTTTTTATAAATAAATAAATATTTATTTAATGCTTTTTAAGACGCTTACCAGCTGTTCACGAGATCTAAAACTAATCAGTTTTGAAAAATTTGGTTAAAATAATCTAAACCAAATCTAAACCTGTTTCCGGAATCCCATTTATATAAGCAATCTCTGCAATCTTGCCAAATGTGCATTTGGCTGCATTTGCAATCTGATTAAACTTTTATCGCATCAATCAAATATACTTTCGATAAGTTTTACCCAACTGCGTCAATAATAATACTCTGGTGCAATCGTGTCCGAAGTGAGCGATTCATCAGCATCCAAGAATGTTGTTATTGAATTAATCGATATATATAATTGCAACACGTCTTATTATTGGGCGTTCTACGATAGTTCGATAAGTTGCCAAAAAAAATCATTAGATTTTTATAAATTAATACATGCATAAATATATATATGCCAATTGACTTCGGAGTATGTATCCTGCGTTTATTAATAGCGAATATACAAAAAGCCTCCTTGCATACTGATGCTATATTTGTGCCCAACAAAATACGTACAATATCTAATATTCACAATTATATACACCCTTATGTAGTGTGTACATATGCTTATACATATTTTATATGTGCACATATATGTAACGGAATGCATACATATGTACGCGTTAAATGTGTGTTTATAATACATACGTACGCACATTGTCTATATAGTCATATAGTAACAACGTAGTAAGTCCTTATGAGCATTTTTTTTACAACACTAAAGGGGCATTTACACTAGTTGACAAGCTGGTCAATTTCATCTCAGTAGGCTGAAAATTTTGATGGCAACTTAATCAACTCTAGTGTAAACGGTGGTCAACTCTAAGCAAAAGTGTGTTGACTTGGTAAAAAGCACAGTCAACTAGTGTAAAGGCACCATTACATTTTGTTTTGTCATTGTTTGGGATTGTTGTGAGTCGCATATACATTAATTAGAGCGGACATGTGTTTGTTATTTATGCATAAATGGTGTTCAAGCAAATGAAAGCCTGTGAACGAAATTACACGAGTCAAATATCAATTTGTGTTAAAGTTTTAATTTTACAATAAATTTATTTACATATGTAAATACTTTAATGTACTATATAAAAATTGCCCAAGAGCAGCCTAACCTTTATCCCTTAGATCGTTGGCTTAAAAGTGCAAATAATGTTAAATATTTATGTCATCTAATTTCTGTGCCAATTTAGCTTTTGTTGATAAATCATACAAATACAAAATAAAAAAAACTATAGTGATCTAGTCGATAGTTCTTCCCCTGAAGATACCGGGTACAGTACAAGTAAGTTTTCAAACAAAGAAAAAAGTCACTACTATCATTTTTTTTTAAATGATTCTCCCTGGTTTTTATTTAACTTGATTTACGCAACTTGAAAGAATTAAGAAGTAAAAAAGTTGTATTGTATTTTATGTTGTCAAAACAATTACTCGACAGTGTGTGGGCAAAAATCAATCAAAAGGTCAGTAATACTTATATCCTTGATTGTCCTTCCACTGACGATGAAACTAGATCCCTTGAAGTTTAGTAAATTACAGATGATATTTCATACACTTGATATTCTATAAATCAATTTTTTAATTGCAGTTAACATAAGCTAGTGGATTCATGATGGCTTCCACATCAGACAACGGATTAGTTTTAAGTGGATACCAAAAGAAATTGAAAACTATGAAAAAGAAGTTTTTCGTATTGTATAAAGAAACAACCGATAAAGCAGCACGTTTGGAATACTATGATACGGAAAAGAAGTTTATGCAAAAGGCAGATCCAAAGCGGGTTATTTATCTGAAGAGCTGCTTTAACATTAATCGACGGATCGATACGAAACATAAATTTGTATTGGCTCTGTCATCCAGAGAAGGTGGCTTTGGAATCGTCTTGAATTCGGAAAGTGATTTACGCAAATGGTTAGATAACCTCTTATCCATACAACGAGATAATGTAAATAGATCGGATCAAATCTATACACCTTACGGTAAGTTTAATTAAGTCTTACTTTTGAGAGAGCTGAGAGGTTTTATAAGCAAGATCTTATTCCAATATTATATGTAATTTAATAACCAACTTTATAACAAACTTAGAAATGTATATTATTTTTCTGTACAATTGTTTACAATGCACATTTTCATTTTAGAGCATGTCTGGCAAGTTATTGTCCAAAGAAAAGGAATGTCTGAAAGTGCTGGGATCACTGGAAGCTATCATTGCTGCTTGACATCAAAGTCCCTAACATTTATCTGTATAGGACCTGAAAAATTACCCAACGGCGAGGATCGAGTTCTTAAAGTTGAGGTTCTTTTAACAACAATTAGACGGTCAGTAAAAAGTGTATTTTGAGTTATATTAGATATCTATTTTAAAAAGATTCATTTGTTTCATCTCAGATGCGGACACGCTTCTCCACAAAGCATTTTTTATATGGAATTGGGCCGCCAAAGTGTTTTGGGTTCTGGTGAACTGTGGATGGAAACGGAAGATGCAACAATTGCAAAGAATATGCACGATATGATATTAAAGTAAGAATTTGCGAATGTGTGACGAGTTCATTTGAGATGTCCCCATTTCAATGCACACCAGATTTTTATACACTTAAATGCTTGGGTACATTTTTATATTCCATTTAATTTCATTAATAAAATTGTACATTTGTTGGCAATTGCACAGGCTACAAATGAACATCTTATAATATGGAATAATACGTGTATAAACGATACAAAGAAACATGTACCTAATCATAGAAGTGGGACGTATTGCTTTTATAACTAGCTTCCAAAGATTAATAGCAACTTTTCAAAAGGCTTAAGCTTTTCTACATTCTATTTAAATAACAATTTATTTTTTATTTATATTCAACAAATGTACTTTTTTGTAAAATGCATTAGAAAACCAAAAAAATGCTTTTAATTTTGTGCCTCTACAAATAGGAAATGCATTTATTTTTAAAGTATAATTACTAATTTTTAAAAACATTTATTTTATATTTTCAGCGCAATGTCAGCCAAAACCGAGTCTAACATGAACTTACTAAACGTTTACAAAGGGAAATCCGAATTAAGTAATGAGCCAATGAGGAAACGCTCATCATCAGCAACTGAAGCTTCAAAGCCGATAAATGTTTTGCAAAAACGACACAATACTATTGAAACTAGAAATAGTTTTTCTCCACAGTACAACAGTAAGTCAAATACAAGCATTCCCGTGATGACAATATAAGTATTTGTTATTAAATTTGTTCAAACCATATTTTGTTTTTGATTTTAAATTTCAAAGGGAAGCTGAAAATGTCAGTGTCAACTTTTAAAGCATATAGTAATCAATATATGGTCATAACAGTGTGGAAACTGTTTTATTGATAGCAACATAAAATTAAATTAAGTACGAACTATACTGTTTGCAAATCTTGAAAAGTTGTACATTAACGAGAATTGGTATTCATTCGATGTGGATATAAGAGAATAGAATGACTTTCTCAATGAGGATATTGTTTAAGCTCCTTAAATTGCCCAAAAATATGATGGGCTGTATTTGAGAACAGGAATAATATTAACTGTCGAATGATGGAGCTATGCGTACAAATAATTTTTAAATTAAAAAGTTGTAACGTTTTTTAGAAGTTGTATGGTTTGCCCACCAACCGTGTTCAAAGTAAGATGGAAAAGCCAAAATTAATTGGCAATTTATTTAGTCCCCTACTTTTTATTATTAAACATACAAGTTCTAGCGTCGTCCTTTTGGGGCTTAATACATGTGTTACATACATTGTGACAAAATAATAATACCCTTTAGAAAGGTATACAAATACACTGCGCGTCATCAGGTTAGCACACCCTTTTGAGTTTGTAGCTTAGGCTCAATTCCATTGAAACGCACAGGGCTAAAATTTTTAAATTGATTCCAGATAGTAGCTGATTCAGTTTTCTATTAAATAAAACCTAAATAATTGTTTTTATATTTTTTCTAATATATTTTTTTAATTTTTTTAGAAAATACCAGAAAAAATAATTTATTTTTGGTCATCAGGTTAGCACATGGAAACTATATTTATCTTTTTTAAGCTTTGCTGACATGAACTTATTTTTAAACTTTATTATTTACTTATTTAGACATTTTTTTATAAATTAAGTATTGTGTCGATCCTGTCTTGTTGACAACGACCGCATAAATTTGGTTGGGAAGCGACTCATTAAACTTTTCAATAAAATTTTAGAGAATGGCTGCCCAAACTCGTTTGACGCCTTCAATTAGTTCCTCTATGGTAGAATATTGTCTTCCAGACACACACTTTGTGAACAAGCCATCCCCAAACTTTTTCTATTATATTACTGCCGAGTGAGTAAGGTGGCTATTGAAATAATTTTACATTTTGGTCTTGAATCCATGACTTTACTATTCTGGCCGTGTTGTTGAAAATGCCATGGCATATTTAAAAACAAACTTTTAAAGTGTGGAAATGCATGCCCAAGTAAGGCTTTGTACGATTTCGAGTTCATATTTGTAGTCAAAAATTGCAACTCGCACGTTCCAGAGCTCCCCAAGCCATCCCACCCCCCATGCAGCAATGAAGGTGTGCCAACTGGTGCTCCTCCTTCCTTAGATCGTGGATCATCCGTCGGGTCCCACCAAATTTACTCTCTTTTCATCCGAACAGACAACGTGGTACCAATCAGATTTCCTTGACATGTACTCTCGTGTAAATTAAGGTGTGCTGCCTTACGAACATCATTAAGGGGGGTTTTGCTCTTTAGTTTTAGTCTCTTAAAATGTAGGGCCTTCCTTATGACCCTCTGAATTTTAGATAAATTCGCTTTAACACCAACTTTTACCCTGATCTTTGCGGTCGAGTCATGAGAAATTGACGCTTCTCTTTAAATTGCTCTCTTATTAGCATCGGAAAGCACTTTATTGTTGCCTCCTTTATTATTTTTGCCATACCCCGACTTGTTGCTGAGGAATGTTGATATAACCTTGCGACTTCTTCCGATTTTTCTTGATATTTAACTTATTGATAACTTTAAGTGCTCGTAAGCTTCAATTTTAGCTTACTCCTTGACGGTAAGCGTTTTTCCTTTACCCATATTAAAGAAAATAGACCACTAGAGCAGCAAAAAAAATTTGGATATCCCACGTGCTTAGATGGCAAAGAAAAGTGCAATCGAAATTGTGTGTGCTAACCTGATGACGCAAGAATATTACATTCTTTGCAATCGAAAATAAAAGAAAATACCAAAAGGCATATAACGGGACTTTTTTATAACGTAATTTTACTAGTGATAGAGCATACAGAGATGCGAAAAACTGATAACAAAAAAAAAGCCGAATGCTAAAAACAACAAGAATAGGGGCATTTATATTAGTCTCATAGTAGGTGTGCTAACCTGATGACGCGCAGTGTATGTATAGTGTTTAATATGATTCCACATCGTTGGAAATTGTGCAAGTAGTTTGAAATTTATCGAATTCATAAATAATTTGTATCTCAGAGGCCAGCACAATAGACCTTATATTAGTCGCACTCATAACATGGTATCACTTTTGCCAACTTTTGTAGCTGTTTTTGACGGGAGGAACGATGCAAAAAATCTGAAAAATTAATAATAAAAAAAGCCATTAATAAACCTAGTTTTTCAATTCATTAATTCCTGTATTTTCTCTCGAGAGGGGAAGAGTGAGCGCACAAAATCAGTTGCTCAGAATTTGAGCAGCAGCAGCTCGGTTATTCATTAGATGTGAAAATTTGCATCAATGATGTCCCCATTCTCCTGATTTGCATTATCATATAATAATCCCGTTCTTATCATCCGTACGAATTTATTGGGAGGCTTATTTGTGTAGCAGCACAATTTATAATTCATAATAAAATATATTATTTTAATTTTAAGTAGCACTGTTAAGTATCAATGGCAACCTTAGCCAGGACTGCAAAAGTATTGTTGCCCCCAGAATCCTTATAGGAATTGACTTCACTCCAAAATTTTGTAGTGCTGTCATTATTTTTATATTGGGTTTTAATTTCCCCTATATTTTGGCATTTACAAAAAAATCTGAAAAAAAGCATTTCAACAAAAAAAAAAAAGACAGAATTCCCGCTGCTCGCTGTTTTTTTTTTGCAAATGGCCTTTAAAAAAAGCCAGATCTCACGGGAAAAACGCGAATCTGGCACTACTGCATTAATAAGGCGACTTTGTGACGCCAAGTGCAAAACGTAGCGTTTGGATTTGTGAGCAAATCGAGCCACTGACTGCCCACTGGTGCTCTAGACATTAGTTATTCTAACAAATAAAATAATGAAATTCCTCTCTTAACATTAGGATTTTTAAATGGTTTAATTGCTAAACAATGATTTCTGGAATACAGTTCTAAAACTTTGACTAAAATATTTGCACTTAATTTGAATTTTTGTAGGCTATGGACGAGAACGGTGCGACAGCTTGCCCACGCGAAATCGAACACTGAGCGAATGCAGCACTCAGGCCTACATTGCATTGAAACAAGGTCATCGATGTAACACAATATCAGGTTCCCGGCCATATACAACCCAACATACAAGACACAGTGATAGCCCTCCAATAACTACACCAATGAAATGCTCTGAAAGTGAAGAATCATCAATAAGTATTGATGAAGCTGACGATAAATGCATGATTGATGCGTATCGAATAAAGTAAGATACCTTTGAGATATTTCTGATACTCAGTTCATTTAAATAATGCCAACTTTTTCTTACGTTCAGTTCAAGGAGTTCAAAGGGCGTAATACCTGAGGAAAATATAGATGATTTGAATGTTTCCGATAACAGCAAATTGTCAGGAATCAATGGTAGTGTTCCATTAAAAGGTAATATTGTAAGAAATGCTTTTAATTAATTTTTTTTCATTCTTAGAAAATATTGAAAACTATATTTCTATGACCCCAATTAAATCCACGTATGAAAATATAAACGCCAATCACGTGAATCACTGCATAGGATCGAGCACCTTATTGGGCGTTGCCGATGAACACTTGAACTACGATTTTCCCGAGCACTCATCTGAACGGCTTGCAAGAGACTCCGATGTCGATAATCCGTAAGTTTCAACTTATAAATTGAACAAGTTATTTATTGAATTGTTTTCTCTACTATACTACAGTGTAAAGGGTCTATTAAGTTTGTCAAAGTCCGACCCAATAAAGGATACACACATATTCTTAGTCATATAGCCATGTCTGTCTGCCTGATTAAATATCAATCCGCAGATATTCGCCGAAATGATATTAGAGCAGGTTAAAGACATTCAATTCCGCAAAATCTTATCGAAAGTGAAAGCCGGAACAGGCCGGATAGTACCCTTTAAGGTCGATAAACTTATTCCAGCGATTGTCCAACCTTTTGATCACGTCCAAAAAGTAATTTTCCGGAAGGTCTGCAAAATACCAAAATTCCTCCTACTCCGCGTCGATGATCTCCTCGCGCGAGCTGTTTTTTTTATTGATGGGCCATCTTTTGAGTTTTGGGAACAGATAATAGTCAAAGGGAGCCAAAAATAAGGTCGATGGGGAATCAATTGGAGCCCTAAATCGTTGATTTTTCGAAGTAGCTCCAACTAATTCCATTTCATGTATTTTTTTGACATTTTTCATCGCCAGTGGAGTTTTGGCCACTACGAAACTCTTATAACCAATATTTTCCGGTGTAATCTTAAGGAGCACTAGCCCTATAATTTGTATACAACTTTTCTTTTGATTTCTTTGCCGTTTTGCTTCTCAAAAATAATGTTTCATGAGAAAACGAAAGTCGTTTTTTTCCATACCCAACATGATGACAAACACGTCAACAAAAATCGGATTTCAAAAGAAAAACAAATAACTGTATCGCGTTGTCTGCCTAAATATTAATGGACTAGAAGGCACCATAAACTTTTTTGCGATTGCAGCGCATTTTCCTGGTCAAGGAGGTTACTTTTCACCCCAGTAGTAGTAGTAAACTAAGAAATTTTTAGTGAGTTAGTGGATAGCGTATACGACTAGTGCTGCTCTGGATTTAAGTTTTAGATCCCGATTCAGATATTTCACATTTGTAATATTTGTATACCCTGTGCCCATTGAAAATAGTCAAAAGGATATGTGTAATGTATGTAACAGGCAAAAGGAAGCATCTCCGACCCCACAAAGTAAATATATTCTTGTTCAGTATCAACAGCCGAGACGATTTGACCATGTCCTCCGTCCGTGTGTTTGAACGCGTCGATCTTAGAAACTAATAGCTAGAAATCTTATTTGGTATGTAGGTTTCTGGTTACCGGACGCAGATCATGTTTGTTTCAAAATTTGGATTAGGCCGCAATATCATATAGCTGCCATAGGAACGATCGGTCGGGGTGGGCGAGCGAAGCGAGCAATAATATTTGTATTTGTAATAATTTATCTATTCAACTAAGAAAAGTTGAGCAAACGTAAGTTTAAATTTAAAAGAATTTTAGGAAATTTGATATGAATTAACATTTAAAACAAAAAAATATTTAATATTAAAAGCTTAAAGGTCTTGGGGAATATTTCAAAACAAATTAACGATCAAACATTTTTTACAAAACAAGCACAGGGTTTTTAACTGATTGCAGTTACAGTAAAATAATAAATATGAATTTACTCTTTTTAGGTGCGAGCGACCAACGCGGGCTTATTCAATTGGAAGTAAAGTGGAGCATGCTAAGATGAGCAAACTAATTAAAAACCTAAATGAAGTGGATAATAGTTCGACGCGTGTACGAGCATATTCAGTTGGATCAAAGTCAAAAATACCTCGCTGCGATATTCAGCGCGGCGTTCTCTTTTCAAAAGCTAAAAAAGGATTGGTCGATATGAATCCATGCAGCGAAGTTGTCGGATTTAACACGCCGCGGGCAATAAAATCAACAAGCGCTCCGCTTTTGAACCTAAGACATTATATAAACACTGATCGAATGAGTGATTTAATGGAAATCGATTTCTCTAATGTCTCTACACCTTCCACCTCATCGCAAGAGCAAAAATCCTTTCAAAATTTCCAAGTATCTAAACATCCTCCTCCTAATCCATACGTATTTTCAAATGGAAATACAATTTGCAATAGTGGGAAATATGATTTGCAGAAACAAGATGAGTCACCGAATAAACATCAAATGACAAAATGTACGGAAAGCTCGGACAATGGATATTTAGAAATGAAACCCGTTGGCCAAACACCTATAAATTCCACAAAACCAAGCATTGACGAACAGTTAAAAAGGTTAAGGCTTCAAAATGCATTTCCATCGCAGCTGGATGAACCTATGGACAATTGTAATTCCTGCTATTTAGTAAATGAAAAGAGTTCAATGCAAAGTTTAAGTCCTGTCAAACCCAATAAAAGATTAATAGTGGATAGAAAGGTCGACCAAAGGACCGAAATTAGTACAGATTTATCGAAAACTAAGCACTTGAATAACACGGAGAAGTTGAATAGTTCTCAGCATAAAACTGACGAGGATACCAAAATGGAAAATAGTAAAATAGAAAATACATTATTAAAATTTGCCTTAGATATAAGCAGCGCTGCCACAGTCGGAAGAAAGTTGATACATTCAATAAGTAACGAAGACTATACAAAACATGTTAATAAACCATATGATGCAGCTGATACTAAAGAATCTGGCTACCAAATTCTGCAGATCAAAAGTGATAGTTCCCTAATTTCAAAAAAGAAAAATCAAAGGCCAATTTATAAGCCACAATGTGGTCGACAGTTACTGGAAAGTGTAAATAGTGCAGATGAAAAGGTTCTTAAACCAAATGCGAGTCCCAAATCAAATTCGTCTTTCAATAGATCGATATCAGCAAATCTAAAGGATTCAACATCAGATAGTCCTTTGAATAGAAATGATAAGGATTCATCAGCGTCGGGATTGAGCGAACATGAATTGTATTACGCTAGTTTAGATCTTCCTCAGTGTAGTGGACAAATCACCTCGAAATGTCTCAAGAGCGCCACATGTGAATCTCCGCCAGTTGCAGTTTCTTTTGAAAACAGAAATTCATATGCAAAAATTGATTTTGACCAATCTGATTCATCATCTGCTTCATCAAAAATTTTTAATGTTTAAACTGTATCATAAATATATTAATTTTTTCCTAAAATCAAATGGCAGTTATTTTTTATTGATTAATTGATAGTAAATATTTGGTATGACATTTAATACAAGCTATAGTCGAGACCCGACTATAAGAATCCCCTTTAATTACTATAAGGCGCTTGATTTGCTTAAAAACTTAAGACTTAAATAATAAAAATAAACGTTATTCACAAAGAAGAGAGATCTAAATATCTTCAAAACTTGATGGATTTTGAGTTCAATGCTTGTTGGATTTTATCGAATGTCGCAGTTCGCAACTTGCTTAAATTTAATTTTGATTTATTTAAAAATATTAAATTTGATAATAATTTCCAGTTCTGGAATTTAATATGATTTAATTCAATACATTCGTATTTCAAAGGATTTGTGCGTGAATTTCGAAAAGGCGCACTCATTGACTAGGTTCGGTTTTCTAGAAAAGACTATAGTGCTAGTGCTATAAAATTACCGAAAAATCGGTGTGACACGATTAATTCGACACTTAATTTCTAACTTAATTTGTACAAGTTTTGCCATAATATTTTAATAGATTATGCTTTAAGGATTTTAAAACAATTTTGCATCAAAAAATCAATTTCTTAAAAAATGTCGCTTACGATCATTTCGCAAAAGGGGTCGATGTTACTATACTTATTTTGTAGGTAAAGCCGGGTATCCAGCACTGCGGAAAATAAAAATTCCTGCCAAACTTCATATAAAAAAAACTGGGGCAGAAACTTTTCGTTTACGATTTCGTTGCTTGAGTATCCAGCAACTTGAACGAAATCCACAAATAAATATCGATAATAGGCCTATCGACAGCTTGTGTGGACTGAGAGAACAGCTGATGCACAGCTCAGGAATATATCGTCGACAATTATTTCGCGAGTGTCGATTGAAAAAATGGAGAAAAAAACTGTGCGCAAAACCAAAAAGTGAGATGAAACTACTATTCAAATTATATAAGGGTTTATTATAATTATGTTTTTTTAACACTTTTTTTTACCAAATTAATTTTTCACATATGCTGTTCTTATTATTTCGCACACGTCTGTATTTTAAAATCGATTGCATCAAGTTCTGATTCAACGATAACGATAAATTGTTAAAATATTCATCAGTTAAGGTGGGTTCTCACTGCGTCACAAACGCTTCACAAACGCTACACAAAGCATTTCACAACGTCACAAGGCAATGTGAACACTAAATGCATAGTCACAAAATTGTGAAGTCACAAAAATGTGACAATCCAATGTAAACACCACTTTCACATTTTGTTAAAAATTTTTTGCGAAGGAGGCTGACACAATTTTGATAAGAACTATGTTAAAGTTGAAGCAGCTCAAATGAGCCCATTCCCATTGTGAAAGCACATCGAGCAAGTTGGTTTTCTTTCACATTTGTGAAAACATAAACGTCAAAGCTTAAATTTTAATTATTGTTTTTATATGCTTTAGCATTGTTTTTGATTTTTCTGGTAGAAATGGATTCAGAATATGAAGCTGAGCTTGCTGCATTGGCGGTCATTGGACTGTGGCTTCTCGAAAACGATGATGATCAACCCAAAGCAAAGCGCAGCAGCTGGGAAAAGAGGGGATGTATGCGAAGTTAAGTGAAAAGCTGCGAAGTCTTCCGTTCAAAATCAAAAACTATTTGCGTATGGACGGAGCAACATTTGACCAGCTCACTTTTTGGGTCACTCCACTTATCAAAAAGAAGACAAAAAATTTAGGCGAACCAATTTCACCAGGCGAGACTTGCGGTGACTCTGCGGTATCTACATAGCTTCTGGATCAAGCATGACGAGCCTCTCATACGAGTTCGGAATTATCCATAACAATTTTTCAAAGAAATTAAATCTTTTTAATTTTAGGACACTTGCAAAGTGACATTTCTTTGTTTTTACTCATTTTGTGGAACTTGTTATTGTTCAATTGCGAACATTTTGTGAACATTTTGATTCCTTGTGATTTTTTGCGATGCTATTTACATTGACTGGTAGTGTTTACATTGAAGGCTTTCACAAGTCTTTTCACAAGGCCTTTCACAATTTTATGATACACAAATTTTGTGTTGCCAATGTAAACACTTTGACGTATTTCGAAAATCATCACAAAGCATAACAAAATGTGATAAACTCTGGTGCAAAACTATAGCCGCACCTACTTTTTTCAGTGTTCGCATAGAAAGAGTGGAGCTAGAAAAAAGATTCTACTACCATTTGAAAGAGCGTTACAATATTCATTCAAATTTTATCAAAAATTTCCAACTACTTTGTCAGAGAGATCAATATTTCTGTCAATTTCTCAAAATGGGCATTTCACACTTTTGGGCGCCAGGATTTGACCTATGCCGACATGAGAAAGCACTGATCCACTCGGAATCTTTATTAACTCGTCTTAAATGGTTAGTCAACCAAGTGTGCGCAAAAAAAATCGCCGCTATTCAATCATAGAATAAGAAATCAGCTTGTGCGGCTATAGTTTTGCACCTTGCCCAAAACGAAAATGCAACATAACGGTACATTTTTTCATGGAAAATGTTAATGTTTGTCATCTATTTTGTCACATTTTTAACGCTCTTTCAAATGGTAGTAGAATCTTTTTTCTAGCTCCACTCTTTCTATGCGAACACTGAAAAAAGTAGGTGCGGCTATAGTTTTGCACCAGAGTTTATCACATTGCGAAGCAGTGAGAACCCTGCTTTAGTTTTTGATGTATTTCATCAGTGATGCAAAAAATTCTCCGAAAAAAAAGACGGCCAAAGAAAAAAGGGAAAACTAGCTGAAAAGCTTTAAAAAAAAACAGAAAAACAGGCCAAACTTTTTTATTTTTTTTTTTTATTTTAAGTTTTAATGCGTCTTCAATGATTTTGTTTCGGCATTTTCTTTGCCATGGTGCCTATCATCTTTAGGTATTTGCCAGGCAATTTATTCGTTAGCAACAAGTTTTTGTTTCGACGCAAACTGTATCAGCAAAAGATAAATATAAATATGCATATAGTTGAACAATTTTATGGTATATACATTTATTTCTAGACGGTTCCTCAATTTAGTTTTTACCAAACTAGGTTAGGTTAGGTTAGAGCGGGTGTCATTATTGACGCACTTAGGCCAGATAGGCCCGTTGTGATCCCGCGGATCTTAAATTCCTTACATCCCCATATGGAATCCTATGTCGAACTTAGAAAGGGGTCCAGTTTGATGACTGGACAAATTGAGCAATTTTTCGTGGTGAAAGAGAGGCTAGGTCGCCTAGGCCGTCTAGGAAGGGTTTGCCCAGAAGTCGGAATCTTCTACTGCTTAGGGCTGGGCAGAAACAGAAGAAGTGCTCCGGGGATTCTTCTTCTTCCTCATCCCTACAGCTCCTGCAGAAGTCATTAAACGGGGAGTTTAATCTTTGGGCATGAATGCCTATTAGCCAGTGGCAGGTTAGGGATCGGATAACGAGAGAGCAGTCTCCTCTGCTAAGATCACAAAAAGCATTGCTTCGGGCCTTATCTACGTGAAGCCACGTTTGTCGTGCCACCTGGCCCACCAGGCTGTTTTGCCATCGTACGGACCTCTTATGGTTTGAACGATTGTGGAGCATGAGTTTACATGTCGCTAGGGGCATACTTGTATCCTCTTTGTCCGGAAGGAGGATATCAGTCGTGCCCTTCCTAGCTAACTCGTCCGCTATGCAGTTGCCTAAGATATCCTGATGCCCAGGTACCCATATAAGGTGTATGTCAAAAAGCTCAGCCATCTCGTGTAGAGATCTGCGGCATTTTGAGACTGAGGTAGATTTGGTGGTAGTCGCCGCTATAGATTTGATAGCCGCTTGACTATCGCTATAAATGTTTACGGTGCCTGAAGTGACGTGGGAGCAATTCAGAGCACTAAGAGCTTCGTTTATCGCTAGAATTTCGGCTTGGAAAACACTGCAATGATCAGGTAACCTGAAAGAGTGATTTATACCAAGTTGTTGAGAGAAAACTCCTCCTCCTACCTGATTGTTCAGCCTGGAACCATCAGTATAGAAGGAAAGGGCGCCTTGTTGACCAGGAGTTGCTGAGGTCCACTCATCCCTGTTTGGGATTTGTGTGTGGAACGGAGTTGCCATATGCTCGGTGGGCATACAATAGTCAGTTTTGGATGGGATGTTATTGTTTTTTAGAAGGATGGAGGAGTGACCTGTTAGATGGTCCTTCCAATAATCTAGGTCTCTGAGTCGGATTGCCGCCAAGGTGGACATTTCCATACTGATTTGCCGGATTGGTGGTATATTAAGTATGGCGTCAAGGGCTTCACTAGGTGTAGTTCTCACGGCACCTGTGATTCAAACTTCTGCCATTCTTTGTATCTTGTCGAGTTTCTTTGCAGTATATGCCTTTGATAGAGCAGGCCACCAGACTAGAATCCCGTATAATAGGATGGGTCTGACAATAGCTATGTAAAGCCACCGGACAATATATGGGGACATGCCCCATTTTATGCCAATTGCTTTCCTACAGGTGTGTAGTGCAATTGTCGCTTTCCTACATCGTTCCTGTATGTTAGGTTTCCAACTCAGTTTCCTGTCAAGTACTAGTCCCAGTTATCTAGCACTATCGCTGAAGGATAGAGTGGAATTCTTTAGTTTTGGTGGGATAAGGGTGGGATAACGTCTTGAAAAGAGAACAAGTTCTGTTTTGTTAGGGTTTACCCCCAGGCCGCATGTATCGGCCCAGGTGGCCAACCTATCCAGTTTGACCGTCATAAGGTCGCATAAGGTCTGGGGCAGAGAGCTGCAAAATTCACTATTTTTCTTGATTTACTCATACGCACAAATCTTACTCAACTCCACTCACTGTTCGAAACACAGCGTTGAGTAAAAATTAACTCATGCTGATGAACACATCAATCGTGTTCATGCTCAGCCTTCTGAACGTTTGAATGTTGGCTCGTGTTTAATCACTCAACGAAACGAAGAGTTTCACTCGTGTTCATACTCAGCCTTCTGAACGTTTGAATGTGGGCTCGTGTTTAATCACGCAAAGAAACGAAAAGTTTCACTCGTGTTCATGCTCAGCCTTCTAAACGTTTGAATGTTGGCACGTGTTTTTTTTATTTTTGTTTATTATTATGCCATGGATAATTTAATATGAAAATATTATAATATATAACGAATATATATTCGTTGTTATGAAATTACGTATTTTGATTTTTTCCAGTTTCGCATTTTTCCTTCTTCACAGTCATCAGCAGTGCAGAGGCAGCGCTGCTGACTGCGCAGTGCGCACATGAATAAACTCATACGAGTTGATTTTGCTCTTTGAGTTTTATTCCTTATTCAACACAATCATTGTTGTGTCGAATGAGCGTACGCCCGAAATGAATCGTTTGAGCACGAGCGTAAATAAACTCAACGAGCAAAACAATTTCGGCTCATTTGAGTGATTTGAACTTTAGAGTGAGTGAATGTGCGCATGCAAGTTTGAGCGGTTGAGCCGAATTGCTGAATATTCAGGCTGTTGATTGTGTATGAACGTTTTGCAATCACGCCAAGCCGTTCTCTGGTCTGGGGATATTTACCAGTGAAAATAACAGCAACGTCATCTGAGTAGGCAACTATCTGGCAGCCACCCCCTTCCATGTCGCATAGCAGTTTGTTTACCACTATGTTCCATAGAAGTGAGGAGAGCACACCCCCTTGGGGGTCCCTCTGCTGACGTACCTGGTGAGTGTAGAAGAGCCAAGTGTAGATGTCAACAGCCCTGCTTGTCAGCATCTGGTTGATCAATCCCACTAGCCGGCCTTCGATCCCCAGATCTGTCAGTGCTGCAGTAATTGCTTCCGGGAAAACGTTGTTGAAAGCACCTTAAATGTCTAGGAAGGCAATGAGAGTGAATTCTTTGAGTGAGATAGATTTCTCTATAATGGCAGTGACGGAGTGAAAAGCTGTTTCAGTAGATCTTCCTTTCCTGTATGCATGTGTGAGTTTGAGATAAGGTCGCAAGGGATGGAGGCCCTTAGATGAAGGGAGAGAATGCGCTCGAAGGCTTTCAGCAGAAAGGATGTGAGACTTATCGGTCTAAAGTACTTGGCAGTGATATGCGAGGCTTTGCCCGCCTTGGGAATGAAAACAACTTTTGAATTTTTCCATGGTTCAGGAATCTGACCCGTCCGGAAGATTTCAGTGAAGATTGATTGGAGCCAGTTTATGGCAGTTTTCCCTGCATGTTGAAGGTGCGCAGGTGCTATGCCATCGGGTCCGGGTGATTTGAACGGCTTAAAGCTGTTTATCGCCCAGTCAATGTTGTTTGGACTGAAAAGTGAGGGATTTAGAGGCACCTCATTTAAGATTTGTCGACTACAAAAGCTGTGTTGGGAACAACCCGGAAAATGTTTTGTTAATAGAGTTTCTAGTGATTCTTCGCTAGAAGTTGTTTTACCAAAGTTTTACCAAACTAACTTGGCTAAAAACCCTCCCTACTTCTGAATTCGACCATATCAACGATAGACGAGTCAGAGCGATAGTGACCACTTCTGAAAAAGGGTTATTGCCTGCAGAGTTTCGATATTTGTTTGCTTCGAACCAAAATTTTGACGTATTTTCAACATTCTTAAATTTTAAGAAGTGAATTTTGGAGTACTAATTAAGGGTTTTCGCCATTATATCGTTTCTATTTTCTATTATCTCTCCACACCAGCAAGGATTTGTAAAACGCAGATCTAATACTACCAATCTTCTCGAGCTTTCTTCATTTGTTATTCGTGGTTTCCGTAATAACAAACAAACTGATGTCATTTATACCGATTTTAGTAAAGCTTTTGACTCAGTTAATCATTCTCTTTTATTACATACAGTTTGTCAAGAAATTCTTTACACTCCCTTAAAAATGTAATATTTTGACTTTAAATAAGAATATAATAGTTTATTATATATATTTGGAAAGGTCATTTAATTTTCGTTCGAATGATGCAAAAATTTCCTTAACCCATTAAGTACCCATGGAATATTTTGAATTTTTGCAAAAGTCAACTTTTTCAACTTTTTTCCTCGATTTTTCACAAAAAATATTTTTGCTATTATTTTTTATAATTTTTTGAAAACTGCAAAAAAGGCACTTTTTGCATGAAAATGAGGAAAAATGGGTTAAAATGGTTATTGTTAGGATTTTCGAAATATTATTAAAAATACTATCAAAAATATATTAAAATTGTATGAAAATTGTATTAAAATATGTTTTACATTTTATGCAAATAAAAATTACAGGTTCAAAGATGATAAAAATGTTCTTTGGGCCAAAATTATATTAAATTCTGACTAGTTTTATAGGATATATCTTGACATAATCGAATCGCGAAATCGTCGTCCCAAGGATGAAAATAACGCTTAAAGGACATTTCGTCCTTTGGTTCTATGGAATTTTAAAAGTCCTGGTCCTAACAAAAGTATTGACACCCAAGGTATAAATGTTCAAAAAATGAATTTTTCAACTCAAAAAGCGCGGACCAGGAATTCATTTTAGAACTATGGTTTCTTCGTGAAAACATCTTACAATTGACCATAGATTACGAAAATGGGTTACAATTTTTTCATTTTTTCGGGCCCATACAAATCGATGCACTCTAGTAGTCATCTCGGTCCTTTGCTTTTCACACTGTTTATAAATGATCTACCAACAGTTTTAACACACTCTCGTGTACTTATGTATGCCGATGATGTTAAAATTTGTCTGCAATATAAAGATTGGCCATGCCATATCAAATTGCAGGAAGATCTTGACTCTTTTCAGTCATGGTGCCGTGTGAATCTTTTAAATTTAAACTGTTCTAAATGTAACGTAATGACTTTTTACCGCACTAACCCTTATTTGGCGTCATACTCACTGTATGGTGGTCCTCTTGATAGGATTACTGCTGTTGATGATCTAGGTATCCTCTTAGATCACAAGCTTAAATTTTCCGACCATATATCCAAGATCGTCAATAAAGCTATGTCAGTTCTGGGTTTTATAAAGAGGTGGTCGAAGGAATTCGATGACCCCTATATAACTAAGACTCTCTAGATATCTTTAGTCCGTCCAATTTTTGAGTACGGTTCATGTGTCTGGTGTCCTCAGTATACTTTGCACCAAAGTCGCATTGAATCGGTACAAAAAAACTTTCTTCTCTTTGCTCTACGTGGCCTTAATTGGAATAGGGACGTGAGACTGCCTTCGTACTCTAGTAGACTTTTATTAATAGACCTTCCTTATTTATCAAATCGTAGAATTATGCTTGGTATTATTTTTATGTGTAAGCTTATTGATGGTGACATTGATTCTACCGAATTAATGTCACAACTCAACTTTTCTGTTCCTCGTAGAGTAGTATCTAGAAATTTTATTCTTATTTCTCTTCCTATCTGTAGATCTAACTATGCATTGCATGAACCTTTTAGAATGTTGTGTTCGGAATACAATAGACTTTTTTATATTGTTTTCGAAGCTAACTCCATTTCAAATCTAAAATCTTCGCTACTAACCAGTGCTGCCAATTTTTTATCAAGAAAAAAAGCTGTTTTTAACTGGAGAGAAGGAAAAAAAGAGCTGAAAATATTCTAAAAAAAGCGCAACAAAATCGGGTTTTCTATGGTCTAAATTTATGTGTTTTATTTATAAGATTTTCAGCAGGTCGTCTAGTTCTTCGCGATCTATTTTATTTTTTTGTTGGAAGCCGCCTATCGCACTTGTGTGTTTTTTAGTGGTTGCAAATCACTTAGCTTTGTACTAAATGTGGTCTTGCAGTAGTTCATAGACTCTTTTCTCGTCCGTGTCATCCCTGCGAAGCCATGCCTTAAATTACTCGCTCTTTCGCCAGCATCACGGCATTTTTGCTTATAATTTTTTTTGGCATAGCAAAATATGTGTAAATCACACACACGCGCATTTTTTATAGTAAAGTTTGCCTTAAAGTAGTGGTGGTGGTATTAGCAAATATCGATCAAATATATGATTAAGCTGCCACTCTTAAGGTGGGTTCTCACTGCGTCACAAACGCTTCACAAACGCTACACAAAGCATTTCACAACGTCACAAGGCAATGTGAACACTAAATGCATAGTCACAAAATTGTGAAGTCACAAAAATGTGACAATCCAATGTAAACACCACTTTCACATTCTGTTAAAAATTTTTTGCGAAGGAGGCTGACACAATTTTGATAAAAACTATGTTAACTCCTGTTAAAGTTCAAGCAGCTCAATTGAGCCTAATCCCATTGTGAAAGCACATCGAGCAAGTTGGTTTTCTTTCACATTTGTGAAAACATAAACGTCAAAGCTAATATTTTATTGTTGTGTTTCGGGCCTCTAGCATTGTTTTTGATTTTTCTGAAAGACATGGATTCACAAGATGCTGCGTATGGACGGAAACTAATCAAGAAGAAGACAACAAATTTTCGCGAACCAATTTCACCAGGCGAGCGACTTGCGGTGACTGCGATATTTAGCCTCCGAATCAAGCATGACGAGCCTCTCATACGAGTTCAGAATGTCGAAGGCCTTAATATCAGCCATTATTCCAGAAACATGCGATGATTCATAAAATTCATAAAATTTTTTCAAAGAAATTAAATCTTTATTATTGGAGGACAATTGCAAAGTGACATTTGTTTGTTTTTATTCATTTTGTGGAACTTGTTATTGTTCAATTGCGAATATTTTGTGAACATTTTGATTCATTTTGAAAAAAGCTAAGTTGGCAGCAATGCTACTAACCCATTTAGCTAATAATTAGTTTAGTATTTTTTAGTACTTTAATTCTATATCCGTTTTCATATTTTATGTCCGTAACTGTCTATCTTCTTTCTCTCTTCGCGACCTTTTAATTTGCATGCCGTTCATCTCGTTTCCGTCCGCCCGCGAACCCGTCTTCTGATCCGCGCGTAACAAGCTAAGGCTTGGTGTCGCTTGGACCACTTGAACGTAAATACATAGTCAACGCCCAACGAAAAAAAAAAAAGTTCCAAAATTGGCAGTATAGAATCCTTTTTGGATTCAATTTAATTGAACCTAAATAAAGCCAGACTTTCAGATAGAAGATGTTTGAGATTTTTCACGGCTAAAGTAGTTAAAAACCAGATAAATCTATCCGAAAAAAGCCCAAATTGGCATCACTGTATTTCATTTAAAAGTCGATAGATACTTATACATATCGATTTAATTTTCACATCTCTAACTTCATTTGTCAACAAAAAACATTTGTTTTTTTTTTGTTAAAAATGAAATCTACAAAATTGAAACGAAACTTTTGGCTAACTGCCGAAATAGAATGCATGCTTAACTTAATCAAAGAGGTTAAAACCGAGCAAGGAGCTACGCCAACCACAACGACTCATCACACGTTCACCCAAATTGCAAGCAAAATGAAAAAACATGGATTTCCAAACAAGTCACCAACACAAGTTCGTCGGAAATGGTTTCAAATGAAGTCCGCATATCTTTGCTACAAAAAAGGAAACGTCGATCGCTTGTTTTTAATACCAGAGAAATTTCGTAATGTGATCGCCCAATTTGTGGAAAGTGGTAGTAAATTCGCACACACGCCACCACCATCAACTGAGCGCAAACTTAAACCAAAAGATAAACCAGTACCAAAAGGTAAGCTAAAAAAACTATAAAAATACCAATTAGTGCATTTGAATCTACGTATGTATATTCTTTTTTTCATTTAGTAGCTGCAATAGCAACGCCAGTGTCTGCGGTGGATACGTTTATGGCCCAAGTTAAGCAGAACAACAAACTATTGAATGCTGAATTTAACAAACTAGAAGAGACACTTTTAAATTATGAACAAAGGTGTCAATCGATGCGAGACTACAATATTATTAAGTATTTTTCTTACTAGCTAATAAGTAGTTAAATAAACCACAAAAAACATATATTTCACAAAACCAATATACCCTTTTTGACCATTTTCAATGGGCTATAATAATAACATTGTCAAAAAGCTCTACGAAGAGAAAGCCAATGGTGGGATTCCCGAAACAGTTTAACCTATTAAGAGCCAAGAGTGTTTAAAACCATTTATTTTATTTAAGTAAAAGAAACACACGAGACTCAAAAAATATGCAAAATAACAACCGTTATTCGTTGTCCCTTCTTTATGTACATATATGCAGCTTATCAGCACAGTGTACGTGATTGAAAATTTTTTTCTAGTTAAAGCATAGTACGCAAACTCAAAATAAGGCCTGGCGTAAGCCCAACTCCATATAAAAAAAAAAGGTTGGGGTAAGGGGAAGAAGAAGAACTTGACATTTAGCTCCGCTCGTGTGTCCGCAGACTCAAGAAAATAACAGAGCTGTTAGATAAAGGAACGGGGCTGGGCAGCACTGTTTGAAACAGCTGACTGGCCCAGCGAAACATCAAACTGTTAAGAGTTTCGCTGGGTATATTGGAGATAAATGTCTGGCACACAAGTGAAAACTATGAAGACTATTTGAATTTGGTCAATAACGACGACAATATTGGTAGATTATAAGCAAGAACGAAAGCTAAAATTGTTTTTATAGATATTTTTGTATTCTTTTCATTAATACAAATGGTGAATCCTCATTAGAACTTCAAAATCGATGGGTGCACCCAACACGCGCTGTGGTTGCGTGGCATCGCATATTTCTCCTCTATTAACTTTAGTTTGCATTTTTCATTGCCTATTCTCTCCTCTTTTATAAAAATCAGTTCTGCATGCTGAAATTTAAAATAAACCGCCGCTGACGCATAGAGTTACCACTCAACTTTTGGTTATTTGTCCGTGTTGTATTGGCAACACTAGGCTTACGCTCGTCGACAGCTAAATATTGAGCACTTTACGCCGCGTAAAATTTATCTAGCTTGCGTACTAAGCTTAAAGCATAGTACGCTTGACATTTACCTGCGCTTGGGTCCGCAGACTCAAGAAAAAAACGGAGTTGCCAGATAAGGAACGGGCGTTGGGCAGCACTGTTTGCAACAGCTGACTGGCCTCGCGGAACATCGAACTGTTTAGAGTTTCGCTGAGTATACCTCTCTCGCTCACTCACAAAAATTAAAAAAAAATTGCCACAACGTTGACTAAAAATAGCGACGTTGACAATAACGACGACAATATTGGTAGATTATAAGCAAGAACGAAAACTAAAATTGTTTTTATAGACATAAATTAGATAATTTTGTATTTTTTCATTAATATAGAGGGAGAATCCACGTAAAAAGTTCAAAAGCGATGGGTGCACCCAATACCCGCTGTGTTTGCGTGCAATCGCATATTTCTCCTCTATTAACTTAAATTTACATTTTCATTGCCTATTCTCCCCTCTTTTTATCCAAATCAGTTCTGCCTGTTAATTTTAAAATAAACCGCTGCTGACGCATAGAGTTACCACCTAACCTTTTGTAATTTTTTCGTGTTGCATTGGCAACCCTGTTTTTCCGCTAGTCGTCAGCTAAATATCGAGCACTTTACGCCGCTAAAAATTTATCTAGCTTGCGTACTAAACACAGTACGCTCTAGCTGAAAACATTTTGGGCGCTCAAGTTGTTTTATGTGTTAATGTCGGGCTTACAAACGTCAGTGAGACAGCATAATACAAAAAATCACTAAAAAGTTGGGAGAGAGGGCATGTTTGCAACCCTTTTTTATGGAGTTTTGGCCTTGCAAACATATTTTCGGCTAAAGCGTACTAAGCTTTAAAATAACAGCTATTTTAAAGTCGCGGTTTTCTGTAAGAATTTCTAGTTTTCATAATTATATAAAAATATGGTAACAGTCTAGTTGCGGCTCTACTCTAAAAAATAAAAATAAAATTATAAATTAAAAAGAGGGTGATTTATCATGAATTTTGGTGAAAAAATTTTTACCGGGTCTCTGCTAGTTTTTTTTTAATTGAATTTTGAAATTTTGATATTTTCAATGCAAAATGCACAAAGCAACCATGCAAAAGCTCATTTTGCATTACAAATTCAAAAATTCCATTAAAAAAAACTATCGGAGACCCGGTAAAAATTTGTTCACCAAAATTCATGATAAATCACCCTCTTTTTAATTTATAATTTTACTTTTATTTTTTAGAGTAGAGCCGCAACTAGACCTTTACCAAAAATATTATACACTATTGGAGTATTTCTGTGCTTAAAACACATTTTATCAAAACCAAGTGAAATATACGCCGTAAAAACAATTCAATTGAATTCTAGTTGATTTGTTGTCAAGAACCCAAATTAAAATTTCGATAGCTTGAATTTGTAACAATGTTATCGTTCACCTACCAGAATATGAACTAGTCCAATTGAACTTGAGCCCGGCAGAAAGAACAAAATGTTCGATAATCAAAATAAAACACATGATTTGTAATATCATCTCTAAAGAAAATAAAAATATACATTGCAAAAATGATAAAAAATATTAAAGGAGCTTCAAAGTAAACAAGATATGAATAACATGTTTCGCACATTATCTAAGATAACTTCAATCGATTATTTAACATCTCAGATAATCCCTGTGCAAATCAACCTGATAAGAGTAAGTAAAGCTGTTATGCAACGGCTTTTTTTTACGAGTTACAATAATATTGTCAATAAATTGATTATTAGTGTTCTGCAAGCGCCAGGCCAACTCCCAGCTCTAAATCCGCTACAACCCAAAATGTGACACCATCAGCTGAAGCTCTGGCTGTGCCAGTGCCTGTGCAGATTCTCAATGAACAGAGCGCAACACTAAGTCAGAAAATATCCGTAGAGTATCTGCCATGGATGCCAAGTCCGTACACAAAAGCGGGGGGACAGTTAAGTCATTATAAAAAGCTATCAAAGTTTCGGCTAACATGTAAGTAAGAAGTAATCAGAGTTTACTACACAGCAATTCATTTATGTACACTTCCAACAGCTTTGGTCGTAATAACAACAATGGGAGGCTACGCGTTGGCGCCAGCTGCATTTGATTTAACCACATTCGCGTTGTGCTCACTGGGAACCGGATTGGTTTCAGCAGCTGCGAATTCAGTTAATCAATATCACGAAGTACCTTTCGATTCGCAAATGTCGAGGACGAAAAACCGAGTCTTGGTCACCGGACAAATAACGCCACTTAAAGCGGTCGGATTCGCTGTGGTATCAGCGACAACTGGATTGAGCATGCTATATTTCGGAGTCAATGGATTAACAGCAGCTTTGGGTGCTGGCAACCTATTTCTATATACCTCAATATACACACCAATGAAACGGATGAGCATCGCCAACACATGGGTAGGCTCCATAGTTGGTGCAATACCACCGCTAATGGGATGGGCCGGTTGCGCCGGCTCTCTCGACACGGGAGCAATGATTCTTGCCGGAATTTTGTACGCCTGGCAGTTCCCACATTTCAATGCTCTCTCGTGGAACCTTAGACCGGATTATTCTCGTGCTGGATACCGTATGATGGCTGTCACCAATCCGGGCCTCTGCCGACGCACCGCATTAAGATATTCGTTCGTGATTGGCGGTCTTTCATTGCTCGCACCAGTTGCTGATGTTACCAATTATTGGTTTGCGTTGGAAACATTGCCATTAAACGCATACTTTTGTTACCTTGGTAAGTACTACAATGAAATACTGGAATTTCACATTCTTTTGTGTTGTTAAATTACCCATCGGAACTATTTCAATGTCTTGCGAAAATTTAATTTGAATTCTATGAAATAACTATCAAACATAACACTGTGTTACAAAATTTAATCAAAATAAAACTTCTGGGATGGGACATAGCGTAGGTTGTAGGTATAGATAAATACATTTTTTTTGCATACTAGAATTTTTTGGTGCACATCGAATTTTTAAACTACAGTACAAAAACCGATTTTTCGTACTTGCACTCACTCATGCGCCCATAGCTTCGTCAAATATTCACTAATTCACTTAATTTTTTTAACGGCTTTGGAAAGAAGAAACTTAGGTTTATAAACGTGTATACTTGACTTAACTTGATTCAATTCCCTTATTAGAGCATTTTCTATGTTAACAAATTTTTTGTGTGTTTTTTAACATTATTTTACTTTGGTGATGTTTTTGAACACTATTTTATTAAAAACCCCTTTAGACTTGTAATTTTATTTTAAAAGAACACATTTTTACAAGTAAAACGTGTGTCCATTTTCTAAAATCGGACAATAATTCGCCAAGCTATAATAGATTTTCTGAAACAGAATTGCTCAAAATGCTGATATTTGCGACATTATTGCGTCATTTCCCCATCCCCTCATATTCCATTTGTAGTTGCGTAGTTAGCAAAGCAGTTAACAAACGAGTTTTTTTCCATGACTTTTTTCTAAAAAAATTAATAACTCAGCTAAATATCACTCGATTTTAATAAACTAAAAAGCAGAAGACGTAAAATAAAATGTTTTTTGAAAATACATGCCAAAAGTTAGTTGCTTTCTACAAATTTAACTTATTAATTTACGTTCAAAGTAGGGTAAAGTCGCAAAAAACGCACTTTCCAACGACGTTTTACAATTTATTGTAAGATGCAAAGTTTAGGACATAGAATTTTTGGACTCCATCAACCTCGAAAAAACGGTTTTTGTACCGTAATTTAAAATTTCGATGTGCAACGAAAAATTCTAGTATGCCACAAGGTTACCTTCAACTATATCTACAACCTACACTATGTCGCATCCCAGAAGTTTTTTGGCTGTAACACAATGTAATCATACATTTCAAATGTGCGAGCCCCGGTCTTAAACACTTTTTGTTATCGATATGTTTCAGTTTGCCACCATTTAAGCTTGGTATGGAGACTAAGAAAAAGGTCTAGAAGAACTTGATAATTCTGTCCGCTAGTCGATATGGTGACTAACAGACAAACGAAGTTGCCAGATGAGAAACTGGCGTTTTCCAGCACTGTTTGCAAACAGCTGACTGGCCTCCAAGAACATCGAACTGTTTAGAGCTTTTCTAGGTTGTATTTTTTTTATTAATAACAGAGTAATGTCTCGCACACAAGTGAGAACGAAGACGAATATTAGAATTTAGTCAACAACGATGACAATAATGGTAGATTATAATCATGAACGAAAACTGAAATTGTTTTCGTGGGCATAAATTAAATAATGTATTTTTTTATTAATACAAATGGAGAATCCACATAGGACGCTCAAAAGAGATGGGTGCACCCAATACGCTCTGTGCTTGCGTGCCACCGAATATCTCTCCTGTATTTAACTCTTTTTGCATGTTCAAATTCAAAACAAACCACAGTTCTGCTCGTCCACAGAAAAATATTGACCACTTTACGCCGTTAAAAATTTCTTAAGTCTCCGGACTAAGCTTTATAAAACGCGCGTCACACGAGCATTTTTTACCGACACTTTTTCACAGTCGCACTGTGGCTCGTTTCCCGAAAACTCGTGGCAAAATTCTGTAACTTTTGAACTAGTTGAGATATCGAGTTGAAATTTGAAACATAGATTCCCAATACTTCAAAGAAATTTTTGAAACAAAAATTATAGTGGGCGTGTTACTAAAAAGGGCGTAGGTTAACAGTCAAACACAATTTTTTGTAATTTTAACTTTTTAAAATGTTATAAAAAATGTAAAAATTAAACTTTATTTTAATATTTTTTTTTTTAAATTTTAACAATTTTTGAATTCTCTTAAAAAAATTTTAACTGTGAAAAATTTTTTTTTTTTTCATTCGCTTAAGTATTTTTGCGTATTTAACAGTAATTGACGCCCTTTTCAGTGCCACGCCCACTTTCATTTCTCTTTCAACATTTTTTTTCAAGAATTGGGAATATATACATATTTCAAATTTCAACCTGATATCTCATCTAGTTTAAAAGTTACAGATTTTTCCTCACAGTCATATCTATGAATGACTGACAAATTGTACTAAGCAAGGGCAAATTCTACTGCATACGGACAAGGGGCTGCTGTGCAATTTACAGTATGTTACTTTACTAAAACCAAAATAAATTTCGCTTGGGGCAATTGTGGCAATGGTTTTTTTTTAAATGTCTTCTAAAATATGTACCAAATCATATTCAAAAGTAAAACTTTCCGGCACTCCCCGCCATTTTTTCTAAAGTCAACCGAAAGTTCAAAAAGAACCCAAAAAAAAAGATGCAAGAAAAACAAAAAAAAAAATTTTCCTCGAGCTGCGCAGCCCACAACAAAATTTTTTAAAAACATAAGAAATTCTGCATAAAATACTTCAACCATTTCTTAATTCAAAAATATAAACATTTTTCTCAAACGGAACAACTCGAAAACTGATTTTTGCCACGAGTTTTTGGGAAACGAGCCACATTGCGTCGGTAAATTTTTCCATTCACACAATCCGCATCGGTGTTCACACCATAATCTTATCGGTTTTTATTTCTCACGGAAGCTGGCCACACTCAAAACAATCTCAGTTCAACAATTTTTCGACGAAAAGCATCAAAAAGCATCGTATTGCTGTTAATATCACGGTTTGACCGACGCAAGAAACCGGTGGAATAGGAAGTGTTTTATTTTCATCGGTGAGCGTCGGTTTTTCAGCGGCGCTTTAAAATTTTGCGTGTTTACACGATACCTACGGCTTTTTACTAAAAAGTGTCGATAAAAAAAGCTCGTGTGACGCGCGTTTAAACACTATCAGTCTAATAAATATATTTTAAATTCTACTTTGCAGCTTACAAATTTCATTACAAATCGGACAGTGGAAGTTCCCGCAAACTGTTTAGATTTTCCTTAATCCATCTACCTGCGCTGATGTTGTTGTTTTTGGCTAACAAAAAACACTGGTACTTTAATGATGCTGTCGATGAAGAGAATGTTAAAAACGACAAAGCGTTCATATCTGGCTTTCCTACGTCGACACCAAGGGGCCTGGAAAAAGTATTACCAGTTGCTGTGACGGAGGGCTCAAGATGATCGACGGGATAGCCAAATTGAACAGGGTATAAGTTATCCTAAAAGTGCAAAAAATACATGTTTGTAAAAAAAAATAAAAAGATTTGTCTACTTTCAAGTTGTTTTTACCTAATATTGTATAAAGAATTTTACTTAAATCGAAAATGGTAGCAGATTTATTTACCAATTACACTTGAAAATCTGCATAAATTACGTATTTGAAATATTCGCCTCGAGTATTTTCTGAGTCAATAATCAAATATAAATAAAAAAAAAATACTAAATTTTGTTTAGCGATATTACATAAGGAATATTTACAACAAAACAATGATAAAAATTTAAAATTTTAATGTTTCGGTATACTAATATTATCTTATAATAAATGAATACTAAGACATTTGTTTTCAGATGCTCAGAAACGACCATTTTTTTTTTATAAATATGAATAGTTCAAAAAAAGTTCTTATTTAATATGTTTATGCATGTACATTAGGGTGGGTCATTAGCGGTTTTTAAAATCGTAATCTACGACGAATTCTAAGAAGGTTTGCCCAAGAAACCATGGGTCTAAAATCAAATTTGAGCTTCCGATTTTTAACGACAAACTTAGCGTTTTTTTTTTGTCATTTTAAACACGCTTAGATACCTAAGCGAGTGCATAAAAAATATTTTGTTTCACTTAACATTTTTTCAAGAAAATTCAAAATTTTTAAAAATGAAAAAAATAGAATTTAAAAAATTTATATTAATTTGCATTGGACCACTAATTTAGTTTTAGTGCCACGCCCACTCATTTTTCTTTAAAAAAATGCTTTGTAGTATTGAGAATATATGGTTAAAGTTTCAACCCGATATCTCACCTAGTTGAAAAGTTATAGATTTTTGCCACTCACATCGGCGAAACGAACCGCGCGCTGGTACAGAATACAAAATGGTACAAAATTTCTATGTATTTTTTACCAGCGCGCGGTTTTTTTAGGTATCTAAGCTTGATTAAAGTGACAAATAAATACGCAAAGTTTCTCGTTAAAAATCGGAAGATCGAATTTGATTTTAGACCCATGGTTTCTTGGGAAAACCTTATAATTCGTCGTAGATTAAGACTTTGACAACCGCTTGGTGCATTTTTCTTAGTCCATACAAATTGACCCACTCTAATGTGCATACTTAAAAATTACCAGACACAAAGCAATCAGCTGTTTTATTAACAGCTCGCCATTTAAATGTTCACGTTGATAGAGCGACCCTTAAAATTTTATTTACATATCAATATGTGTTCAGTTCAATTTTTGCACGTTGTATAGGAGCCAATATCATATTAAAACCCTTTTTGATGTCAATAAGGGGATCTTACGACAAAAGTAGAAGAAATATCTTGTCATGATATTGCTGTTCCTACGATAATATGAGGTTCACCCATGCATAAATGCCATGGTAAGGCTGAAAATTTAGCGAGCAATAATCACTAGAGCTAGTCGGGCTAAAATAGTTAAACTGATAATTTATAGAGGATTAACAACACCCATAATTTTGAAAATAAAGCTAGATTTATTTGCTTCGTATATTGCAATATCAATCGAATTAATGATATTACCATGTTGGCTTAAGCCTCTTTTAGGAAACACGAGTTATCTTAAAACATCTTTACAAACAAAAGTGGTTTAGCGAAGCTTACTTATTAAAGGCCTGTCTCCAGCACCGCGAAATTTTTAGGAATTTGCTATTTATTTCGTGTGTGTGGAACATAAATAAAACAGTGTGCCCATGTACATAAAACGAGTGACGATGTAGCCAAAACGTACATGGTCACTCTGTCAAATCAGCTCTAATTTGAAACAGCGCCAAATTTGAAAGTTCAACTTATTAAAAAAAATTGAAAAATATAACTCAGACGATGAAGTGATTGTGTTGGTGGCGGCATATATTGTTGCAAAAACAGTTTCATCTCACTTTTTGGTTTTGCGCACAGTTTTTTTCTCCATTTTTTCAATCGACACTCGCGAAATAATTGTCGACGATATATTCCTGAGCTGTGCATCAGCTGTTCTCTCAGTCCACACAAGCTGTCGATAGGCCTATTATCGATATTTATTTGTGGATTTCGTTCAAGTTGCTGGATACTCAAGCAACGAAATCGAAAACGAAAAGTTTCTGCCTCAGTTTTTTTTATATGAAGTTTGGCCGAAATTTGTATTTTCCGCGGTGGTGGATACCCGGCTTAAACCCACATTTTTCAAGCCGTGTTATTTTGTAGTACAATCACCTATCCTATCATTAAAATTTATTACAAAATCAGTTGATTTCCATACACAACAATAGTGGGATTCCGGTAAACGTTTTTGATTTGCTTTTGATTTGATTTTGATTTTTCAGTCAGCTGTTCACAGCTGCTCCATACAAAATTTTCAGTGTGCCCAGAGCAAATCAGGGAAATGTGGTCTTACTAATTGATTTCGGAAAATCAGCTCTGAGACTGATTTTTTTTCATTTTGATTTGCTTTCAACTCAAAACTGTCAGCTGTGTGGCATATGGTGTTTGTTTACATTCTGCTGTCATATCAATATGGAGAACGTTAGTCTAATGCATTTAAAGTATTTATAATTAAATAAATATAAAATGTTTGTTTAAATCTGCGAGTATTCAATAAAAACATAATCGAAAAGCAAACTTTCGTTTAAAACGCGTATAAATTTCCTTTTCTGGCTTTCTTTCGGCATTTTGTATACTTTTTAGTTGTCAATTAGCTGTTCGCCCAGGTTGTCAGCTGTTCACGAAATCAAAAAATAATCAGTGTGCAAAAAGGGTCGTTCCGTCAAATGATTTCGATTTGGTTAAAAATAATCAAAAGCAAATCAAAAACGTTTACCGGAACGTTTACTAATATAATGTCATCTAAATAACAATAAATAATAAAATAATAATAATAATATAAAATAAAATGTAAGCTAAAATGAATTTCAGTGAAATGAAATAAATCAGGTTTTGCGCTTGATAAACTAGGTATATGTCAATTATGAAGTAGGCCTTCGAAAATCGATAAAAAAAAACATAGCCTTAAAAAATTTGTCCCAACGGGTCGGAGTGCAGACTTTTGTCTGCTCTTATTTTTGTTTTTACTTTTAACATTGCTGTACATTGTTAATGTTTTTTGAAATTAAATAAATTAATCGGTTGCGGGAGTACCAGCAATACAGTATTATTTCTAGCGAAATGCATTTATCGATATTTATATTCGATATTTTTCGCCATCTACTTATTTTCTCGTTTCCTCTTTGTTCATTATCAGTCTGTCTGCTTCGTTATTCGTTTCGTTCGCAATAATTGTTGGTCGAAAACTAGGTACTTGGATTAGTAATAACTCTAAAACCTTTATCCAATGTAAGATATCGTTCCCGATGTAATACGTTATTGCAAAAGCACATTAAGTATACAAAAAGTGTATTTGTTTAAATATATTTTAAGATTCAGACTTACGCACACATTCATACGTGTACTATATACTTAAATATGTATATATGTACATGCATATGTATGTGTAAATATGTATGTGTCTAACTAACTTCGTTTTTCTCTTTTGATTCATTGAAACATATGTACATTATATACATGTGTGTATGTGATAAACAGTTTTTTCGCCAATTTAATTTTTTCCGTTTCTTGTCATTTATTATTCGTTCGAGTTAACAATTTGCCAACTTTCAAAGACATTTTCAGTGACAGTTCCTATGTATATATGTATTGTTTCTTTTATTGCCAAAGGTAAATAGCAATATTTATACTATATGTATTACGTATTACATACATCCCCATATTGATGTAAGTCTATGTACATGAGTACATTCATTCGTATGTACATCAATTGATTTGGACTTGGATTAATAATGGTAAAAGTGTTTATTTACCTTCGATCCATAAATGCACATTGTGTACTGAAAATATTAAATTTAAATACATGTTGATATGTTCGTGTACATATGTATGTATGTACATATGTATTTGTTAAATACATTCGAAACTGCATTCTATTTATATTTTATACAATATGCTCCACGATAATAACAAAACAATATGTATATTTATGGCTGTGTGCAAAAAATGTATTGTTATTGTCAAATAGCAACAATCATTAGTAAAAGGATTTATGTGTTACTTTGTAGTTTCATAACATCAACATACATATTTGACAGTCTCAAATATTTACATATTTATGTCCAACAGTATGAAATTACATGAATACCCTGTAATAAGCTCGGAAATCAAGTTAATTAATGTCAATATTAATGTTTTTTAAAATTATTGTATTTTTTAACAAAAAAAATAGCTGTTCAAGTTTAATATATATTTTTAATACTTTAATGTATGTTATATAGAAATAGTTATAGTTATTCTCTGAGATATATTTTATTTTAGCTTATGGAGTCAACTTTCAAATAGCTTAAATAACTTTTTTAAATCCCTTAACAATTGGTCTTGGTTATGATTATATATTGTATATATGAAAATCGTTAACTAATAATGTGAAAATCATTTTATAATAAGCAAACTATAAAGTTGAATCCTGTTGAGAAATAATATAGAGGGCTTTGTTAGGGTGGTTTTGTGTATTCTGTCAGTCACTATTATAGGGAAATGTTATTTTCATAACACTCGCCACTTTTCTTATTGGCGACACCACACAAATCCTTTCTTTATACGTTATACAAATCAGTGTTTAATTTTATTAGTTTTGTAGGAGCGTACATTGTACTGAAGAGTATTCCAAATAATGTGATTATCTTCTTCAGATACTTTGACACACACAGATTCAATATTACACATTTTAATATTATTTTCAAATTAATGTCTTTAAAAACTTGAAATACAATACCAACTCTTGGAGGGACTATGTGATGTTCAGAAGTGTTTAGTGTGCACAAAACTAGTAATTTGTTGTAAAAGAGTTACATATATAAAAATAATTTATTTATTACTAAACTTAGATTATTTTTTTTTATATTTTGATATTACTCTCATTACATTTGACGTCAAAAAAAATTGTAGTATTGTAGTATTATCTGAGCAAAATATTTTAATCAATATAAATTTTGACCTTTTTTAATAACACATTCAGTATGTAAAATAACTGTCAATAAAATTACATTTTCTTGGTTTTTAATTTCTTACATTCATTGTTTGCTTATGGTTAAAAAGATATGATTATTTTTAAAATTATATATATAATCAAATAGCATTTTTTTTCTTTGTCAAACGAATAACTTAACATACTGAATGATGACTCACAATGCTCTCCATCAGTATATTGCCGACTGACCAGTTACTTATTATTAATACTAAGATCTAAGTGTTCCGATCGTTAAGACTGATTATTCACTTACATCAGCGGTGGGCACGCAATGGCTTCGGGAGCCAGCGCCTGCTCCCCAATTCAAATTTCGTGCCCACCGCTGATTTACAGCATCAGTTTTCTGATCAGCTTCTCAGCAAAGTCCTTTACTGTCTTTATCTACCAAAAATTATAGTATTAATATAATTATTTAAATATTTATCGGTAAAATATATTCTTGAATACAATTCATTTTATTAAATATTGTAACGCTTTGAAAACGCATAAATTATTGTGCAACCATGATTTTGGAAGTATTTCAAAAATTATTCCATTCTTTTTGGTAAAAGTGCGTTTTTACTATAAAAAGTAGTCTTTTTAAAAAAGAAACTAACTACAAGTGCTTATGAAATAATGTTTTATTAATATATTTTTTTACAGCGATAATACAGCTTCAGTCTTAAAACCGATTACTAGTTAAAAGCGTATTATACCTTTATCAACTGAATAATGAACGGCCTGGCTAACAACAATGATGACTCTGTAGAGTGCCCTTTGTGTATGGAGCCTCTGGAGGTGGATGATCTAACTTTTTTCCCATGCACTTGCGGATATCAAGTGAGTTCAACGTAGATATTAATTAGTTCGTGTTCTAAAAATCACATTTCATTACAGATTTGTAGATTCTGCTGGCACAGAATTCGTACGGATGAAAACAAACTGTGCCCAGCATGTCGAAAGGAGTATCCAGAAAATCCAGCTGATTTTAAGCCTTTAACGCAGGAAGAAGTAAGCATCTAATACTAAATATATACAATTTATATAATTTATTTATTTATATAATTTCCTAATAGTAAAACGCTACTTTATATCTATACAGGTTTTTTTTTATTGAATAATACATTTTGAAAAACAATTGCCGATTTCAAATTAAAAATAGAAAAGTTAGTTATCCCAACAATTTATCGACAGTAGATTTTAGATTGTTAAGAGAGAGAGAGAGATATGAGAGATTCCTTTACAATGAATATTCACTTTTTCTGCATTTTTATAAAGTGTTTTTTCATTATTAAAAAATGTACATTATAAGAAATCCCATCAAATGTTAATTGTTAAATGGAAAAAATGTAATAATTTAAATATTTACTTGTGTGCTCAGTCGAGATCACTAAGGCACTTAGTTTAACACGTAGGTTCTTGTAGATAACAGGTTAGCATTATTTAAATGCTGTATAACTTAAATTTCTTTAATTGTATATTAAAAGTAGCTCATTATTTAATACAACTTTGATAGATGATCGCGTTCAAGTCTCAGAAGCGACAAAGGGATCAACAACGGAAGCAGAAAATTACGGAAAATCGAAAACATTTAGCCAATGTTCGTGTTGTGCAAAAGAACTTGGTATTTGTTGTTGGTCTGCCCCCTCGACTGGCAGATGCAGATGTAAGTAATTGTAAAAGATGGAGAGGGAGGGACACTTACCCAATGTAGCTACTCTATTTGTTTCAACATTGAATTCTCGCTTTACAGATACTAAAAAAGCACGAATACTTTGGAAAGTATGGGAAAATTCACAAAGTGGTAATAAACCCGAGTACAACTTACGCTGGAGTGCAGGTGAGAACAATATGTGTATATGTAGGAATAGTCTGAAAATCAGAAGCTGCAAATATTGCTCAACGCAAATCAATACCTCAGTAAAAGAATTATATGTGAAACATATTTTTGTTGAATTAGAAATGCACAAGTGCAAGTTAAAAAATTTGTGGTATGCAGCTTTATTGCTTATAGTAAAAGAAAACTAAAAAAAAAAAAGTTTCAGAAAATTCTTTCGATACAGAAACAACATAATGTGAATTTTTACTTCATTATAAATAATTATATGTAAATTTTTCATATTTTGCTCAAATTAATGGTATAATTAACTTAAATTGACAAATTTTGATATTATATGGTAAATTTTATAATTAATTGACGTTACATTATTCATTATAAATGAACTTTGACGAAGTGGCATTTAATGAACCAATGATTTTAAGTGAGATGGGTCAATTTTTGCCCACGGATCCAAAAAGTATGTTTAGGATTTGGATTTTCATAGATTATTTGAATAATTCTATTCCTTGTTTCATTAAGTCCCAATTGAGCCTTAATCTATCCACTGCTCATTGAATCTACGGCTGCAAATCGGTGGATTTGACGTTTGTATCGGGTGTCAATATCGGTTTTCCGTCCACTGCGTGGTGTTGTTCCATGTCCAATCCTTGTGCATGCTCTAAAATGCTAGTTCCTCGAGGCATTTTGCACACTCTAATACACAAAAAAAAGAAAGATAATGCATTTTTTAACATATATGTATGTTAAATTTTCAATAAAAAACATAATTCTTGCAACTCATCCTTTTAAAACCAACTACCGAGCAAAAGCAGTGAACTAAATGTAAATGTCACATATAATTCTTTATAACCAAGAGTCAATGGCTCGCTTACTTTTTGAGCTAACGTTAAACCGAATATGCAGATAATGGGGAAATCATAGTTGTTGATATATAACAAAATATCACTAAAACGCAAGTATGAGCAAAAATAGTTTGTCACTTATAATTCTTTTACTGAGGTATAAGAAGTTGGCTGTTATTAGCGATCCCTGCGTACAATATATTTGTTATAATATTCAATTCGGTTCAAGGGTCCATCAGCGTCGGCGTATGTCACTTACGTGCACAACACAGATGCACTGCGCGCTATACAGAGTGTTAACAATATCATGATAGATGGGCGACTGATCAAAACCAGTTTGGGGACAACCAAATACTGTAGCCATTTCATGAAGAACCAACAGTGTCCCAAAGGCGACTGTATGTACTTACACGAGCTGGGCGATTCGGAAGCTAGTTTTACCAAGGAGGTACAAGTTGAATGTCGAACTTATTTTATAAGTCAATTATATTAAATCTGGTTCATATTGCAATGTTTAAGGAAATGCATCAAGGGAAGCATCAAGAGTATGAAAAACGTTTACACGATGCTCTGATCGCGTCTTCTGGGGCGAGTAATGCATCAGGAATCGGGGGATCAGCAAATGGAGCAACTGTAAGCGCTGGAACTGGTGGAACATCAAAAGCAAATGGTGACTCACATTCATTTAAATGTTTTCTAATTCAAAATATAATTTGGTTGTTGTTATTGTGCAGCTTCAACAACCATGTCGTCATCGTCATCATCATCAACATCTTCGGTTTCAATTGCAAACACTTCAACTTCTACTTCGACTTCAGCAAATGCGCAACAGAAGGAGGCGTGGCCCAGTTTATCAGTATCACCCGTTAATAGTAAGGAAACATTGGCAAGTGCCTGTAATGGAAGTGGAAAAAGCAAGAAGGAAAAGTTTCGCAATGAGAAAACGCGTCATGAGAAGAGCAAATCGAAAAGCAAACAAAATGCATACCCAAATTCAAATGCATCAAACAAGGAGAACTTTATTCCAGAGTCCAGAGCCAATACAAGTGCGTCATCGGCTACAGCAGCAGTTTCGATTGAAGACACGGTCGTTGCTTCAACAAAAACGGATGATAATGTTGCCAGCAATCGGCCAAAAACGGAACGTAACAAGGAAAGAAGCTCGTTCAATCGGTCGACTGCTGCAAAGGATCAAAGAGAAACTAAGGAGACCAATCAAACACAAAGTAGTAAACAGTTGGATCATTCCGAAGATAGTTTAAATACCAACAAGGACACGGACACTGACACGTCCAAGGGCAGTGAGAATGACAAAATATTCTCATTACCAAAAAGGTCATCGCCGAATGTCCATCGGTCCCTTAGCTCCAGCAGTGAAAACAGTGATGATCACATATCTGACAGCAGTGCGAGTGGAAAAAGTTCACCTGGTAATTTTAAGGAGACCCAATCCAATGCTAGCTCAAATGTCGAGGGTCTAACTGAAATTCCTATCAGTAATAATAATCATAGCGCAATAGAGAACGGCGTGTTTGTAAATACTGATGATGTAAATACAGATATCATTCAGAAAACTTGCGATTCCGAGAGTAGAACAAAAGAGGAGCTAAATCGGACATCTCAAGATGAAACTGAGTTGTTGAATCCTGCTGAAAATAATGACTGTGAAACGGAAGTATCGGGTAAGAAATGTTTTTCGAATGCTTTATTGAAAATGTCAATCACTAATTGAAATTGCCATGTTTAGATGCTCTCTCCAAGATGAACATATTCGATGACAGCAATAGCTTCTTCTCATCGTCACCCGCATTCCAGCAGTCGCTGTTGTTGAAGAATAAAGTTGAAGGGGATATACGACAGCCCCAAGTAACATCCTCTCATTTGCCTGATCTGCTGAATGGTAATTTCTTTACAATATCCTTATTTACACTTCTTATGGATTAATTCGTACAGAGATTACTAAATTCGACTTATATACAAAGTTGGATCATATTTTGTTTTCTTTGTTTCAAAGTAGAATTCTTGTCAGCATTAAATTAAATATCTTAATTTACAAGTAAATTATAAATCATTTATTACAATATTTATTTTTATATCATTTTCTATGACATTGACGTCGACTGTCGTTTTTATTCAATTACTATTCAACTAACTGGGCATATCAGGCATTGATGGATACCAGAAACCAACCAACACAAATGGTAAATATCTCGTTGTAATCAACTTTTATTTCTGCATATTAGTTACATGATTGGCAAGTTACGGCTCTATAAAAAAATCTTCAAACAAATCTAATATAAAGATTTTAGTGGATTTGTAGACATTATTTATAACCTAAAGCTTGATACTGACGGGAGATAAATTTTTAGCGGCGGAGAATTCTCAATTTTACGCTGTCGACGAGCGTAAAGACAGTGTTGTCAATGCAAAACGGAAAAATAACAAAAAGTTGAGTGGTAACTCTATGCGTCAACAGCGGCTTATTTTGAATATGAACATGCAGAACTGATTTCGATAAAAAGAGGAGATAATAGGCAATGAAAACGTAAATTAAAGTTAATATAGGAGAAATATGCGGTGGCACAGCGCGTATGACTGAACCCATCGCTTTAGAACTTTTTATGTGGACTCTCCATTTATATTAATGAAAAAATACAAAATTATTGAATTGATGTCTTGCTTATAATCTACCAATATTGTCGTCGTTATTGACCAAATTCAATAAGTCTTCATCGTTTTCAATTGTGTGCCAGACATTTACAATGGTCGGATAAAGTATTTTGACAAAGCTGTATGCAATGTTAGATCGCTAATAGTGATAAACTAAAAGAAGTAACGGGTCTCTGTTAATGGCCAAAGTAAAGTAGACAATATTTACTATTAAACTGAGAAATATTTTGTTAATTCCTCTATGAGTTTTTTTTCTATCAACTGAAATGCAAAGACATTTCAAAAGTTAGGCGGAAATAAGTATTTTTACAAAAAATTAATAAATTCAAAAAAATTACAAATTTTGAAAAATTTACACAATTTAATGATCAATTAATAGAAAATTAATCCTTCTTTAGAATCAATTACTTCTGCAATCGGTTTGGCACTGAATTCACCAAATTTTTGGGGATTCCTAAAAAAAAGTCCTTCCAAAGGGATACGACCTCTGAATTTGCTTTCTCTTAAGTTTTTGTTAAACATGGGCTTCTGTTTCGCTTTACATAAGTCCAGACATTATCAATTATATTTAAGTCTGGACTTTGGGGCGGCGAATCCAACGTTCTCCCTCCAACATCCTTAAAAATATTGGTTATCATTTTAGCTTTGTGACATGGAGCATTATCCTGTTGAAGAACAAACATTTTTACAAGTAACTTATCCCCAGATGTGAGCGAGTGATCATTTAAAATATGTAAATATTGGTCCTTATTCATTGATTCTTTGATTGGTACCTAATTTCCGATGTCATTATAATAAACACAATCCCAAAACATAGCGCTGCCATCACCTTGGGATTCCCGAACATACACAGGAGCCACTTTTTTTCCACCTTATGGTTGGATTGACGCAAAACACTTTCATTTTGGATCCATGGCACTAGAAAGTGCGTTTAACAGTCCGAAGGTCAAGCGTTTTAGTTTGTTTTGTTGCGAAATTTGTGGTATTGGTCTGACTATATAGGTCGCATATCCGGCTTCCTTTAGCCGATTTCTACCCATCCTTTCGCAATTTTGAATATAGTACTCCTTATTCAATTTAATTGCTGTTGATGTTGTGGTCTTAAGGACATCTTCTTTGAATTTTTCAATAATTTCAATTTTTTAAACGTTCCTCTCCCGCGGTCGACTTGTGTGGTCTACCTGAGCGTGGTAAGCTTTCAAAAGATTAAAATATTTTTGTTTATTTATTTGAAAGTATATAGTCTACCGAGTTCTTTTGTATAGTTTGCTGGAATACTTAAGCAAACTATACAAAAGAACAGAATTATCCGCATTAAACTTAGTAACTATCTCGATCTTGATAATATGGCTAATTTCTGGCTTTTTACCCATTTTTAACAATTTCATCTTAATCAAGTAATTAAAATTAATAAATTTAATTAAAACAAGACTTTTTAGATAGCAGTGCAGACCTTTGCTTGCTTGCAAATGACGAGAAACTATTAAAGAATACTTTGTCAAAATACTTTTTTCCGCCTCACTTTTGAAATGTCTTTGCATTTCAGTTGATAGAAAAAGAACGCATAGAGGAATTAACAAAATATTTCTCAGTTTAATAGTTAATTTTATTTACTTAACTTTGGCCATTTACAGAGACCCGTTACTTCTTTTAGTTTATCACTACAAGCAATCTAACATTGCACACAGCTTTGTCAAAATACTTTATCCGATCATTGTATCTTCTATATACCTAGCGAAACTCTAAACAGTTCAATGCAGTGATGCCAAACATTTTCTGAAAAAAAAAGACAAATCGAACAAAAAAAAAAAAAGGAAATAAGCTGAAAAACTAAAAAAAGATAGAAAAACAGGTAAAACTTTTTTATTTATTTTTTAGTTTAAAAGTTTTAAATCATCTTTAATGATTTTTTCCTTTGCATTTTCTTTGCCATGGTGCCTATAATTTTTAGTTATTTTTCAGGCAATTTGTACGAATGGTAACAAGTTTTGTGTCGACGCAAACCAAGATAAAATATGCATAATCATATAATTGAAAAATTGTATAATATATACAATTGGGTAAATCAATTGTCAAAATAGCATTAAACGTCTCTATTTTTAGACGGTTCCTTAATTTAGTTTTTACCAAACTAACTTGGCTAAAAACTCTTGCTACTTCTGCATTCGACCATGGCAACGATGGAAGAGTCAGAGCGAAAGTGACCACTCCTGAAAAAGGGTTATTGCCTGCAGATTCTTGATATTTGTTTGGTGAATTTTGGCGTACTGGGAAAGTGGTTTCGCCTTTATATCGTTTCCATTTTCAAAATTTCCAATTTGGCAGTATAGATAGAAGCTGTTTGAGATTTTTCCCGTCTAAGGCAGTTAAAAACCAGACAAATCTATCCGAAAAAAAGCCAATTTGGCATCACTGGTTCGATGTTATGCGAGGCCTCTCAGCTAAATACAAACATTGCTGAAAAACGCCCGTTCCTTATCTGGCAACTCCGTTTTTAGTTTTCCTCCGGACCGACAAGCGGAGATAAATGTCGTCTTTTTCTTTTTCACTTTACGCCAGCGTTTTTTTATATGGAGTTTGGGCTTACGCTAGGCCTTTTATCTCACGTCGGTACCAAGCTTAAAGATGGAAGAAAGGTTTCGTATATTTAATTTTATTTTTATCAGGCATGCCACATAAATCTCTTTCACTTGAATTTCACGTCAATTTCATTTCTCCGTGCCACAGTCCAATCACCTGAACAATTTTGGGTGAGACGAAATCATCACTCAATCCACTGGCGTCCGATGCCATGAGAATAATGTCACATTTTTTGTCCGAATTTTAGAATTTAGAGTTGTCGAGTAACTTTTATTGTTTGCCGCGCCAATAACTTTTAAATTTTTTTAAGCTATACAATATCAATTATTATATAAATAAATTGAATTATATAAATTAAATAAGAAATAAAATAAAAATTTTATATTCTGCAATGATAAACTTAAAAAAGTTGCTAAACAAACCCTTGGGAAATTTAATCCCAGAAGGGGCCAACCCTAGCAGCCTAGTACGAAAAGGTTGATGAACATGCTTAAAAACCTAAATCACACGAATTTCTGTGGCACGGAGAAATTTTCGAAGTGGAATTGCTTTTTTCTGAAATCACTTTCATTAGTGTTTTTTGTGGCATACCTGATATTAACTAAATTTATATAAACAAGATGAAGTAGTTAAAATTAAATTGGAAATCCGGTTCTGATCCGATTGGTTTGCAGTTTTGCTTTAAATATAAGTAAACGTTGTAAATACCACAAAAACTAATACTTGAATATGTTGTTTTGCTACAGAATGGGAGGAAGCCTTTAAGAATGTCATGATACGCAACACACGGCAAGTGGAGGAGCAAGTGCTGCAGCAACAACATCTGCAACTGCAACAGCAGCATCATCATCAACAAGTGCTGCAACAGCAGGAAGAATTTTTACGCATGCACGATTTGCAGAAGCGAAATAACTTGGTTAACAATATAGGAATCGCTCATGCAAACGGTCCGCACGCTGGTATAATTTATAAGGAACTATATTTATTAGATATTAAATTAATTATATATTTGGTTTGTAGATTTTCCAAGCCACTTTCATAGCAACACAATTGACGGCAATAGGAGCCAACCACATGGACCTCTGCCTCAGCAACATCTTCTACAGCAACCTGATGAAAGTCTGTTAAATGTAAATAACGTATTTGGTGGAAACATGTCCAAGTTCTTTGACTTTCACAAAAGCCAGCAGCAAATTCATCAGCAGTATGTTAATGGACATTCTCTGTTAAATAATGGTGATTCTCATCGATTGGCTGTATTTTTGGAAAATAGCCGTGCTAATCCTTCGCTTTTCGATAATGGTAAGTAACTCGATTTAACTATGTTCCATTTTGTTAAGTATTTTATAAATTGCAGGAATTTTAAATCAACAACCACAAGTACAAAAGCAGAGATTAATGGGAGCATTTGAAAAAATCGTAAGTTTACTTTTTTTTTACGTCCATATATATCATAAACTAGGGGCAGCTATAGAACCAAATTAAAAATAAAATCAATGTGAAGATAATATTCAATAGTAATGCCAGTATCTATTATCTATTTTAGTCAAAATTCTCGAAATGGCGAAAAGTCTTCTGTATATACAGGTGTGCTACAGAAATCTCTTCCACTTGAGTTTCATGTCAATTTCATTTTTCCATGCCACAGTCAACTAACCTAAACATTTTTGAGGGAAACGAAATCATCGTTCAATTCGTTTTAGAATTATGAGTTGTCGAGTAACTTTTATTGTTTTTCGCGCCAACAACTTTAAATTTATTTAAGCTATACAATATTTATTATTATATTAACAAATTATATTATAATATTATTAAAAAAGAAATAAAATAAGAATTTTATATTCTGCAATGATAAACTTAAAAAAGTTGCTAAACAAACCCTTGGGAAATTTAGTCTGAGAATGGGCCAACCCTAGCAGCCTAGTTCAAAAAGGTTGGTGAACATGCTAAAAAACCTAAATTACACGAAGTTCAGTGGCACTAAGAAATTTTCGAAGCAGACATGCTTGTCTCTGAATTCGCTTTCACTTGTGATTTCTGTAGCACACCTGATAATTGAAAGTTGCGGAATAACATGTATTTATAGTTTCGCAGAAAGCAACTTCGCACGGAAATTTCCGAGGTGCCACAGAACTTCGAGATTTATTTTTTTTAAGCATTTTCACCAACCTTTTCGAAATAGGCTGTTAAGGGTTGACCCCTTCTCAGATTAAATTACCCAAGGGATTGATTAGCAACTTTTTTTAAGTTTATCATTTCAGAATAATGAGTTTTTATTTTATTTCTTTTTTAATTAATATAATTTAATTTATTTATGTAATAATTGATTTTGTTTAGCTATAATAAATTAAAAAGTAACTGGCGCGAGAAAATAAAAGTTACTCGACAACTCTAGCAACTGTCTATCATTAGTCTGGCAACTCTTCGTGAAAAATGTTTTACAAATTGCACAATAAGTTAAAGGTTCTTTTCAGTAAGACTTGATTTACCTCGAAATACTTATTTTTTGAATGCTTAATTTAAAGAAAGCTGAAGTGGTTCCATACATTTTTTTCTGACTAAAAAGTGTGGCATCGCTGACCCTGAAAATCGAAAATCTAAATCGGACTAGGTGGCAACATCGGACGCCACCGGATTAAGCGCTAGTTCGTTCCGCAAAAAATTTTTGCGAATTGACCTGTGGCACAGCGAAATGAAATTCAAGTGAAAGCGATATCTGTGGTACCACTGAATAATAAACTTTTAATAAGTAAATATTTATAGTTTTATTTAAATTTCAATTTAAACTGAAAAGATAAAAAGTTAATTCAAAAAGTTAAGAATTAAAAGATCGCTTGAAAATTAAATCATGTCTCATAAACCTGTTGGCCTGTATTTTGTAAATAGAAGCCAACATTCTCAAATAAATAAATAATAAATAAATAAATACAGGTCTCTGGAAGGGTATCAAATGTTCCGTCTGCCGACGATTACTTTGCTCTCTTGCTGAAAATACGTCGGTATATATTAGTAATTATTAATCCATTTTATTTTCTATTTTTAGAGTCCAAATCAACAACAAAGCACTCAATCACAACAAAATCGATTTTCACAAAGCTCTTTAGTGGACGACGACTTGGGTAACTTATTATTTATTATGCAACAATATATTATTAACCATAAAGAAACAATTTCTTATGAAATGTGATAATCAAATGGGTCACTTTATAGATTATGGGTTTGATAATCGCAACACGCTTTTACACATATGTTTATGTATCTTTTAGACATTATAATTCTATATGTATTATTTGTATACCATGTTAGGTTTCGATCCGTTCACTGAAACCCAAAAGGGACTCGCAGAACTAATGGAGAATGAGGTAGTTCAACAGAATGTTAGCCTTGCAAATGTTGGACCAAAACTACCACAACAACAACAGCAGCAACAACAACAACAACAGCAGTCGCAAGCGTCACATCAGCAATTGCTTGATAACATGCAGCGTGCCCGGATGCCTCCTCCTGGCTTTAATCATATGAATGCCTTAGGATTTGATGGCGCCGCCCGTGTACATACGAGTAAAATGCTGCCTTATATAAATATGGCCGGTAACGGACTCGGAAATAACAGTACGTCGGTCGAACAACAGCATCAAATTCAGATGGCAACCAACTGGAATCCCCATTTGGCAACACTGCACCAACAACAACAACAGGGACCGACAATTGCTGACTCCCATTTACAGCATCAAATTGCCCAAGCTGCTGGCACCCACAACAAAGGCAAGCACTATTATATTTGTTATTTCTAATTCCGCACATTATCAGTATTCAGGCTACAATTATTGAAATTTAGTATTAAAAAGAAAGGGTATAATAAAAATGTCCATTAGACAAAATGAAGTTTTTTTCAAAGTTATAGGGTATGCATAAGATATAATTGTGTTTACAAGCTGCAACTTATTTTTTTTAAGATCAAAGAAAACTAAGACGGTGCTACAAAAAAGAAATCAAAATAAAACTTCTGGGATGGGACATAGCGTAGGTTGTAGATATAGTTAAAAAAATTGTTTTGGCATACTAGAATTTTTTGGTGCACATCAAAAGTTTGAATTACGGTAAAAAAAATCCGTTTTTTTTCGTACAAGCGCTCACTAATACGCTGTAAACTAATTTTTTTTTTCACATTTTTTGACTTTGGTGATGTTTTTGCACACTATTTTTTTAGAAAACCCTTAAAATTGTATTATTATTTGAAAAGAATACAAAACGTGTGTGTATTTTCTAAAATTGGACAATACTTAGCAAAGCTTTAATTGATTTTCTGAAGCTAAATTGCTCAATATGTTGATAAACATTATTGCCCCGTTTCCATGACTTTTTTTCAAAAAGTTGAATAGCTCAGTTAAATATTACTCTAATTTAATATACTCAAAAGCAGAAGACGTGAAATTAAATGTTTTTTTAAACAGCATACCAAAAGTAAATTACTTTCTACAAATTTAACTTATTAATTTTCTTTCAAAGTACGGTAAAGTCGCAAAAAACTGTAAAATTCCCTATATTTTTACATATAGCTTCCTCAATATTTGTCCGAGACGGCACTGTGTAATACACTGTTAGGAAGGTATTGCAATGTAACAACAATAACAATCAGGGGTGCCACAGAAATCGCTTTCGCTTGAATTTCACTGGAACTTGTATGAAATTTGAGTGAAATTCAAGCGAAAGCGATTTCTGTGGCACCCCCGATAATTTACTACCTACGCTATGTCGCATCCCAGAATTTTTTTGACTGTAGCACCGTGTTATTGAAGTAATGGAAAATTATAAGTAAACCAATTTTGGCAAATCAACAATTTTAATTAATTCAAAGTTCGTTTTGATGAGATACACTAAATAAATTTGAAATTTTATGTTTAATTGAACACCGAGATAACAAAACTTTTGAAATTATATTTTATAATCGCACCCATTTGAATAGAATTTATGTTTCAGATTTTTAAATCTATCTCCCGATTCAGTTTTAAACATGTACTATTGCGTTCTAGTATGCATTTACTCTGAATAATCCTAAATAAACAGATAAATTAAACAGCATTAGAGTATCTCTGAGCTATAAACAGAGCTGTGACAGAGTAGTTCAGAACGTTCTGAATCTGTGCAGTAGCCTTTTCAAATGCAGCAGAAATCAGAGTTTTGTATTCCTAATCTTATTTATAAAAATGTCAATTGATTTTAGCACATATATTAATAATATATATTTTATTTAAACAGGATATAGTAGTAGTGACTGGACGTCAATGGATCCGGCTATACTGTCTTTCCGACAATATTCATCGTTTCCGCATCAAGCTCAAATGCCACTCCATCAACAGCAACAAGACCTATTTCTGCAACATTTAGCTCAGAATCAACAGCAACAAAATGGTCAAGGTAAGCCTGTCCCCCATTCTATTAACAAATTGAATTGAAATAAATGACAATTTTGTATTATTTTCACAGGGTTCAGCAATCAATCTCAACAAATGCTTCCTGGTATGAACATGCCGAACAATTTGATTAACGGACAGTCGTCATCTCAGACACAGGTCAATGCCAATGTACAGGGTATGCTGGAGTTCTTAAAAAACCGTCAATTTGTTTAAATAATGTCTGAATATAATAGATTTGTTTACCTGTACTACTTATTAAATACTTATTACAATACATGCATATAGAAAAATCGAATATAAAAAATCGAAAAAATACAATGTTTTTAATATTTCTAAATTAGCAATCTTCAATTGGAAAGAGTATTTTGTTTTTAGAGGTCTGCGTGGTCGATTTTTAAAAGTGACTTGGATGAATGTGCAAATTAAGTGAGATATATATTTAAATGTTTTTTTTGTTGCTATTATAATATAGTTGTAATAGTACAGATGATAATATAATTTATTTGTATGTTTCATTTTATACTACACAACAAGACAATTATAAACTAACACATACCACAAATACTTTTATTCGTTGAATCCCGAGTCCTCTTGGTTATGGAGTAAAACTCAGCAGAACTAAGAGACGCTTTAGCTTGAATACATTATTGGACTCCATCCCCAACATTCCCAGCAATGTAATTGAAATAGTCGCTCAACTCTACGTTTGACATTCAATGTTTTATTTAAATATTTAAGAAACGGTGTATTACAACTCGCATTTTATCTTATGGATTTACGTGTATTAAAATAGAAATATAAATAGTTTTTAAGATCCGCATGACAAGCATGCATCCTTGTTTTCAAGAGAACACACCATATCAGCCATTTTGCGTTCTCGTTCAGTGTCTGTTTCGGTGCTATTACTGACATTAAGATCTATTGAAGAATGTTGTTCGGTTGAGTTCTGTCCGTTAACTTCCAAAAGTGTACGATTTTTATCTACGGTAAATTGAATAGCATTGGCAGCTGGCTTAGTGCGTAGATAATACATTCCAGTTTTGAGACCAGCTTTCCAGGAGTAGAAATGAATGGACGTCAATTTACCATAGTTGGGTTCGGCAACATGAATATTAAATGACTGACTTTGATCAATAAACGCTCCTCGATCCGCTGCCATTTTGATTGTTGACTTTACTGATATTTCCCAAACGGTCTTATAAAGTTCGCGAACTTCTTGGGGAATGGATTCAATATTTTGAATAGATCCGCGACTGCCTATGATTTGGTTCTTCATATCATCATCCCACAAGTCCAGCTCGGTTAAATCACGCAACAAGTGATGGTTCACCACTTGGAACTCCCCGGACAGTACTCGTCTTGTATAAATATTCGAAGTGTATGGCTCGAATGATTCGTTATTGCCCATGATTTGTGCAGTGGACGCTGTGGGCATCGGGGCAACAAGCAAAGAATTCCGGACTCCATGTTTCTTGATGGACGCTTTAAGCACCGCCCAATCCCACAGATCTGTTGGTGTCTTATCCCACATGTCATACTGTAAAATACCTTTGCTTACTGGGCATCCAGCGTAGGTTTCATACGGGCCATCTCTTTGGGCCAGCTCACAACTGGCTTCCAATGCTCCATAATAGATTGTTTCAAAGATTTGTTGATTCAAGAGAGCCGCTTTATCGCTTTCATACGAATAACGCATAAGAATTAACGCATCAGCAAATCCCTGAATTCCAATACCAATGGGACGATGCCTTAAGTTGGACTTTTTGGCCTCTGGCAATGGGTAAAAATTTATATCGATTATTTTGTTCAAGTTTTTGGTAACGATCTTTGTAACTTCCTTAAGTTTTTTGAAATCATATGTCTTTTCCGGTGTCACAAACATATTTAGAGCAATGGATGCCAAATTACATACGGCAATTTCGTCGGGTGCCGAATATTCAACAATTTCCGTGCACAAATTACTGCATTTAATGGTTCCAACATTTTGCTGATTGCTCTTTCGGTTGCAAGAGTCCTTGAAGAGCATGTATGGTGTCCCAGTTTCCACTTGCGATTCAATAATGGCAAACCAAAGAGATTGTGCTTTAATAACACGATTGGCTCGTCCCTCTTTTTCATATTTGGTATAAAGAGCTTCGAAATTATCACCCCAAACATCTTCCAAGCCGGGACACTTGTGTGGACACATCAACGACCAATCCTCATTGGCTTCAACGCGTTTCATGAAGAGATCGGGAATCCACAATGCATAAAAGAGATCTCTAGCTCTGTGTTCCTCTTTTCCAGTGTTCTTTTTAAGATCTAGAAACTCAAAGACGTCGGAATGCCAAGGCTCCAGATAAATGGCAAAAGCACCTGGTCTTTTTCCACCACCCTGATCCACATAACGAGCCACATTGTTGAACACTCTGAGCATGGGAACCAATCCATTTGAAGTTCCGTTTGTGCCACAAATGGAAGTGCCTTTGGCACGAATACAATGCACGTTGAGTCCAATGCCACCAGCGGACTTGGAGATCATGGCGCACTGCTCAACGGATTTAAAGATGCCTTCAATTGAATCAGAGACCATTGTTAACAGAAAGCACGACGACAACTGTGGACGATTCGTGGCAGCAGCAAAAAGTGTTGGCGATGCATGAGTAAAATAACGTTCGGAGAGTAAATTATAGGTCTCAACAGCGGAATCAATATCTTCACCATGTATTCCAATTGCCACACGCATCAGCAAGTGTTGTGGACGTTCTGCGATTTTGCCATTGATTTTCAACAAATATGAACGCTCAAGAGTCTTAAACCCAAAATAATTATATCCAAAATCACGATCATAAATAATGGCCGAGTTTAAACGATCTGAATTCTTTTTAACCACATTATAATGAAACTCCGATACCATTGGGGATGACTCCCTAGTTTCCTTATTAACGTTTCTATAAAGATCTTCAAAGACATCTGCAATTAGAAAATAATTTATAGAAATTTATTGTTATTTTTTGATCAATTTATTTATGTATATTTATTTCCAATTATGACAGATTTACCTGAAAACACTTTTTTGGTCTCCTTGTGTAGATTGGAAACTGCAATTCTGGCCGCCAAAAGCGCGTAATCCGCATGCTGCGTTGTTAAACTGGCTGCAATTTCCGCAGCCAAATTATCCAATTCTTGTGTTGTTACACCACAATACAGGCCGTTTATAACTTTCAGAGTGATGGATACCTAATTGATGATACAAAATAAAATATATATGTAAGCAAATTGGATTAATTATGATACAAACTGCGACTCTATGTACTCCTGGACATTATATTTTTATTCCCGAGTCCATTATAAATGCTGAAGAAAGTTTATAGGTATATAGGCTAAGATTTCGAAATACCAGTATTGTTTCGTTTCACAAATATTTAAACTAGTTGTAAAAATATGTTCACCAAAAAAAATTTTTATTTCAGAAAAGATCTATTTAATCAGATTAATACCTAAATTCAAAACGAAACTTAAAATTTGCTTTGAAAAACGATGAACCATAATTGAATTTAATATTAGATTGAACCATAACTAACCTTTGTACATGAACTGAAAAGTAAACGATTATTTATGCTGTTAAAGTTATGATGTTAAAGTTTTTCAACAGCAAGCAGTGTTAAAGCTTGAACAATGTCATAATTTACGCAAAAAATAAAATAACTGGCTTAGCAACTACGATTTCTGAGATTTACAGTTGAGTTCTTAAGACGGGTTAATAATTTTAAAAAAAGTTTATAATTTTAAGAAATAGTTATCCCTAATGTAGCTTGATTATTGTTTTTTTTTTGTTCTTTTTGCTATAATTTAATAAACTAAAAGGATCTGATCGCAGCTCCTAAAATACTACCCACATTAATAACTATTACAAATCAGATTCACTTTATACAATTTCTGCATGCCGGAAAATGAAAGTTAGTCGAAATCTCGATAAATCTCACTGTTCCTTTAGATCATTTGTTGGCCATTTCATTCTCAACATCCGAATTAACTATTGGAACCGATGGTTTTGGATAAGCTTTTATTTTCCGGTCGACAAGTCTCTCCTCGGTTTCAGTGGAAGCTTAGTTGGGATCATTTCGATGAATCATTGAATCATTTCAACAATATTTCGCAATTTTTTTTTAACTTGTTAGGATCGATTTCCACTGTTCAATCGTTGTATCAGGGCTCATTGTGGAATTTAACAAAAAAAAACTAAACTTATCAACGTGATGAAATCTATAATGATGTGTCTTAAAAAATAGAAGTAGCTGCGACAATATAATCACAATTGGAGATTTAGAGTCATTCCAAGTGTCTGCACAAAATAATCTGTTACATGAAAAAATTTAAGTTTTTCTAAATTTTAAGGACTATTTACACAAATAGAATAGCAGTGACATTTCTAAACCCATAAAGAAAGACTGCTGAAAAGCACTGCATTTAAATTTGGTTGATATCTTTAATATTTTAGCAGCTATTTGATCTTAAAATTTTGACTCTAACCTTGCACGAAATAAAAGTACATGAAGCCATAAAGTCTACAAATTTGTACATAAAAATACTCAATTTAATGTTTATCTTCCTGTTAACTACGTGTTAGGGTATCTAAGTGTACAGGGTCTTTAACAGACGAACAGAATCCACTTAAAATTTATCGGAATTACTTGGCAAAACATTTACTGCACAAACTGTATGTGGATACACTTATTGGAATCCGCTCACTTGCCTATGACCTGTAAACTTAGCTAATTTCACCACAAGATTTTTTGTCGAATGTAATGCATTGTTTTTCCGAACTTGTACATTCGTCGGCTTTCAAACCACTGCATTTTTTCGCAAATTCTATTAAAACAGCACAAACATAAAAACTTGTTAAATTTAATCACTGCGCAATTTCATGAAATCAAGAAAATAACAGTTAGATTACCTTAAGGTTTCGACAAACGATACATTTACAGAAAGCGTATCAAGACTATTTATTATAATTTGCACACATATCACTACTAAAACAAACAGTTGTTAATAGCAAAAGTCGTAAATGCTTTTATATTGTTTAGCTCATTGTGCATACATAGAAATTCATATGCATGTATGCGTGTATGTACATTTGCAAATTTCATTATTCTCAATATGCTCAGGTATGTAGAAAAAATATGTTAATACATATATTTTTGACACTTACAGGATCCACAAAGTCCATATTCAAATTATAACATAGCTTTTGTATTCTGGATGTAATTTTATCGAAATGTATTTCCTCCTGCCTTCCATCTGCAAGTTGGATTAAATAGCATTAGCACGGCACACACCAACTATCATTTGAACATGTGTAAATAATGTCGGAAATTACCTCTTTTTATAACATATAGTTTGGTTGACTTCATTGACTTGGACTTATTCATTATTTTATGCACACGCAACTGTAAACTTTTCACAAATGACGATCTGCTTGCCAATTACACAAAATGCGCGCCAAAATGCTCTACTACCGCACACTCACATGGCTCGATTACAAAATCGATAACAATTATAAGTGCATTCCTTGGCTCGATCACTTCACGGTTTTAGTCAAGGTAGCGTCGAATTTTATTTTTGTGAGTACTGAATTGTCACAAATTTATCTATATATGAAAATATATATAATGGAAAATGGAATTTCGGAAAATAGAAGAAAGCCGTTATTGTTAAATTAAGTATGCCACAGAAATCACAAGTGAAAGCGAATTCAGAGAAAAGCAATTCCACTTCGAAAATTTCTCCGTGCCACAAAAATTCGTGTGATTTAGGTTTTTTAGCATGTTCATCAATCTTTTCGTACTAGGATGCTATGGTTGGCCCTTCTCAGATTAAATTTCCCAAGGGTTTGTCTAGTAACTTTTTTTAGTTTATCATTGCAGAATAGAAAGTTTTTATTTTATTTCTTCTTTAATTAATATTATTTAATTTATTTATATAATAATTGATATTTTATAGCTTAAAAAAATTTAAAAGTTATTGGCGCGGCAGACAATAAAAGTTGCTCAACAACTCTAAATTCAAAAATTCTGACAAAAAATGTGACATTATTCTCATGACATCGGACGCCAGTGAATTGAGCGATGATTTCGTCTCACTCAAAATGGTTCAGGTGATTGGACTGTGGCACGGAGAAATGAAATTGACGTGAAATTCAAGTGGAAGAGATTTCTGTCGCATACCTGATAGTTTATTTGTGTAAGAGTTTATTTGAAAATTGTTTTACAGAAGGACCAACAATGTCACAACAAATGATCAATTATCTTCCCTGCACGGCGTGAACCCGGCCCGAAATCACAATTTGGTTGTCAGTTACGTAAGTAATCCAAATTTAATTTAAGAAATCAGTTCCGCTTGAATTTCACTTCAATTTCATTCCGCTGTGCCACGGGTCAATCCGCTGAATAATTTTGAGCGGAACGGCTCAGTGCTCAATCCGCTGGCGTCCGATGCTGCCACCTAGACCGATTCAGATTTTCGAAGTCAGGGTCAGCGATGCCACATTTTTTAGTCCGAATTTTAGAATTTAGAGTTGCCCAAAAATTTGTTTTCTCTTCGGGACAAAAATTAAATGTTTAATTTATTTTTATATTAGCTATACAAAATCTATAAATTAAAGAAGAAAACAAGTGGGAAAGGCTATAGTCGATCTCCCGTAGTATTCTAAAAACGATGCGTGCGGTGGCTTTTCGTGATTTGCGGTGACGGGAAGGGACGTTTATAAAAGTCTGTGTGCCAAATTTGGTTGCTCTATCTCTTATAGTCTCTGAGATCTAGGCGCTCACACGGACGGACGGACTAAATCGACTCGGCTGTTGATGCTGATCAAGAATACATACTCTTTATAGTGTCGGAGATGCTTCCTTCTCCCTGTTACATACATTGCAACGAATACAACAACCCCTTTTACTTATCACTGCGGACGGCAGTCCGCGCTAGTGACGAAAGCAGCACGAAGGGTGCGAAGGCGACTAGCATATATACACAGGAAGAATGGAAAATTTGCTATGACTGTCCGATCAGGTCGAGTTATATACCGATCGAAAGGTATTAACTTAACTTACAAATGTGCATACTAAGACTTTTGAAAACTCACCTGGTTCGTGAGATAAACAGGTGTAAGTGGGAGGGGCAAAATTTAAATGATTGGAGCTAATGGGGCCGTTGGAGCCTTTTTGAATTGTTTTTTAATTTTGTAATATTCTACTCAAAAATACGCGTCGAATAATACCTCATTCATTAAAATCCGACTACTCGTTCAAAAGATAATTAATTTTGAAATTTTTGGTGGCCTTCCAAAAATGAGATGAAAAGTCAGTCTGTTTGTTTGTTTGTTTGTTTGTTTGTTTGTTTGTTTGTTTGTTTGTTTGTTTGGATCAAATCGTTAATTTAGCTTAAATGTTTGAATGAGGACTTGTTCCTGCTAAAAAATCTAGAAACGTTTGTTCTACGACTTTTTCGAAAAATCGCTAGTTTAGCGGGAAATCGCTAAAAACCGCCTAACTTAAAGCCGCCATAGCATCCAAACGATAGAAGCTACAGATGTGATCTATATATCGTTGAAAAGGTATTTTGAAGAACTCTTAGGCATACCTTCAAAGTTTTTTTTTTAGGTAAATAGGTAAACAGCTACAGGTGAAATAAGGTATTTTTCTCCACATTTTGGCGGTTTTTGAGAAAACGCCGCTAACGATTTTTTTTAATTTTCAATATGTTATAGTTTGTTCAATTTCGCGTTTTTTGATGTATCATGCATAAATTGTAGTAGATTGGTTTGGAAGATATAACCAATTAACTAAATATATACATTTTACTTTGAATTGGAATAGGACGGCAGCAGCAATTACATTTGACTAACAGTCCAGTAACATTGAAATCTATAATTAGACGGTCGTTCTTAAAGATCGCCAGTTTCGCAATGTGTAGAGCGTTCGATTTTTGCATGAATTCTCAGTTCGGGTTCCGGGTTCGAACTCTGGCACGGACAACATTTTTTTTGTTTTTTTAAATTTTTAAATGCAATTAATTTGTTAGTAGATGATTATCATGCATAAATTTTTGTTGATTGGTTTGGAAGATATAACCTATTAACTAAATATATACATTTTACTTTGAATTGGAATAGGACGGCAGCAGCAATGACATTTGACTAACAGTCCAGTAACAATGAAATCTATAATTAGACGGTCGTTCTTAAAGATCGCCAGTGGCGCAAAGTGTAGAGCGTTCGATTTTTGCATGAATTCTCAGTTCGGGTTCCGGGTTCGAATTCTGGCACGGACAACATTTTTTTTGTTTTTTTAAATTTTTAAATGCAATTAATTTGTTAGTAGATGATTATCATGCATAAATTTTTGTTGATTGGTTTGGAAGTTATAACCTATTAACTAAATATATACATTTTACTTTGAATTGGAATAGGACGGCAGCAGCAATTACATTTGACTAACAGTCCAGTAACAATGAAATCTATAATTAGACGGTCGTTCTTAAAGATCGCCAGTGGCGCAAAGTGTAGAGCGTTCGATTTTTGCATGAATTCTCAGTTCGGGTTCCGGGTTCGAATTCTGGCACGGACAAAATTTTTTTTTGTGTTTTTAAATTTTTAAATGCAATTAATTTGTTAGTAGATGATTATCATGCATAAATTTTTGTTGATTGGCTTGGAAGATATATCCTATTAACTGAATATATACGTTTAACTTTGAATTGGAATAGGACAGCAGCAACAAAGTGTCATAGCAGCCAGAGTTTGAGAGTGCTGGTAGATTTTGCGCTTGGCATAATAAGAATGCGGGATCTCATTTATTCAAATAAATTAAACTATTCGAGTCTTACTGCAGCGCATTTTAATTGTATGTTTCTTATATAGCTATTTAATTGTTTTATTTTAATACGTTTTGACAAAGTAATTTTGTCAAAAGCAGAGGCAATTGCAAAAATTTCTGATATCCCCCAAAAAAACCTCTTTACGCGGTAAAAGTCTAGTGACGAAAACATTTCCATGCCCCAAAATTTCTGATATCCAATTTTGTGACGAAATATATTATATTTTTTATATACATATGTTAATTTATTATATATGCCAAAAAAAATAAATATATATTCAAAGTAAAAAAAAAAATTGGCATTCGGCACTGCGCAAAAAGTTATTTTTTAGGTGCAAAGAAGCTGAACCTTTTTGCGCAAAGTGCGGAGTGCCAATTTTTTTTTTACTTTGAATATATATTTATTTTTTTTTGGCATATATAATAAATTAACATATGTATATAAAAAATATAATATATTTCGTCACAAAATTGGATATCAGAAATTTTGGGGCATGGAAATGTTTTCGTCACTAGACTTTTACCGCGTAAAGAGGTTTTTTTGGGGGATTTTTTAAGTAACGGGTATAAACATTAAATATGATGCAATGATAAACTTAAAAAAGTTGCTAAGCAAACCCTCGAGTAATTTAATCTGAGTGTAAGCCCTTAGCAACCCAGCTAGAAAAGGTTTGTGAAAGTGCTAAAACAATTAAATCCCTCGAGGTTCTAGGCTCCTCGGAAATTTCCGTGCAGAAGTGCTTTCAGCGGAATTCTATTTCACTTGTGATTTCCATTTTGTATTCTTTTAACCAGTAACAACATTTTTTAATTCTCAAAATAGACAAGTACTCAAAATAAGTAAAAAAAAAAATTGAATTCTTGTTTTTTCTAATTATTACGTACTAAATCTTTTTTACTTATTTTTTTTTAAACTCTTCAGCTTTGTAGCCATTATTTTGCGGCCCACTTTAAGGCGATCAAGCATGATTCGTTTCGAAATACCGATTTTAAAAAAGTTAAAGAAATGTTAATTTTAAAAACAAATATTTAACAATCAATTGGTTTCTTCAAGGCTATTTCGGTTGGAATAATTTTGGGTTTGGGTTTCAGTATAATAAAAAAGTTTCTAATTCTAATTTCAATCGGTTAATACCGGTTACGATTTTCATCTCTGCTGTGTTCTAATATTTTGCATATTTTATCAGGAAAAATCAAATTTATGTCAATATTTGTAAAATTTACCGACAATATATATATTTTTTGCATCATTGTCGTATTTGGCTTCTACAGTTTCAAAGTGCAAGTTGTGAAATTGTTGAAAAAATTAAAACTATTTTCGTGTGTAGAAAAACTTAAAACTGGTGAAACCTATTGCTTAGAATATTTGCTGATGCTGAAAATAAAATTGCCCTTCGTGACTATTCGTGCCTATCGGGCCTTTCGACGAGGCCCTGGTCCACTCGAAAAAAGTGCATGTACTTATTTTTTGTATAAATAGCTCAATACTTAAATTTGCAATAGGGGTTTCTGTCTATTACACACAGATCAAGTTTCATTTCAATGTAAAATGCCTCACGCTCGACTCACAACAACACAAAGTCCAATAATAAAACAATTATGTGTATAATTTTTGTTGTTTTCAAATCATCTATACGCAATGCATCTCATACAGTATGTCAAGAAACTGTTATGACAAAAAAAAACCTTTTCTTGGTTTTAAATGTTATTCCTTTTTTTATTGTATATATCTATGGTATTTAAACCAAATCAAAAAGAATATGATAATAAAACAAATATAAATAAAAGATTCTGAGCCGAACCTCACAGAACCGGTTCGGCTTGGGTTTTTAGTTTCATGAACCGAACCATTGAAATTGTTAAATGTTATGCATTTATGACTTAGCTTACACCGCGATTTAAAATCACAGTATATTAACTCAATAATTCAAATCATTAAATTAGGTTAAAATTTTTACAATATTTTGCAAGAAAAACGAAAGCTAATTTTTTTTTAAATTAATTTGAACCAAAACTCGAACCACTAAGTAAATAACCTATAAACAACCAATCTCAAACAAATAAAATGTCACAGCCAAAATGCTTTGCGGAGCGTTCACTGCGAAGTGTTACCGATCCGGCAATATTGTTCAAATAAAATAATGTAGTTAAAAGGTTTTAAGGGTAGACGGTATATAATAGTACACATGTTTTAGTTTCGCAAGCCACAGCTTCAAAAATGAAATCGCTTCTCTAATAAATTCCAATATTGCCAGATCGGTAACACTTCGAGGTGGACGCTTCGCAAGCATTTTTTCAGTTACATTTCAGTTGCATGGTTATTTGCTTAGTGCCTTAGCTTAAGGGGGTTCAAAAACCGTTTCGCGATTCTATAATGGCTCGAACCACCGAACCGATCCGAGCCTTTTCCAAAATTTGGCAGAGATTCTTTCATTATGTTGCATTCAGAAAGTATTGATCGTGAAAAGTGATGTCGAATTGGAACACTCTGCGAGGGTATTTAATGTTCTTTACTCTTCAGATATTTATATTTTTGGAAAATTATGGGGTTCTTTTTAAGCCCAAAACTATAACTTGCTAAATATTTAAGTATAAAATTTAATATACACATTATCTGCTGTAAGACTTGAAAAACTGTATTATATTGTTTTTAAAAATATTTTTATTATGTATTTATTTGATTGATTGTCTTTCTTGTGCACTATTATATTTAATAGTTTAACATACATACATACTGTTTATAGAACATACTGCACTTATAAATGCTCTCATTATATACATGCACATATGTAATGAAAATGCCCAATAACTGGGACTGATGTGCACTTATTTTCAATTCTTATTGCCCCTTTTGCGATTTAGCTAAATTTACATACTTACATACATACGTGTGTAAGTGTAAATGTGAACACTTATTTGTATATGTGTGTGTAAGACGCGGAGCTACTCATGGAGTATACCGTGATCCATTAAATTCTTAATACAGGGTATAATAAGCTGATGCAGACACGAGCACAAGATCAATTTTAAGATACATAAACATGACTTTCAAATCGATCGTATGGTCAACTCAGTAAATACGTTTAGTCCAGCAACTGCTTTCATAATAAATACATATAATAATAAACCAAGAATTATAATTTTTTTTTATATTGATAAATAAAATATGCACATACAGTTTATTGTTTTGATAAAATAAAAATGTACATTATCAGACCTGTTCCGAATTCCAAACGTTTTCAAAAAGTAAAAACAAAACGAAAACGAACGTTTTACTATTTGCTGTTCCCAGTTCCGATCGAAATGGGCTTGTTTTTACTTTTCGAACTCGGTTTCGAAAACGTTTCGAAAATTAATTTTAAGTATTTCAGGTTGAATATAGCAGATAGAAGGTAAATTAGATTAAAACTTCGAATTTTGTTACTCAATTGAAGCAACTCTAGCAGCATTCGATTCTGAGAGTTAGTATCGATATTGAAAATTAAAGTTGAATTCAGAACAGCTCGGTTTCGTTTTTTATAAATTATTTTATTGATGCTTTTAAAAAAATTCTTTTAAAAAATACTAGAACCGTTTAAGCTTGAAGTAGTGATGTTAATCGATTCTAAAAATGTTCAACATTATTATAGATTTCAGTTTATAGTTTTAGGTATTCATTTTAAAGCTTTAAATGGCATTTACTTTTAAATCCGGTGACTCTACAGCCCAAGTTTTAAAAACGACAATTATTGTCGATTTTCGGAATTCGTAACAGCAATCAACTCGTTTTGTGGCAAATCGACTCGTTTTCGGAATTCGGAACAGACCCGAATATTTTTCTTTATTATTACGTCTTTTTTACATTTACGTCTTTTCAGATTCATAAGTTTTTTTTTCACAAATAACATATGACTTCTTTAAATTTCTTAAAATTACAAAGGCAATGCTTGTCAGATTACAGGGTATGCCGTCGTCTTGCATGCTGCACTCAATTAAATGAGCTACTTTAAAGCAGTGCAACAGCATGCAATAATGCTGAGTTTTGATTGCTCGTGTCACAAGTTCACAAACTGCATTCGTGCAATATGTATGTGTGTGTGAGTGTGTGTGTGTGTGTGTGTGTGTGTAGACTTACATACATACAGATGCATTTACTAGCCTATAGGGTATCGTATGCACTTGCAAATACATACTTACAAGTACAACCAAATATTCAATACGTGCATAAATACATGCAAACATACAAACCTATATGTATGTATTTACATATGTATGAATGTGATTAATGTTGGCATATTCAATTGTTGCGATTTTGCAATTCATTTGCGATTAGCATTTCAGGGCGTCCCGTCGGTTAATCAAGATTATTATTATTTTTCGAAACAAATTAAGCGACTATTTCTAAATGTTTGCATGTATTTTCGTACGTATGTATGTGTTTGTATCTGTATCTGAATCTGTATTTGTATCAGTATCTGAATCTGTATTTGTATTTGTGATCATTTCTCATTTAACTAAATAGAACAAATTTATATGAAGTTGATTTATTTACAGTTAAGTTGCTCTTTCTAGTAAGTAGGTTGGCATTGCACACATAAATACATACACATACATATTTACATACAAACATACATACATACATACAATCTAGTGTTTCCAATTATACCTAAAACTCAGTTAACGGCCAACATTGAGTCTAAAAAGTTAAGCTCTAAAACGAATTGAACATTTTTGTTGTTTTTTTTTACTTAAAAATATATTTGTTTTTGAGTCACATAGTGAATTTTCCCGTGATTTGAAACATGGACTGAAAACGTCTAACCCGTTAAAGCCGCTAAACGGGTTGTGGGAATATCCGATACAAAACTTCATATGGACAGTGAGCGCCACATAATATGCTACGGATCAACGTTAAGCAATTAAAATCCGAGAAAAGTAACATTTAAATGAGCACATAAGGAAAAAGATTCCAATTAAAATAATATTATTTTGAAATTTAATTTCTCAAACTCATAAGAAAGATGAAAAAAGTTAATATTTATCTCGGTCGTAATTAAAACTTTATGGACGTCAGTCGGTTTGTCTATATAAGTTCCCCGATCTCAGTGACTATAAAAGCAGGCGACTTCAAAATTTGTAATGTAAATGTAACATATGTACATATGTATGTATGTATGTATGTATGTATGTATGTATGTATGTATGAAGGTATAGTTTCCATTGCATTGTTTTCCATTAATATGACATCATTCAATTCAAAACTTTGGTCGACATTTTATCGATTGAAAATTTAATTTATGTCATTTGGGATATAGCAAAAGTAACAAATAATTTGGCTAATATTATTTATAAACTATCTGTACAACTTACAGCCAACATCCTAAAAATTGCTATCTTTGTAAAATCGGCTCATCTTAATACGTGTTCTTCATCAAGAAAATTAAATTTAGTCTTTGCTCTGTCTGAGATTTCTGGTGATTAAAGGTTTCCTAATAACTTTCAATTTCGTGAGCCTTGAGGTAGAAAACCAGATTAATTTGTTTTCAAAATTTACTATTATTAAAATACTAATACAACTTTTCAAGAAGTTTTAGCACAAAGTTCCAAATAGCTTCGAAAATATAAGCACCTACGTAAACATCGGTCCATACAGTGTCCAAACGCGCGGTTTTTTTCAAATGCGTTTTTCTCGAATCGATTTTTTTCCAACTTGCGGGAATCCTAGCTCGAAAACTTATTGATGATCTGAAAATTTGTGTGAATATTCTTTATTCAAGTACAAAGAATATGAACCACCAAATTCAATGATATTTGCAGGTAAAATATTTTTTATGTAATATTTTAAACACCTCCAAGAATTTCAATTTTCAACTTATTTGTCCAAAGTGGGATTCATATTCTTAAAAAATATGTGGCTAAAAAAAAAATAATGTTTTCGGATCAAAACTGCTGCCTTTATTTCGATCGTCAGTGTACTTCAAAAATTTTAATGAGTAGTTCCAAATATGAATAAGCCTTCCTCCAAGTTTCAACAAATTCTTATTATATTCTTATTTCTCTTTCTCTTCGGCCTCCTAATCTGGTTAAGCTTAAAATCAACAGAGTTTTCAATTCCCTGTAAGAATTTAGACAATTACCACTAAGCATACCAAAATTTTGAAACTTGAAAATAAAAAAAGGGAAAGTAAAATAATGCTATAGGAAAAGGAAAAAAATTATAAAAAGCCAAATAAAAAATATTTTCTTAATCAAATTCAAAAAAATGATTGAAAATGTTTTATTGAAATAGCGCGATTTTTGATTTCTTTAAGTTGTATTTTTACTTTCTTTTATTGGATTTTAAATTCCTTTGCTTTTCTGACAACCAGCTAAAAAAAAATTACTTCTGAATGTACAAGTTCTTTGGATAATTTAAAGAGTATATATTTTACCATTCTGAGAGAAGTTTGGATCATAAAGACTTCCAACATGTTTTAGAATCATCTTTAAGGGACTATCTAAATTTGATCATGATAAGTTGATAATTTTAATATCTACATTTTTTTTGTTTAATGCGTTTTGAATTATGCTCTATATTTCGATTAGTTATTTTATTAGAAAAGTTTAGATGCTGTATTTGGTGAATAATCGATTAATATTAATTAATTTTTTTTAGGCCACAATATGCACTCAACTTTAACGAACACGTCGGCGAATGAAATTTCTATGGAGGGCAAATTATATGCGGACAAAGACAAGTAAATATCACATGAATGTTACTATATTGATATACAAAAAGAAAAACGAATTGTCAAAAAAATTAAGTTCATAAGTTAAAATAAATACTTTGGTACTTTAGCTCACACAAGGGATCCCTTGTACCTAATGTTTGAATTGTCCATGTGTGAACTGCTTGAAATAAATTTTTAAATCAGCTTGTCTTTCCATCTGTCTTTTTGCCAGTATTAATCCCTCGAGCTCAGTGATTATAAAAGTAAAAGAAAATCATATAGAAATAAATTTCGATACGAAAAAACATGAGTGTTTTGATACAAGTGTACCAGTTTTAGAACAAATGATTTGGTACAAATATACTGGTTGTGGTAAAAATGTACCAGTTTTGGTACATGTACAAATGCACCCGTTTTAGTACAAGTGTACTAAATGTAAGCTGTGTCAGCGTGCTGCAAGCAGTGCGTGTGTACTTAATGCAAGCAGTTCGTGTGCACTTTTCAGGAAGCAGTGCCTCTCGTTTTTATTATGGTAATTTGCTTGTGTTTTTATTTAATTCTTGTTTCTTTGCTTTTTGTATAGAGTTACAGAAGATGTCTCAAATACGCCCAAGGCGAAGCCACCCTACAGCTACGTTGCCTTGATAGCAATGGCCATACAGGTAATTAAATGGCGTACATTTGAATTTAATTCAATTAATTCGCTTATTTAATTCACTATTGTATCTTTTCAGAACTCAGCAATGAAGAGAGCCACATTAAATGAAATCTACAACTTTATTGCCCTCAAGTTTCCATACTTTGAGCAGAATAAAAAAGGATGGCAGAACTCGATTCGTCACAATCTCAGTTTAAACGAATGCTTCGTCAAAGTGCCCAGAGAGGGGGCTGGTGACCGGAAAGGGAACTATTGGACACTCGATGTGCACTACGAGGATATGTTTGAGAACGGCAATTACCGGCGAAGGCGGCGAATGAAGCGTCCGTATCGCAGTATCAGCCAGTTTACCGGTTCGCACTCTTTAACCGATTCATTCAGGTCGAAAGCAACAGCAACAACAACAACAACACTGCATCAAATACCGAGTCAAGCCATTTACCAGTACAATTCCACGTAAATACTCTACAATTATAATAATTTCTTATTAATTTATATTGCCATCACTTTTAGCTCCCAATGGATGGCAACCCAAGCATCGCATCTTAATGCGTGTGCTTCTAGAATGAATAACTCCAAAAATTGCATGGTAACCTCGTTTTAATATCCATAACACGGTGCTACAGTCAAAAGACTTCTGGGATGCGACATAGCGTAGGTTGTTTGAAGAATGTTTTTGCATCCCAACATTTTTTGGAAAAAATCGAGGAAAAAAGTTATGAAAGTTGACTTTTTTTAAAATTCGAATATTTCAATGGGTACTTAATGGGTTAAAAAAAAACACAAAAAAAAATTAGTTTGCATAGGAAATACACTAATAAGGGAATTGAAACCTGCTAAGTCAAGTATGGCACGTTTAAATACCTAAGTTTCTTCTTTCCAAAACCGTTAAAAAAAATGAAAATCAGTGAATTTTTGACGAAGCTACGAGCGTATTAGTGAGCGCTTGTACGAAAAAACGGCTTTTTTTTTACCGTAATTCAAAATTTCGATGTGTACCAAAAAATTCCAGTAAGCCAAACAAATTTTATTTATCTATACCTCCAACGTACGCTATATCCCATCCCTGAAGTTCTGTTTTAATTCACTTTTGTAGCACCGTGTAATATTTCTGAATTAATTTTTTAAAATATGCAAGTATTCATTTATATCGGCTTTTTTCGATCGAAGCTGTTTTACAACAAATAAAAATACCATCTCACAATGAGATAAACAGCTGAATTAGTTTATATTAATTAAAAACTTTTGAAGTATTTTAACACAGTGAAAAATTATTATTATATTTTAAAGTTCACACGTCATATATTTATGAAGTACGTAATTTTTTGCTTGTCATTTCTTTATGGAAGCGAAAAACTAAAATTTAAATTAAACAATTTACATCCAAAACTGAATAGTAGGTTTTAAATATCATATTTTTAAAATAGATTGTAAAAAGGTGCAGACTTTTTAATTCATTTTACACGTACAATAATAACCAAAGTACCATCAGAGATAATTTGGACATTAAATAATCCAAACCTCGAAAAATCCTCTAAATTGTGAGCATTCAACACATTTCGACACTTAATTTTTTTTTTTTTTAAATCTCTTCGCTAGTATTTTTTATGATTTTTGAAAATTGCTAAAAATTACTTTTTTGTATGAAAAGGACGAAAACGGGGTTAAAAAAAGTCATTTTTAGCAATTTTCAAAAAATCACTCTAAGAATTGTTTGAAGACGTTTTTTGCAACAAAATATTTTTTTTTTAAAAGTCGAGGATAAAAGTGGAAAAAGTAGACGTTTACATTCATTTAAATTACAAATTTAAAATATAACGGTAAATGATTTTTACGAAACTTAAAATAGACTACTAATATCAATAACAATATTTAAAGACGAATTTACGATACCGTCTTCGCCAATCTTAATTTTTCATGCAAAAATGAGGTGACTTTAATTTAATTTCGATGAGTGTATTTATTTTTAAATACATAGCTTTAACGAAAAAGAAAAAAAAAATGAATTTAATTCGTGGCGTAAATTGGAGCCAAAATTATTCGTTGTAAAAGCTAAAAATATGATATAAATAATGATATTAAAACTAAACAAAAACAAGTGGGAAAGGCTATAGTCGAGCTCCCGACTATAGGATACCCGTTATTTATTTAAATAAATTTAAAATATTTTTGATTGCATGCTTTTAGGCACTTAAATTGCTTAAAAGCTTTAATCAGCCATTACCACCTTTCTATTTGTTCGATCTTGCTACGACTTAGACGGATGATTGGTAATAGTAGTAGTAGTTAACGTTAATTAGAGATGCGAATATTTCCTTCTATATGTTCCAAGACAGACATCTTACAAGTTCAGATACCAAGAAAGCAAAAGTCCTTCGTCTGTCTTAACAACTTGTTGAGAACTTTCCATTAGAGGTGTTAACTGGGCTTACTTTGGTTAATAACAAGGACAATTAATTTATTTATATGATTTGTATTGTACATATTTTTAAATGTTTATATTTCATTCAAAGATAAATTTAATCTCAAAGACACTTTCTGTTTCTTTTCTTCAGATGTATTCACCACAAACGAATTTGGTAGCTGGCAACAATTACGGCAATAAACTAAACTTAGGTAACCATTTTCTAATTTGCTAAGATGGTAACAAATGGTATTATACACATCTATATTGAGAGACCAAATCTAATTAGTATTTATTTTGACAATATTTATCTGGGCATTTCTACAGAACTTGATCGAAAACTCACATCTTGGCAAATTTCGTTCCAGAAACATATACGTATACTCAAGTTACTTATTTTAGCAATATCTATAATTAATTCACCAGGATAAACATACCCACTACACATTTGAATAAATTGAGTTTCTTCTACGGTTTATCACATTTTCTTGAAAATTAACTTTTAAAATTAAGAATACGTATTATAACGATTAAATAACTAATCAAAATCACGTAAATTCTGATATTTTATTACTTATATAATTAAATGAATATTAATTTATGCATTCATAATTCTCAATCATCTCATTTAAGTAACTTGGTTCTCAGATATATAAATACTTTTCCAAATTTTTAGTTTTGTCGTTTTTTTTTTTTTTGTTACATTGTCTCTGTGGAAATGCCCGTATGTATTATTTATATATATATGGAATATTAATATTTATTAACTATTAAAATGGTTAATTCGATAATTTAAGTTTAAGCTTCAATTCCAAAAATAAATGACTTAAATATAATAATACTTTTCATAAATTTTAGATTTTGTGCACGAAAATATCCCCATAAATTGCTCGAAAATATTTGATGGTCATGCAGTTGCTAATTGGGAAGCAGAAGGTAAGTACAATATATTCACAAATAAATATAAATGAAATTGCTTTCGTTATTACATACTTTTCTATTCTAAAATATTAGAGAGTATGTTTAATAAAAGTTATATTAATGCTCTTATTGTTTCAGCATATTATCATTCAATCAAAAGAGAGGGTTCGTTCGAGTTATCCACAAGTATATCCAACAATCAATCATACTTGTCACAACAATAATCATCATTTCTTGTGTCATCACCTAATTTAAGAATAATTTAAGTGTAAAAGCTTTTATATGCATTAATAAAATACGCCATTTAATTACAATAGCATAATCTTCATTTATTCATAATGAATTAAATTTATTTATATTTATGCTAATTAATGTATTAAGCATTTCTGTTTCTCATACGATCTTTATTAAATATATGGGGTTGAAATATAACAGGTAGTTTGTTGTTTTCCAATCCAAAGAATTCACATTTCAAATCAAGTGTCTGGAGTGTTTTCAAGTCAGGGATTGCACAGATGGACAGACAGATGTCGGAGCTGCTCACTTCCGTCTTGCACCTCAATTATTACTTTTAATTCACTTTAAATAGGAACCGGGTATGTGCATTACCTAATATAGTAGCTGATTCCCTGTAAGAGAAAAAAAAATTTTTAAAAAAGAAACACAAAACTAGGATGCTTGCAATTATAAATTAAGATATAGCTAACCAAAATTACGAAATTGTAACTAAGAAATTTAAGTTAGGAAACCAAGCTTGTAAGGAATAGGAAATTAGGAATTAGAAAATTGTTTTATAATTAGTTTAAGTTTCAGAAATACTATATTTTGTTGTACATTTATTTAGAATCAATTTGGTTTAATTGATTATGTTTTGTAGTTTAAAGACCTTAAATTATGACGATAAAACTAATTTTTCTTAATTTTAGAGTCTGAATGTTTTTCTAATCGAAATTCCCTAGACTTTGCTTTCTTTTTGTTAAGCTAAAAAACCATTAAAAATAGGCAGAAATGGGTATATTAGTTTTGTGCAAATATATGTACGAATATATGTATTCCTGATCAGTATATACTTCCCAGTCGATCTCATGGACTATAAGAGCAAGAGACATCCAATTCGATTGCAGAGTATCTGAAAGTCGTGTCACCTCGACTAGAGTGCTCTCACTTGTTTTTTGTTTTCGATTTTTTTTTATAAATATTAAAATGGAATGAAACTAAGAAATATCTACTCTCATACATATATACTTGAAAAAAAAAAAGTTTTTAAATTTGAGTTTCTTTGTGTATTTATTTACGTAACAATGTCAAAAGATTTGAACCACTGTTACAGGGTATTAAAAAGGGGCGTGTCTAAGCCATTCACATTAAAAGCGGGGAAAGAGATGCCAATAGCGGTGAGCAGTCAAGCAAATATTCTTAGCACAATTCCACTCAAGTTGAAGAAACCGGATCTTGACTAGAGACACTTGAGTTACGAGCAAAATGAGCGAGTCGAATTTTAGTTATGAATGGGAGTAGTAGTTGTAGGCCAAGTGCCTGCACCTGTTCCGTCATCCAGAAGTGGAAATTAAATGTACGAGTGTATGCGTTGAGTGTATCTCAATAAACGTCTTACCAACTGCTAGAGAGTGAGCGAGTGAGAAGAGAGAGAGATGCTATGTGTGTGTGTGCGTGTGTGTGTGGGGTGGAGGGGGAGAGCAAAAGAATTTGAGGCGAGCTCTGTCAATGATCCTGAGTAAAAGCAGCTCAATGCGCGACTGCGAAATTTCATTCAGGTAAACACATAATGGCCATGTTAACTCCACAAGAGTAAAAACAACAACGCTACATTATTTGAGTTACCGACTATAGCATACCTGTTACCCAAGTTTAATATCCTACAATATTTATGTCTAAAATTTTGGAATGCTAATTGTATCAAAATTACTGCATACATTTTGGGGCAACAATTATGTATACAGGTATGGAAATAATAATAGAAACGACAGTTATTTTGACATTACAATCAAACATGGAGATCAAATCCCGTTGTTTTGGCATCAATGGAAAGTTCATTTAAATTCCGTTTGAATGATACAAATGATACATTCCTTAACACATTAAATACTCATTAAATATTTCGAATTTTTGTATATGTCTAATTTTGAAACTTTTTTCCTCGGCTTTCTTTTCTATTATTATTTTATTAACTGTATATCGCTCTTTGTGCGATTAAATGGGAATCATAAATAATGATAAAAGGGTATAGAAATCGGTTCGCTCTCTACAAATTGTTTTTGAAATAACATTTTAGAATAGTTCAACTGAGAACACGAAAATAAAAAGCAAGTGAATCGAAGTGTTCTGCTCAAAAAGAGCGAGAGAGAGAGAAAGAGAGCAGGCGTGCATGTTTTTTAGATCACAAAAAAAATAACGGTCAACTGTTATTTGTGAGCTCTGGTTAAAAGGAAAATGTTTACTCGCAAAAAGGACGCTCTATATTAAAAACTGTGATTTTTCTGTTGATGCTGATCAAGAATAAATCACAAGGAGTCGAATTGCAAGACAAGAATTTTAACTCAAATCGCAATTATCTTGCGTTTTGCGTTTGCAGCTGACGCAAGGCTGAGCATACACTATTGTACTATACGAGTGCCGGGTATAACGATACAAACGGCAGCAAAAACTAAGGAAGCTGAAGTCGATGCAGAAGTGGAAGTCGAAGACGAAGCCGAAGACGAAAACGAAGTCAAAAACGAAGTCAAGGCGAGGCTAGGAGAGGGGAACTGAGGCAACGATAACAAGCCGCTCGCTCACCTAACAATGCAACAGGTGATGGACGGCAAAAGCGGTCGCCGTCTTGGAGAAAAGTCAAGTTGCTACCTGTTAAAATATGTATAGATGGCTGCATGTGTGTGTGTGTGTGTGAGTGTGTGTGTGTTTGTACATCAAACGAAGCCTACAAGCAATAAGCAAGTAGTGTACACACACACATATACACAACTGAGTGACTGTGCGCGACTGTAAGCAGTATGTGCACTGTGGGCAATTCGCACCTTTTTCTGCTATTCATACATTTTTGAAAGTCGATTCTATTGCCGAAACTGTTGAAATGTCAGTTAGCCTGAAAATGCGAATTACAGTTGAGCTTCATGAGCATAATTGAGCATAACTCGAACTTCTATAATTTGAATTTCTCTCTAACTCGAGCTAAATGAGTGGCAGTAAAATTAATAAGCTTTAGAGAAAGGATTCTATAAGTCGAATATCTCCATAACTCGAAACTTTTCTTTGGATAATGGTGATTCGAGTTAGGGAAGTTCGACTGTATTTCTAAAAGCAACTTTTTTTGTAGTTTAACATTTGTTATGTTTTTATTTTTATATAATTTTTTTAAGCTTTGCTAATTTTATTTGTCAAAATTCTTGCAAAACTGATACTTATATTTTAAGAGGTTCTTATGAGAGCTATATGATTCATGAATTAAGAAAACATCTTTAAAATCTTGGAGGCTTGCAACCTTGCTTAGTAGCGTATAGAACATATAAAACTAGCAAATTTGATTTTGGAAAATAACAAATTTTCCGCCAATAATTTTAAAAAAGGATCACTTTGCTGCCACAACAATATATATTTTAATAAAAAACAGAAATGAATAATAAAACGACAATTAAAAGTTAAGTTTGAAAATAATAATAAAAAAAAGCTGCTCCTAAGTTTTACGAGTAATTTTAAGTAATGCCCAAAAATAAAGCCAAAATGTCCACAGTGTAGAGTACACCGTGTTCATGTGTGTGTGTATGTGTGCGTGTGGCCAAACGTGCACAGGTGCTGCTGCTCGTGCCAGAGCCAGAGCCAGCGTTCAAGACGAGTTTGTTTGAGATCAATTGATAGCCGTAGCGTTCGCTGCGTTCGTTGTGTAATGTTGATCTTGTTTTGGTAACGTAGTGGAGCAGAGCATTGAGTTAAATGAGCCCGGCTCTTAATTTTGCTGCTTGCCTGCTGGTGTCTTGGCCGCAAGACGACGACGACGACTTTTTTTCCATACTTACTTACTTATGTTACTCTTACTCGTATGTTGTATGAATGTGTGAGTAGTCGCGTCGCATCTGAATGGTATTGGTATTTCAAGTGTTTGCAGTTTTCCTCTCAGAAGGTCATGGCCGATTCAAGCGATCCTGATCACGCAGTCGCACAGTATTTGTTGAGCATTGAAAGAAATGGGTGCGCTAACAACTCACTCGTAAACTAAACTTAATCTAAACTAAATTAAACCACGCGGACTTGGGATTTTCCTTATGCACTTGTTGCTGCCCTCATCGCATCGCAGAACATTTAAATACTAATAATAATTATAAAAAACAAAGTTATCAATCAATTAAATATTTTCGAAAATGGAATCATGCGTTTTGATACCAAAAGAGTTCGGTTTGGCGCAGACATTATTATCGGCGAAAAGCGAGTGCCTCTTAACGGTGTGTGCAACGACCAATATCAAAAAAGGATCCCTCTTCTATCCGTTCCAGGGTACAATTCGTACCGACAAAATCGAAAGCCTGAGATATCCCAACGAAAATGATGTAAGTATATTGCAAATATTTTATTTATTAATATAAATTAAATTAAATCTTTTATTAAACTGTTCAATTATGATCGACAGAAATTTAAAAATAATAGTATACTTTTCTTTGATTTTTATTTAAATCTTCATTAAGCTGTTAAAATATTATCCACCAATATTTGAAAACAGTAGAACAGATTTTATAGGTTCTTAGAGTTTTCGTAATTATATTTTTCATTTAGCTGTCAGAGTTGATTAGGCATTCGTCCGAATTGTAAAAAACTAAGCCTTATGATAGTCTCAAAGTAAAGCAATCTGTTAGGAAAGCTCCAACTTAAGTTTAATATTTAAATAATGATTAAATTAAGTTCACTGTTCATTCATCCCTCACCGGTAGAAATATAGTATTTATAAAGATCAGAAATAATTATAATTGTTGTTATTATTAATCTATTTTAAGCGCCTTAAATAGCAAGAGAGGCCATTTCAAACTGTCAAAAGAAATCCAGTTCAGCAGTTAAAGCGTTTTCAAGAGGTGCAAGCAGTTATTACTTCATCTGCAATTTATAATTGTTCCCCCTGCTGCCTCACATCTGGTTTTTGAAGCGAATTACAACCGCATTTCAAATCTATTTGGGTTTGCTCCGGTTTTTGCAAAGCGTAAAATTTGCACGAAAAGAAAAGTAAATTGCAAATATCATTTCATGTTTTAAATCAGTTTAACGTAAATATAGTTGTCTATAATCAATTATATTTACAGTATAAAGTAGTTTTATTTACAATATTTATTATATGAGTATTTCACAAATAACAAAATTTAAAAAATCAGTTCTAGATTCGAAAACAATGTTTAAGATCCCCTAGAAGCATTCTGCCAAATAGCTAGAAATTGTCATTGAAATTACTTTTAGACGAGGGAGTATCTCTGTCTTCTTCAATAGCCGTGAGAAATTTCACATGCTCCTCTATATTTAAGATATACAAATTTAGCTTTGACTGGACTGCCCCGGAAGATCAACGTCTATTCTTCCAGAGCCATAACTGACTTCACATTGTGTATGTGTGTGTGTGTGTGTGCGCTCGTTTTTCATGCATCGTTGGTGCAGAATTATTTTGGACAAACATGCTTATAAGTATGTACGATTCAGCCCCTCCTAAGTTTTCCCAGACTTGGGTTGAATAATTGCTGAAGCATTAAAGAAAACTGTGAGAACTTCTTTAAAACGTCTTAGGTTCGTCTTTAAGAGTTCCCAACGTCATGGGAGAGTGATCACCCCATAGACTTGATATAAAAATAATTTCCGTAACACATTCCTGTTTACATATACATACATAAGCCCACACTCACACCCCCATATATGTACATATCCACACCTACATGATTTTTTTTCACATAAATATCAAGTGTATTATAATGTTCTATTTTTAAATTTTAGTTTTTAATGTCATCATTTTATATTATTTTGCTCAAATCAAAATCTCAAGGATACATTTTGAAAACCAACCTGATCAAAAAGATACAATCTCCCCATAATCGAAATCATGTCAGGTTTGAATCGTAAATAAACATTATTTTTATTTTTTTTGTATCAAAAAAAATTAATGACACTTACAAGAATAAGAATTTCACCATAATGATCCCTTCCAAAAAGCTTTTTATTTCCGCCATGATTTTTAAATTTTTGATGTCAATCAATTTTTATCAATAATAATGATTAATTTTGAGCAATATAATCATTATATTTGAGTAAAAAAATTAAAATCACGTGTAATCATAATTTATAATTTTTTTGGCAAAATAAACATGACGACATGTGGCTTATGGAATGGATTTTTTCCATGATTTTTAGATTCTCCTTTAAAAGGAATGCAAGGGAAAAAAACTCAAGTATTTTTTTTTTATTCACTTCGGAATGATTGGAAAGAATAAGTAGATAATAATAAATAAATTTCAATACAATCTTTTAATTCATAAGTAATGATTATAGACAGATTCTTAAAAATGATTGAAAACTTAACAATCACTGATGCCTCAGAAATCGCTTTCACTTAAATTTCATACAAAAGCGATTTCTGTGGCACCCCTCAATATTATAGGGAAAAATTCCTAAAAATCATAAATTAATCATAGTAATGTAATTTTTATAAATGGTCCATTTTAATTTTTTTATAATCCATTTTTTTTTTTACCAAAAAACGTTGTTCTTAAAACTTAGATTAATTAGTCCTGGGAAAGAAGTTCAGCACAAACAAATCAAAATGTAGCCTGGCATATTTTTTATAATCTTTGAAATTTCTTCAAATATTTAAATTTTAATTTAAATCGATGTGGAGATAAAGGTATTAATTCCTGACTCTTGATGGCAAGCAGGGCATTTACGAATATTGTATATTATTTTAAATTATGTGTATCTTATTCATTGTCTTAAAATATTTTTTGATTCATAACAATTTTTTAATTGGATCACAATAGTAAAATATTAAATAGTAAGAAAAAAAACCTTTAAAATGCGGGAACGGAAGGTTTCGAAATTTGAAAAACTAAACCACAATACAAAAAATTATCTTATTTGCTCATAAAATGGACGAGTTCATGCCGACGGTTTTGCCAAAGTCGTTTGACTGTTGTCGCTGAACAAGAATTCGATCGAGGAGACGAAAGAACCAAGAAAAAGTTTTAAAATATGTTTGGAACACACTCCAAAAATCAAAGTTAATGAATATTAGAGCATCACAACAACTGGTTAGTTTAATTAAAACATCCGACACATAAATCCTTAGGCAAAGAAAACCATATTGGAGAGTAATCAAATATACATATGTACACTTGTGTAGAGGCTTTAGCAAGAGTCTTCAATGGTATTAAATCTTCGGCACCTCGAAGATTACAATCCTTGCTGGGAACATATTCAAACGCTTCAGGCTAACCTGTTGTGTTGTGTTGTGTGGTGCTGTGCTGCAAGAGTATCATCTCTCTGGCAACAGAGGCAGCAGCAGAGGCTGAGGTACGACAGGTATTTACGAGTACAACCGGAAGCGGCTACTGCACAGATAGAGCAACATATATTTATTCAAACTTGTGTGCGCATAAATTCTCTCGTACCTGGACCTGAACAGTAGCATATGCACTGCGTAGCATTATAAATTATCGAATCAATATATATAATCACTTGCCCTTACAATTATACGTTAAGAAATGTGGCATTCTTGGAAACAATCTGAACTTCACTTTATATTTATTAATGTTAAATTTAAGAGTAGTCTCAATAAATAAAGAAGCGACAAAATGTATAAATTTTAAGAAAATAATAATTTAATAAATTTAACATTTAATTACATTTTTCAGAAACATTTCATAGTGAATCCAAAAAAAATTCATTTAATTATCGTATTAAAATATTTATAATTTTCTAAAACTAAGCAACATGAATAGAATCATCTCTGATCATAGATATAAATCATATTTTTTATCAATATCAACAATTTATAGATACAGTAAGATACAGTATGAAAATGTTATATTACATCTGGAAAGATATGTTTTTGATATAAATACAATTTATAGGATCGGAGAGGTCATAGCACACGTATTTTACAACATTTACAACAGATGTTATTGTTTCAAATTAATATAAATTGATTAAATTTTATTTAAGTTTTATTAATTACAAAAATATATAACTTTGGAAATATTTGTATTGTTAAAAAATAAATAAATATTGTAACTTGATTAGAATAGCACATTTAAAATCTTTCTACTTGCAAAACTTTGAAAAGGATCACGAATATTTTGATCAATAAATTAGTCTTAGGGAATATTTTTATTTTTTTATTTATTTAACGTCAACTAAGAGCAGTCGACAGAAATGTATTTAGTCTGAAATTCAATTAGGAAATAAAGTGAATAAATTACATACATTTTGAATAATTTTAACTTAAAACTGAAGGAATAAAAACATTATAATTGATCCAACATTTGTTGCAATATGCCGTTAGACAGAAGTTCGTAACAGAAGTTACGAATTGCATATTTCAGGACCCTTAAATAAATGCAGTCCTGACCAGGGCATGTTATCTTTTGTTGTTCTTACACACACACAGACATACAATTGCACATATGTATATCGTACCGTATGTGGACGCAAAGAGTCTTTTAACTCGTAAAACCGGCACATCCAGTTCTGCAACCTCGGCATAATGAATGGCAAATTGCATCTGCTCTTAGCATACGAGTATGAGTATGAGTACGAGTACGAGCACGAGTGCAAGGCATCAAGTAGGAGGGTTTTACAAAAATAGTTAATTGAGAGCCAATGATTTCCATTTTCCTGCTTATGCCAACAATCAAGCACTGTAGTACGCAATAGATTCAATAAACAAATATATCAAATATATTTAATATAAATATTAATAATAATTTTGATAGCTACCGGAGCTAGATCAATTAAAAGAAACGTGCTTGATGACTGAATATTACTAATGTAAATCCAAACTGAACATCGAGTGTAAATTAGGATTTTAAAAATCTCCAATAAATAGTTCATCAAATTGTCGATTCATAGCAAAGTTTTAAGGACTCATTAATGTCCTTGCTTCGTTTTTGTTGCTGCTGGTTTTTAAATTAAAAAAAAATTCCAAAATATCTCTCAGTCCGAAATTAACTAAACTTTAAAACATCTTTCAAAATTTGTTTACTGATATTTTCCAATTAGACATTAATTTTTTTGGTAATTTATTGTATATCTTAGGTAGTTATCAAACCCCTTAACTTGACATCCAAAATTGTCCTATGCATGTATTTATGTATTTATTATGTATAACGTTTTAAATATATAAACAATTGAATTTATTCAACAAAAACAACTAAAAATCCCAACTATACAACGATGACGATTTTCCAACATCAATTGCTTTAACTTGATTTATGTGCAAACCAAAAGTCGAGCTAAAATAGTTGAATATTGTTACCGCCGAAATCGATTCATCGATGTATTTTTACATCACTATTGGATCCCCTGTTTTCAATACTAAGAAACCAAAAACACACATGTGCACTCACACACACACACATAGCTAAACGAATTAAAACACATACTCACACAAGAAAACACCTTGCAACGCACGCCAGGTGACGCCAGTACAAAGTGCTACCCCTGCTTCAGGCTAAGGAAAATTGCTACTGGAATAACTTCGTCGTTTATCTGTATCTCAAATTTGTAGATATACATACATATATTTGTACCTATGCCCCGGTTAGCGACCATTTGCTTAGCGGCAAAAATTTGAATATCACTGAGCGACCTTAAAATAATTCACCTATTTAGCATAGTAAAATTGTTTGCTATTTATTTAGAAAAACAAGCATTTCATCTCTAGGTAAACAAATATTTGACTTAATAAATAAATAAGCAGAAGGAGGCAAGTCAAAACAATAAGTTCAAAAATTTACCTGATTTCCAATATTTTTTAGACCTTCTCTTTATGTTACACAGCTTGTCTTTCTGATAACTTTCGTCTTATTATGAAGTTTTATAATAAAAAGAATCTGTACGGTATTTTACAACTCGAAGATCTTTATCTTTAGCCTTAATATATTCCCACAAGAATGACAAGAGACATTTTGAATATCACTGAGCGACCTTAAACTAATTCACCTATTTAGCATAGTAAAATTGTTTGCTTTTTATTTAGAAAACCAAGCATTTAATCTCTAGGTATACAAATATTTGACCCAACAAATAAATATGCAGAAGGAGGCAAGTCAAAAAAATAAATTCAAAAATTTACCTGATTTCCAATATTTTTCAGACCTTCTCTTTATATTACACAGCTTGTCTTTCTGGTAACTTTCGTCTTATTATGAAGTTTTGTATTTTACAACTCGAAGATCTTTATCTTTAGCCTTAATATTTTCCCACAAGAATGACAAGAATGAAGCAGGGACTGAAAATAACTGTTATTGATCAAAATTCAACTAAAAAACTAATGCGATTTATGTTTAGAATACATCAAACTGTTTGTAAAATCAGTATCTCTGCAAACAGCTAATAAACTTATATTTGAGACTTTAAGAAATAAAAATTACAAATAATTATTAAAATTGATTTTAATTATATCCATCAAATATAATAATTAAATTTGGTCTATACTTGATTAAGCACAGTGTTATACTGTGCAAGTCAAAAAAAAAAGACATGACCAAACTCAACGGTTTCCCCCTATTCCAAGTCCTACGAACCGAACTGCATCATTAGTTTTTTGAGTTACAATTATGGTTTCATACACAATTTTTTCGCGAAGTTTTTGACCAAGTTTGCTATTTTTAAGGAAATAGGACATTCTTCTTCGGTCTCTAACTTGTAAGATGTTGGTTTTTTTTGCAAAATTTCTTCGACAAAGTTGCTTGAATTAGTTTACGCTACAAGTTTTGGGAACATACCAAGCCTCTAAATGGTTGTTTTGGTGGTGTTTGGGTCAATATGTCAACAAAATCATATCTTTACCACTTGTTTTTTAATATTTTTCATTCATGTTGTCCTGCAATCGAATTTTCTTTTCTGATACATATACCAAGTAGCTTTACCAAAAAAATCATGGTGAAAAAATTCACCATTAAAAAATATACATTATCCAAAAAATATTTTTTTTTATATACATATTTTCCCAATATTATTAAATCAAAACTATTTGATATTACACATATAATAAGTGTATCTAACATGTAATATAAATATGATTAACGTATTTAAGCATAAAATTATTCTTATTACTCATAGCTTTCGTTTATTAAATTCAAACAAAAGCAAGCAATGAGTCGAGCTTTTTACCACTATACCAATGCTCTAATGGAGCCGCAACCTGGTGAAATCTTTCTCCGTGCTCATCTGACTTTGTTGGAACTTGCTTCCAAATTTGGTAATGTAGAATGTGTATTTATAAAGACATGTTAACACCTTTGTCTTCAAAAGCTGTTATTATATATTGTCAATAGTAAAATTCTGCCAATCTTCAGATCAATGACTGCCAATACAGAATACTATACAATCTTTCATTTATTTTTATTAACTTTCCAAATTCATAATTTTTCATTTATTTTCTAATGTCCGTTGATAACATTTGAAATTAAAATTATGCTCAGAACACAAAATCGAAATATAATACATTCTTTCACCTTCGCCACGCATAATCTTGGATATATGTATTTTTATTAAGCATTTAAAAGCTTCTTCATTTCGATTAATAGTTTTGATGAAGCATCTTACAATTCCCAACGTGATATGAAGGGGTGGCAATAAAATGTTGTCGATAGCTTTAAGTGTATCTCCCACTTACATAAACAATATTTTGATTAAACTTTGACCGAAACAACCAATCTCATAATTTATACTGATTTCATCGGAGCCGGTTATTCTAATGGCAGTTTAAGCATATTTCTTGGTATATCCCGACAGTAAACAAGTAAGCAAAGCAATAAAAGTAGGCAAATATCTTTTGTAGGTGCTGCATGTAGGTTCTGCATGCACTATCCAAAATAAATTTCATCACGCTTCCTTTGTGCTAGAGCTTTTAACGATTCCTTAAAAAATCAATGAATGAACGCCAAGCTTTGGACTATATTTGCAGTACATATGCTTCATTCAGGCAGGAATATTATTGCATTACGCAAAAGTATTGTCGCCATGCAGTTTGAAATAGTCTAATATCGGGCCCTGTCGCTTTCGGTATCCATAATCTTTTATATTTATTATTAAAAATAGATAAAATGGTAAAATAATACTAAATAACATAAAACACATTTATTGCACATATTATTTAAGCTCATTATATGTGTAATATCAAATAATGTTGATTTAATAATGTTGTGAAAATATATAAAAATAATATTTTTTGGATACCTGTATAATTTTTAATGGTGAATTTTTTCACCATGATTTTTTTTGCTAAAGCTACTTGAAATAACAGGATCTTCATTTTGGTATATGTATCAGAAATGAAAATTCGATTGCAGGACAACATGAATGAAAAATCTTAAAAAACAAGTGGTAAAGATTTGATTTTGTTGACATATTGACCGAAACACCACGAAAACAACCATTTAGAGGCTTGGTATGTTCCTAAATTATTTATTTTTTATTTATTGTAGCGTAAATTATTTCAAGCAACTTTGTCGAAGAAATTTTGCAAAAAAAAAACCAACATCTTACAAGTTAGAGACCTAAGAAGAATGTCCTATTTCCTTAAAAATAGCAAACTTGGTCAAAAACTTCGCGAAAAAATTATGTATGAAACTATAATTGTAAATCAAAAAACTAATGATGCAGTTCGATTCGTAGGACCCGAAATAGGGGGAAACCGTTGAGTTTGGTAATGTGTTTTTTTTTTTTTTTTTAAACTGTCACAGTGTAATTAATACTGAACTTTTTTGAATAAAAATCTTTAAAGACTTTTATTTTCGTTTAAAAAATATAAGTCTCGAAAGACCATTATTTGTGAGAAAAAAATAAAAGTCTTAAATAACTATTATTTTTAAATTGAAAACATATAAGTCTTTAAAGACTTTTATAATTTGAATTATTTTATAAAAGTCTTTTTGAAATATCTTTGTTAATACTAAAGATAAACATATCAAACTTATAAAAAAATTTTTTAAAAGCTAGAATATGTTCCAGCAATTTGCATTAGTATAACTCCAGAACTGGCGGTAAAATAGCTGACTTGGTAGCACTGCTTGTTAGCAAAGACAGTGGCAATTGTCTTAGATGGTAGTGTTGTTTTCTTTCCCATATCACTGCGAACGGCAGTCCGCGCTAGTGACGAAAGCAGCACGAAGGGTGCTTGAACTTGGACTAGAAATTTGGTTTTTCGGTTATTTTCTATTAATTTCTTTGGTATCAAGAAGATCAGTTACACGATTACCTTTACCTCGCCTCAACAAAACCTTCGGCATTAATTTTGGACACCACTGTGCTTATTACTCTAAAATACTAGATCGTTCAAAAAGTCCCCGGACTGACACATAGGCCACGCCACTAAAATTTTGAAATACATTTTTTTTGACTGACTAGTTAATTTCTAGGCTCCAGTGAAAATTTGAGCGCAATCGGAAGCTTAGAAATATTATTGTTGTGCAACTTTTTGAGTTTTTTGAAAAATGGAAAAAGCTGAATTTCGTGTTTTGATTAAACACTGTTTTTTGATGGGAAAAAATACGGTAGCAGCAAAGACATGGCTTGATAAGCATTACGGGGTCTCTGCTCCAGGTAAATCAACCATTTGCGATTGGTATTCCAACTTTAAACGCGGTCGTACGAGCACCGAAGACTCGAAGCGTTCGGGAAGACCAAAAGAGGTGATTATCCCAGAGATCATCAGATAAGTCCGTCAAATCGTATTGACTGATCGAAGAGTCAAAGTGCGTGAGATTGCTGAGACTGTGGGCATATCGATTGGGTCAGCGGTTTCGATTTTGCATGACCATTTGCATATGAAAAAGCTCAATGTAAAATGGGTTCGCGGGTTGCTTGCATCGCATTACCTTTTTAAATCTCCAATATTCTAATTCACAAATTTTATCTTCGCAATTAAGTCGACAATTGTCTTCGCAAGCTTAGCGAACTTTTCTTTCTTCGATGTATTTTTTCGATTGCGACAGAAGATCTCCAAGCGTTTCTCTAAAATTTGGTTTCTCTATAACCATCACTATTTTGTTTTTAGCGTCCTTTCTTCGGTTTGTTTTGTAAATTGGCAGATGGAACTTTAAATTCATCACCAAAATGATTTTCGTTGTCCTTGTTTGTCCTAGCTGCAAATAAAATTGTGCAGCTTCCATGTTGATAACATATCCAGGTTGGTTATTGAATATACGGCCGTTATCCAAACAAATATAAGAAAATATTGCAAGTATTATACAGGCCTGTTCCGGTTTTCACTTTCGGCAAGATTTTGCGAATTGAATTCACGTGACACTGAGCTAGTGAGTTTGAATTCGGAAGGGAGAAATCAATGATTTTGGCATGCTTAGCATAAAATTAAAGTGAAAATAAAATATTTATTAAATACTTCAATGTTTTAGGAATATTACTACTATTATCAGATAAAAAAAAATAATTTATTTGATTTTTAAATGATTATTATTTCATCATACCTCAAAATCGATAAGACTCTAACCTAACATTTTTGTCGGATTTGCTCGACCTGTTCTAGTTTCCGCAAGTATTTGTGAAAGTGAATTGCAACTTTATTAGGGCTGCCCTTGTATGTGAAGAAATTAGTAAATATATTGGTACATATTTTAAACAACAATTTAAGTATTTTTAAGTATTGCGTAAAGTGAAGAATTCAATTTCTTGTTTTTTAAATGCAAGTTTGGACAAAACAGTTTAAAATTTAATGCAAAAAAGACCTGATTATTTTTGTAAACAAACACTGTGCAATAATTGACAACTCTGCAAAAAGAAATTTCTCAACACTGAAATCAACCCGCACTTTCAAAAATACAAAAGTTATAACGAAAGTAGGTTTAACCTTTGAAAAATGTTTCGACTTATGATTAAATAAATATTTGATGAATAAATTACACATTTTAACAGGCGAAAATTCTTTTGACGCAAATGTCTGATTCGCTCAAAACATTTTCCAGCACTGTTCTGCAAAAAATTACTCAGCACAATGTTGAAGGGAAATTCGGAGGGTAATTCGTAGGAAATGTAAAGGAATTTTAACGGAAATTCGGTCAAATCTTGTGGATTGAAATTCGCAAAAAACAAGTGAAAACCGGAACAGGCCTGATAGATTGATTCCAAAAGAATTTGATATATCGAAATTTCGATAACATTCATTGGAATGCGGAAATGGAACACTCGGGTTTCAATACCTTATTTAGTGTTGGTTAGCGTTTGCTTTGCAATGTAAATCCCCTAAAGCGTAGTACGCTCTAGCTGAAAACATTTTGGGCGCTCGAAATGTTCGATGTTTTGAAGTCCGACCTTACAAACTTCAGTGTGACAGCATAATACCAAAAATCTCTAAAAAGTTGAGAGATTGTTGGTGTTATGCTGCTGTGGGCACACTGTTGCGTCAGCTGTGCACAACAAACAAATAAATAACATTGATAACAACAAAAAAGATAAAATGGATGAAATTGACGAGATATGGCAGTAGCAGCGACTAATACCCTAATTATTAAATTAAAAATTATTAATTTTAAAAATCCCATTAAAATGTTTTCTGTCGGTCAAACCCCACAATATTGGCCTCTGTTGCACCTCTTTAATCAGTCTAATTCGCTCTTTGTGTTCAAAGATCTCAATTCGGCTCTTATTTTGCTGCTTGTTGGTCGCCATTTCTGTTCAAAAAGATTTCGACTAGTCGAAGCACTGATTCAATCGATGTTTTGAAAGGTCAAAATAAAGCTGCCATCTGTTAACCAAACAGTGTTGTAAAACGCCAGAAAATATTCTGAACTGCCCATATTTAGGTACAGCGTACATAGGTTTAGAAATGGCCTTACAAAAACATTTCGAGCATGTTTGCAACCCTTTTTTTTATATGGAATTTTGGCCTTGCAAACATATTTTCGGCTAGAGCGTACTATGCTTAAAGAGTCACAACTCAAATAATTTAAGTGCTCTAATTCCAATCTGGTAAGCAGTGGTGCCAAACATTTTCTGGAAAAAAAAGTCAGACCAAAAAAAAAAAGAGAAAAAAAGCTTAAAAAAAACTAAAAAATAAGACAGAAAAACAGGCTAAGCTTTTGGTTATTACTTTTTTTATTTAATTTAATAGCTTTAAGGCCTCTTCAATGATTTTTTCATCTTCATTTTCCTTGTTTTCATTGTATGTACGTCGCCATGGTGCCTATAAACTTAAGGTATTTGTCAGGCAAGTTGTACGAATGGCAACACAATTTGTGTCGACGCAATCCGAATCTGCAGAAGATAAAATATACATATGCATATAATTGAAATATGGAAAAATATAATATATATTTTTACCTAAATGTTAAAATAGCATTTAACGTCTCTATTTCAAGACGGTTCCTTAGTTTAGTTTTAATCAAACTAACTTGATTAAAAACCCTCCCTACTTCAGCGTTTGACCAAGGCAACGATAAAAGATGATGAGTCATCACGGCTAATCCAGTTTTTAAAATCTGGTTGCTGTAGCCAGCAATCGCGAAATTTTTGTGTTTAAATTTCTTTGGGCATTTTCTCACAATTATAAACGAGCAACCGCGCTTTGCTCAACTTTCGATTGCAAAGAATATTGAAATCAACATACAAAAAGCGATGCCACATTGTTTTTAGAAGATCAATTTGAAGATACATAAAAGAAATTTAAAAAATACTAACATGGTCAATTGAAACTTAAAAAGGCCAGATTTTCGGATAGAAGCTGTTTGAGACTTTTCTCGGCTGAAGCAGTGAAAAACCAGACAAATCTATCCGAAAAAAGCCAATTTGGCATCACTGCTGGTAAGAACGTCACACTCAAGTATGCTCGATTTTAGAGACCCGGTACCACTAACATGAAAACATAAATATTTTAGACCCGTCCAAGAGCTCTTCTTCTCCTTTGGCCCGACACTGTAACACTAATATTAATAATATTAGACAAATATAAAATAAAAGAATATACTATAGGATCAAACATTATTTAAATAATTAATTTTAACTAAATTGGCATAAACTTGTTTTCAATTTTAATTTCAGTTGAGATATCGGTATGGTCTGTATCACGAGATATCGCACAATTATGGGTCTCGCGTGCACCATTGCAATTGGATAAGATTTCTCAGAACCGCTGGCTCGTTCTCCTCTGATGTGAATCTGATCTGCACGATGGTCAAGGGAGATCCACTGTATGAAGTTATTAAGCCAATTAAAACCTACCAAGAACTAGTTGCATATTATCTTCCCGAGCGTCCGGAAGAGAGTATGTTTATGAGCCTTCGCTCAACGCTTTATAGACAGGCTATGGACTCGATTCTACAAGGTACTAATTCCGAAATTTATTTACAATATATATTGCTAATTGTTAACTTGTCTATTCTTTAAATCAGATACTCCGCTCGACTTGTCATTAACCTTGATGTATAAAATACCAAATCTACCACTTTCTCCCCCCTCAAGTGAGGATGAACAGAAGTCCATATTAAGTGACTCTTCTGGTTCTTTGTGTTCACTTAATGAAAGCACAAATGACAACTCCAGGACATCAACGTCGTCAACGTCGCTGGATGAAATCAAGAAAACTATTTATGAGGACGTTGCAGCTATCTCACATAAAAGCAACATAAACCATAAAAATTCTCAGTACTCACCGTCAAAAAAACGAATAGGGCGTAGTGAAAGATCACTCCTGCCCTGTGAAGTCTGCAGAAAAGCCTTCGATAGACCGAGTCTCCTGAAAAGGCATATGAGAACACATACCGGTAAATATTACAAAAAATTTCAAGAAGAAGAATCTTCTGATTTCGCGTAGAGTTGAATTGAATTATTTCAACATATATTATTTACTAATGAGATTTCGCTATTTTTTGTAGGTGAAAAGCCACATATATGTTTAGTTTGTGGTAAGGGATTCAGTACTTCAAGTTCTTTAAATACTCATAGGTACGAAAGTGCATTGTATATGCTTTAAAAACATAGATAACTCAAAATATACCTTTCTTATAACACAGGAGAATTCATTCAGGAGAAAAACCGCATGAATGCCAAGTGTGTGGAAAACGGTTTACAGCGAGCAGTAATCTTTATTACCATCGGATGACACATATTAAGGTAATTTACCACATTTATTTGTATATAAGTAAATTTTTAAATGGGTTCAAGTTTATTTTTCGAAAATTTTCCATCACCATTTCTCGATTATTTGCTTAATATTTATCATAAGCAATTATATTTTTTTATATTTACAGGAAAAACCACACAAGTGTAATTTATGCGCAAAATCGTTTCCAACTCCTGGAGATCTTAAGTCCCATAAGTACGTCCACAGTGGATCTTGGCCTTTTAAATGCTCCATTTGCTTCCGCGGCTTCTCAAAGCAAACAAATTTGAAGAATCATTTGTTTCTGCATAGTGGTAAGTTCTTTTTTAAATTCTTTTAAAATACTCAAAATATAACATATGGATATTTCTTTTTGAATTTCTAGGGGATAAACCACACGGTTGCGAGTTATGTAAAAAAAGATTTGCATTGGCATGCAATTTGAGGGCACATATGAAGACACATGATGGTGAGCTAAAAATATATTTTATGATTCCTTATGCTTTTATTTCTGTAGTACGTGGAATAGTTATTCAATATTTCATTCAAATATGTGTACAAGTGTAGGAAAACCTTCCGAAGAAATTCAAGCCCTGACTGATAAGACTGACTAATAAAGCACTTAAGGGGATGGCGGTAAATAAATTACTGCAAATATTTTGATCGCAACTTAAAACAGCCATAAATATAACGAAATTTATACGATCTTCAATTATGTGGGATGATTGCTAATGACTAATTAAATATTTCGCTCCCGAAAATGTTGGTTTGCTTGATGCAGTTCTTTGCGATTTGCGAACTTGAAGTCTCTAGCTCTTGGGACATTATTAGATCGAATTAGTGTGCATTTACATTAATTGACAAGCTGGTCAATTTCATCTCAGTGGACTGAAAATTTTGATGGCAATTTAGTCAACTCTAGTTTAAACGGTGGTCAACTCTAAGCAAAAGTGTTTTGACTTGGTAAAAAGCACAGCCTATTGAGATGAAATCGACAAGCTTGTCCACTAGTGTAAATGAACCCTAATCATATAGTTTGTGGGGTCTGACGCATCTCCATTTTCCTCTTGCATACTAACTTAACTCTTGAACTCTACGAGTACCGGGTAAGATAAAGTCACACTATAGATCAAAGTGTTTCAAAGCGTTCTATAAGAAAAGCCATAAATAAATAAATAAATAAATAATTATAATTATCTATGTACATTTTCTTCTAGGCAACCTACAAGACGGATGCATTCGATGTGGAAAAGCGTTTGTTGTTACGGGCAGCGATTCGCAGCAAAGCAAAAAGTGTGCGAAATGTCTGGATTTAAGTGAATCGACAGATGACGGAGAGAAATCTGGTTTTCAATCAGACCAAAGTATTTCTACCGAAGAAGAAGAAGAATATGAGTCTTCAAATGGTGCAACAGAATATAGTGACAAATGAAGAATTATGTTATGTATGTGTATGTGTACTTACGATAACGAGGCCATTCTTTAAGGATCACTTTATAGACCAACACGTCGCGACGATGACGATGACTGATGCTAATGTAATAAATTATTCAGAATTAGTATCAGTAGTTTTAGAATATGACCAAAAATTTTAAATTTTTATATAAATTGATCGATTTGTGTGATTTTAAATAACAAACAACGCTTACAAACACAATAAACGAAAACGGATTTAATTTATTAACATACAAATTACACAACTAAATATAATCATTAAACCAGTTAGAATAAACATTTTATCTGAGATCTTTTAAATTATTATATAAAGAGAGCGATTGTTTTATTTGACTTTTTTAAAGGTAAGTTTTCATCTTGGACTCGAAACTCGAATTGGCTTTTATATATGTACATTAGAGTGCATCGATTTTTTTCACAAGAAATGGTAACCCATTTTCGTAATCTATGGTCAATTCTAAGATGTTTTCACGAAGAAACCATAGACCTAAAATTAATTCCTGGTCCGCGCTTTTTGAGTTGAAAAATTCATTTTTTTAACATTTATATCTTGGGTGTTTATTGTCCGATCCTGACAAACTTGGTGTCAATACTCTTGTTAGGACCAGGACTTCTAAAATTCCATAGAACCAACGGACGAAATGGAAATGGGACGACGATTTCGCGATTCGATTATGTCAAGATATATCCTAAAAAATTTGTCAGAATTTAATATAATTTTGGCCCAAAGAACATTTTTATCATCCTTGAACCTGTATTTTTTATAAGCAGAAAATGTAATACATGTTTTAATACAATTTTCATACAATTTTAATAAAATATGTTTTACATTTTATGCAAATAAAAATTACAGGTTCAAGGATGATAAAAATGTTCTTTGGGCCAAAATTATATTAAATTCTGACTAATTTTTTAGGATATATCTTGACATAATCGAATCGCGAAATCGTCGTCCCAAGGATGAAAATAACGCTTAACGAACATTTCGTCCGTTGGTTCTATGGAATTTTAAAAGTCCTGGTCCTAACAAGAGTATTGACACCAAGTTTGTCAGGATCGGACAATAAACACCCAAGATATAAATGTTCAATAAATGAATCTTTCAACTCAAAAAGCGCGGACCAGGAATTCATTTTAGAACTATGGTTTCTTCGTGAAAACATCTTAGAATTGACCATAGATTACGAAAATGGGTTACCATTTTTTAATTTTTTCGGGCCCATACAATTCGATGCACTCTAATGTATATACTTTTACTTAAAGCATAATATCCAGTCGTTGAAAATATTTTGGCCGCTCAAAATGTTCGATGTTTTGATGTCGGTCCTTACAGAATTCAGTGTGACAGCATAATACCAAAAATCACTAAAATGTTGAGAGATTGTTGGTCTTATGCTGCTGTGGTCACACTGTTCGTCAGCTGTGAACAACAAACAAATAAATAACATTGAGCACAAAAATAAAGAGAAAATTGACAAAATGGACAGGATAAGAGAAGTAGCAGCGACTAATACCCTAATTATTGTATTAACAATTATTAATTATAAAAATTCCATCAAAATGTTTTTTTTTTCGGTCAAATCCCACAATTTTGACCTCTGTTGCTCCTCTTCAATAAGTCTAATTCGTTTTTTGTGTTCCAAGATCTCAATTTGGCTCTTATTTTGCTGCTTGTTGGTCGCCATTGCTGCTCAAAATGATTTCGACTAGTCGAAACACTGAGCGAATCGATGTTTTGAAAGGTAAAAAAAAAAAGCTGCCAGCTGTCATTAAACAGTGTTGTAAAACACCCGAAAATTTTCTGAGCTGCCCAAATTTAGGTACTGGATACAAGGGTTTAGAAATAGCCTTACAAAATAATTTCGAGCCAGTGTGCAACCCTTTTTTTTATATGGAGTTGACACCTTTCAAACTGAATTTTCAACAACTGGATACTATGCTTAACCCATTTTCTGCCGCTGTTCGATTAGTCGAGCAGCAAAATTTTTTAATTTCAGAGCTGTAGACTTATGTAGACCAATGTGTTCAAATCCAAATCGAATTTTTAAGAAAACTAGAAAATCCAGAAAATGTTTACTCTGGTCATCCCATATTTAAAAAATAAAAATGTATTTTAAATTTAATTTTAAAAAGTATTTAAGTTTTAAAACATGTGAATTTTAATTTGATTTTTAACCTCATATTCGGTTTTAGAAAGTCCAAATAAGCCTAGAAAAGTGGTTTTTAATAAAAAAAACTCACTACTTTTTGTATAGCGGCATTAAATTTAAAAAAAAAAACTAGCAGAGACCAGCTAAAAATTTGTTCACCAAAATTCATTATAAATCGCCCTCTTCTTATTTAGATAAACTTTTTTTTTTTGAGAGTAGACCGCTACTAGACTGATACCAATTTTCTTTTTAAATGTAATTTTTCATGTTTGTTTAAAATTTGTATAATGTATATAAATGTATTCAAAATTAGTGTTCTCCAAATTATCGATAAATCATCTATCGCTTTTATTTACTTATTTACCAACACAACATATTTAAAGTTTGGTCCTCAGTGAAGAAAAGTCAGAAGCTTGTGAAATCTGATCAATAATTTGATAATGACTGTGGTTTGTATTAGAGATGGGCACGGGCCGGGCTTCGTGTCCCGCGGGCCTCTTCAAAAAATCACCAGGCTTCGTGCATGAAAATCGGAAACGGCCGTTTTTTTTGTGCGGGCCCGGGCCTAAGTATAAAGCCCGAAGCCCGGTAGGCCCGAAAAGTCACGATTTAACACATACTTTTAAAATCGCTTGATAACAAAATTTCTTTAACAAAATTTCTTATGGTACGCAGAAAAAAGAGCAAAGAAAAAGTTTAAGACTCTGCTTGCAAAAAAGGCTCAAAAATAAAATTGGTATCAAAAAAAAAAAAAAATAATAATAATTTTAAAAAAAAAAAATTGTATATAGTAATATCGGGCCGGGCTCGGGCCTCCTGAAAATTTGACAGGGCCGGGCCTGGACTGGGAGTAAAAAATTTATTTCGGGTCCGGGCCCGAAATACAGTTATTTAAAAGCTGATTGGGAAGAAAACAGGAGAGCATGGACAATGAAAAATGTCAAAAATATTAGATGTCCGTTATTTTATTTTATAAACGATTATAATTTGTGTCCACTAATTTTCTGATTAAACATCAAACCCTTCGATGTTTTTCCAGGATTCAATACCCAAAACAGTCGATACGAGGCTGTCACTTTTCTGTCATGTCTGTTTTGTCTTAAGCATAAAACGCTCTAGCCGAAAATATGTTTGCAAGGCCAAAATTCCATATAAAAAAAAGGGTTGCAAACATGCTCGAAATGTTTTTGTAAGGCCATTCCTAAACCTATGTACGCTGCACCTAAATATGGGCAGCTCAGAATATTTTCTGGAGTTTTCCAACACTGTTTGGTCAACAGATGGCAGCTTTATTTTGACCTTTCAAAACATCGATTGAATCAGTGTTTCGACTAGTCGAAATCTTTTTGAACAGAAATGGCGACCAACAAACAGCAAAATAAGAGCCGAATTGAGATCTTTGAACACAAAGAGCGAATTAGACTGATTAAAGAGGTGCAACAGAGGTGCAACAGAGGCCAATATTGTGGGGTTTGACCGACAGAAAACATTTTAATGGGATTTTTAAAATTAATAATTTTTAATTTAATAATTAGGGTATTAGTCGCTGCTACTGCCATATCTCGTCAATTTCATCCATTTTATCTTTTTTGTTGTTATCAATGTTATTTATTTGTTTGTTGTGCACAGCTGACGAGTAGTGTGACCTCAGCAGCATAAGACCAACAATCTCTCAACTTTTTAGTGATTTTTAGTATTATGCTGTCACACTAAAGTTTGTAAGGCCGGACTTCAAAAAATCGAACATTTCGAGCGCACAAAATGTTATCAGCTAGAGCATACTACGCTCTACGTTGTTGAGCTGCCCATGGGCGAACATGGGCTTAGAAATAGCTTTACAAAATAATTTCGAGCCAGTTTGCAACCCTTTTTTAATGTAGAGTTAATACCTTTCAAACATGATTTTCAGTTAGAGCTAGACTATGCTTAAGGGTAGTTGATGTTTTTAATTCATTTTAGCTTAGGTCACTGTTACTACGTTTGTTAAATCAAAATTTCCCTCTTTACACTACACATGACAGATATTTTATGAAGATTTTACACACTGTACAGACACTAGCACTGGATGGATGATGATTTTCTGTCAATCATATTCATAATCATAATCATAATAAGAGATAATCCGGAATCCAGTTGGCATTTGTCGTCTATTTAAAATAAAAACTTAAAACACATTTCACGTTCCACTAAAAAGAAACAGTTGTACTATTCCCACATCCGTTTATTATTCATAAGCAAGCAAAACTGATCAGAATGACCTTTTTTTTCTTCGTTCATGACCTTGGGCAATTTGCGTAAACATTTTGCAGAAAAAGGGCGACAACACCAAACGGTGCGCCTTTACTTTTGCCCCTCCGCGTCCCAGATCTCCACGACATTCGTGATTTTATGTTGAAATTATTCCAGCACTTACGAGATTTGTTTCACAATTTTGTATGTTATTTTAAGCAATAAAAACACGTTTGTTTTGGAAAACGGTACAAATTGGTCACGAGATTTGTTTCAAGACTGGCAGAAATTCCTTTTCGTTCTTGTTCTCTCCTCTTTGTTTTCGTTTCCCTTACGCTCGTGTTTCTTCTTGTTTCTTTAAAGTTTTCGTCCTTCTCTTTCGATGCAGGCGGAGCTTGTTTCTGCTTTTTCTTATTTCTTTCTCTCCTCTCGCTCAAAACAAAACAAACAGCACACACACATGTAAGGCGGCGGCCATTAAAACTCACACGTACGCTCGAGAATGACAACCGAAGAAAAACAGAACGGCTGCAGTAGTTTTGTGCAGGCGCGCTCGCTTGCTCTCAAGGCAAAACGCTTTCTGCTCTACTCTAACCTGCAACTTTCTGCTTAATTCTGTTCGCCTGGTGAAAGAGCTCAAAATTTGAGCTCCTTTCAAGGAGCGCGCTACCTAAAAGTGGCGCATTCGAAATTTTCAAGCTAGAATTTTGAAAATTTTACCAGAATTTTTGTTGGAATTTTCTCAATATTTTAAGATTTTTTTCAGAACGTTTTTCCTAACTTCGCAACGCGTGGGCCAAATTGCACCAAACCAATTTCAGAATAAAGTTTATTATTTTAGCTAATTTTGGATTTTGTTGCTTTTTCGAATTTCGTTTTTCAAATATTTTAAATTGATTTTTTAAAATTCTAGAGAAATGACATGGGACCGAAAACTTATCGGTTCATATTAACATACATTTAACATTTATGTTAAATTGAATACTGAAATGTTAAATTTAATTACTGAAATGTTAAATTGAATACTGAAATGTTAAATTTAATACTGAAATTTTAAATTTAATACTGAAATGTTAAATGTTGGCAGTGCTGCCAGAACAAGGTGGCTATCCAAATCCAAATGGCAACAACTGACCAAATGACCAACTGAACTAAATGACTGATTTAGTCCACGACTGAAAAATGAAGGATTGAACTTGGTCAGCAAATTGAACTAAAAAGCCCAACTCTACACTTTACAGAGTTTGATTAAATAACTTTGCAAAATGAAATTCGAGGTGGGCTAGTCACACCTGAATTTATTAACTCATATTTGGAACCGGTTCTTTTGGGGATTGGCCCTTATTATAATATATCACCCGTAGTCCAAATTTTTTTTTCAACATTTTTTTATTTTGTAGTAAAGATATGATTAACAGTGTATTAAATATTTAATGACAATGCTTTTGATAAGTGTGAATAATTCTGCGGTGCTATCTTGACATATATTGTAGGAATACCATGAATACGTGTATCGCGACCGTCTGCACAAAAACTAAAGCTAGTTGACACAGAACTCTTGAAATGCATAGCAATCAGCATTTATACATGAGTGTCGGCCATGTTGGCTTAACACTCGCCATTTGCAGCAAATTAATAAATAAAGTAAAATTTAGTAAAAAGATAGCTGGCGAACAATCCAAATAAAGATTTCGTGAAATATGGGATATCGAATCACATTAAGGTTACTACAGCCAACAGCTACTTGAAGAGCTATTTGCAATTTTCATAAAACATCCACACCATGGATAATATTAAAACGATTTACAAGCGATGTGCAATAAACTGTAAATTTGTTTTGTATTAATGAACTGTTCGATTAATTATATTGTTTGTGACCGCTTCCGTGAAATAAATAACTTCTTAAAGTGTACAAATGTTGTGGTATGTGCGTATGCATTCATATATAAGTAAATTCGTACATATGTATGTGCATACATAAGAATCTTACCTACATTTCCCTTGCATACATATGTATGTGTGTATGCTCATATGCAAAGTTTGTACCACATTCGAGAGTTACAATATTTAAACTGCAATTTGCAATTGTATATGTTTACAAACAAATATTATATCCTAAAGGATATTTTTGTTTCTCCAGATTTTGAGGACTTCGCTTACATTGAAACAATATTTGTATATGCTCTGAGGTAGCACAATAATTTATCTCTATAATGGGGGACCGTGACATCCCAAGTGTTCCCGTCACAACATTAGCTGGCCTAACCAGCACTTCGGATTGTAAGTAGTCATTTTAGTCTTGACTTGACTCTTCCATTTAATAATTGAAATTGTATTTTTTTAGTGCTCAGCGAATTACCAGTGTCGGATTCCCTTCAGAGCGCAGCATCGTTTAATAAGTCGCTACTATTCCATTCGCTGGTGGCCAATGAATCCAATAATTTATTGTCTGTGCGTGATGAAAACCTCGTAAGACAATTAGTGAACGCCATCGAGCAAACGAACTCTGACAATATGTACGTATGGCTATATAAAAAAAAGTGCACTTAAATGATGATAATAATCGTATATTCACTATCTACCCACAGAGAACTAAAGCCGCAATATAGCATTCAACAACATGGTGCTAACATTAGTACATATCCTGAACTATTGCAGGGTATTTACAACTATCGCCCAACTGTATTTAACACGCCCCGTAGAACAGGTAATTAATTATGGTTAAAACTGTTGTACATAATATTAACAAGCATCTATATTTCTTTTTAGTAATCAGCGACAATACGTCACAGCAACATCTCATCCCGGAACATCCACAAATGGAGAGCACTGTGCAATGTCAGTCCATTGGGATTGATAATGAGATATGTCAAACAGCTTACAATTTAAATCCTGACCATAATCAGCATAGGCAATCGAAAGATTATATACAACAATCAATGAGGTGGGTGTGAAAATGCAAATTTAATCCGATATGAAACGTGTAGATCAGGAAATGGATAATGAACAGAAGAGTCTCTGGAGTCTTAAAGTATTCACTGAAATACTTCACTATTCACTGAAATATTTATTGTTTGCAGAGAAGATCTCTACGTTTTGGATCTATCTTAATTAAACTTGTAATATGTTAAGCAATATCACAGATTGTGGTGTCGTGATTGTCTTGTACATCCGCGCTAAACTTGGGTAAACTCAGATTACTATGTATATCATACAAATGCCAAAGGCACGATCAGTTCAAATGTATTCAATAGATTTGCAAGAGTATCAAATTTTTTGTGTGGCGTAGATGATTTAATAATTTTAATATTTCAATAAGTTGATGCTAATCCCTTCCAATTATTTTAAACTTTTAGCCATGACGTTGTGAACATCTTACCAGGGCCAATATTAAATAGGAATCAAGAGGAGCCCATTCAAGTGCAACAAATGCCGGCAATGGATGTTGTCCAGCCAACTCTAACGATGCAGGAAGAGCATCAGTCGTCTGTGATCCATGCGGTGAATCAACATGGACACCAAACGCAAACCTATCCGAATCAGCATAAAGAACAGAATGATCAGACAGACACAAGACCATCCATCTATCTTCATCATAATCATCATCAAGTTAATCAGCATCAAGTCAATCAGATTTCACAATTAACAGACACAATACAACAGGCGACGTTTCAATCTCAAATACCAACAACGACAACGTCGACGATACAAGGAAATTTCCAGAATGTATTAAATCTTCAAAGACAACAGATTGCCGAAGTAGCTGCCGCACAGAATCAAGAACAACAACAACAACAGCTTTATGTTAAACCTCAATCGCCAGTTCAACAACCATTTATACCCGCTGCAACAATTCACGGTAGCAGCACATTTGGCAGTGAATTCAATCCGACATCAACAGCAACTTCAACGTCCACATCTTCAAGCGGCAAATCCCAGGTTCGGGTATGTATAAATCGTCTTAACGTTGAAGATGCTCGTCTTATGCAGCAGAGTATTAAAAAGTTTGTACAAAAGTCACCAGAATATGCTAGAAATCTGGGGTTGCTACAGGAATCAACAACAAACAAACACAATGACAGTCAAAGATATTTGACTGGTGAATTCAATTCCGTTCCTACAACTGAAGCTACAAATGCTGCTAGCGCACAATCTTCTGCTTCTGCTTCAGTTGATATGTTTACTGTTATAAAAGCTGATGAGAAACGAGGTGGCACTAAAAGGAAATTGGCTATTTCACTTGGGGATATTCCTCCAGAGCAAATATGTGAGTTTATCTTTTATATTCCCCTTTATAATCTAGTTTTAACTTTGTCGTATTATTCATACATTTTAGTTTCAAAGCCGAAATTGCGTCGCGTCGAGCGAAATATATCGTTATCAACACCAAAAGGTACAAAAGAAGAAGTTACACGTTCGCAAACCTATCAACAATTTATGAGAAACATGGAACAAATTATTGAAATGTTGGATGACACGGAATCGCCAAATTTTGATTCAGGTAAAGGAGCAAGTAACTAATATATTTGTTTATTTAATGACAACTTAAGGCAGCCAACAAAAAATTTGTTGAAAATAAAACTAATAACTATGATTTTAAATTAACATAAATTATTTATTGAGCCATAAATATTTTTCTAAAAGGTATAAATGTTTAAGAGTCGGACAAGACAATTTTTAATGGTTGCAATATATGTTACAAGTACTGGGAAACGTCCAAGCAACTTTATAAATTAGTTACTTAAAAGATATGTATATTTTAAATCTATTTACAGAGGATGTCGATGAGAATATTGAGTGCATTTCACCAAAACTTCTTAACACAATGAGTGATGATGTCGCCAAATTGAAGGCCAAACAAGCGCTGGATTCAATACCTAAAAACAAATTAACGCTTCTCATTAATTACGCCATGCGAAATGTTTACTTGGCCAGAAACTATTCAGCGGGGCCGGTATGTAATTATATGTGATTAAATCAATATCATGTGAATAAAACAGTTTTCTTGCTTTTGTAGGAAGACGATGATGAAATTGTTGACGATGAAGTCATAGATAAAATATTAAATGCAATGGATGCTTGTTTGCTCATTTGCAACATTTACTCGACAGTGAGCGACCTGAAGTTTTTGCAGGAGGATAATATCTCACACATCATTAAATTTGCTCAATTTCAACTGCGTGAAACCATATTTCCACTACATGATCCTGTATACACTGTGAAAAATGTGAAAAAATCGAGCCAACGTAAAAAAACAAAGTCACATCAAAATCATCATCGCAGTCTGCAGATTTTTTACTCCAAAGTTGTTGAACTTTTGAAGGTTTTTGTGGCACTCTTCGACAAATGTATTTTTGTCGATACCATAGTATTACCATTGTCAACGCTCGCTATAGAGCCGTTTTTTGTTGACAATATTGAGACACTGCAATTTGTTTGCTTGGAGCTGGTTACAACCGTGAGTACAATGCGTAATTCAATATTAAAATTATTTTTTTTAAAAGTCCATCTAAAAGAAGTCGAGATATTGATTTATTTAAACTCAATACTGTGATTTGGATTTTTAGCTAGCTCAAGGTCTATCACAAGTACTTATTTATTTAAAGCAAACATTGCTGCCTCTAGTTAACTAACTAGTTACAATAGATATTACAGTAATATAAGAATTTAAAAAGACCCGATGGGGGAATTTTATTTCCAGTCCAGCCCCTATTCACAGCCAAGATCTGTCAGTGGCGTTATTAGAGCCTAATTCTGGATAGGAAAAGTGAAGAAATAAAGATAGATTAAATAAATTAGACTTAATTTATAACTTAAAATTGAAGGTAGAGTGAGGATGAAAAATGCAACCCAATGGGGAAAGTTTATTAGCCGGTCCGGCAAGCTATGCCCCTGTTCACAGCTGAAGTTGGTTGCAAATTTCATAGGAAATAGAAAAAGATAGGACATCAAGTGTAAAAACAGAAGTATTAAGATCAAAAGAATAAAGAATTTGAGTAAGAGAAAGAATAGGATAGACAGAATTGAGGTGTAAGACACAAAGTTATAGTTGGCCAGAAATGGACATTAGGTGAATAGAGAATAGAAATCTTAATAGAAGACAGAGAGTGCTCCAACGAGAACACATGAAAAAGTGAGTTATAGCAGGTGCATAAAACACGAAAAGGATTGTGCAAAGCATAATCAGCATAATAATCAATAGGCACCTAATTGTTCTTATATTGAGGGGACCAAATACATGAGCAATAGAATATCTAAGCCCATAACTCGAATTTGCAAACCCCAATTTTATTTTGAAATGATGCAACTGTTTTTAAATATATTTCTTGTTTATATTTTAGATATTTCGAAAGGAGAGATATGATAAAATCCGAAACAGTATCCTGGGCGATATATTATCATCGATTGATCGCTTGCCTTCGTCGAAAAAGAATCTACGGCCGTATAAGCTTACAAACAACGGTGGCAATATTCAAATGGTTACGGCACTTGTGCTCCAATTAATTCAATGTGCAACAATTTTGACAGATTCTCTAGCTGATATCGGTAGAGCCAACGCCAAAGTTCAAACCATTCATGATTTCGACGATGATCTTCCAAGTGGCGCATCACAAATAATAAAGCCAAATCAAGATATTCTCGTGCTTAAGAAATATGATGTCGCTGTCAGTATTGGTGGTAACTTTTTAACTACATTTTTAAACAAATGCAAGTCGCGCAACAACGAAACCGACTTTCGGCCGCTTTTCGAGAACTTTATTCATGATCTTTTGGCTACCGTTAATAAGCCCGAGTGGCCAGCCTCTGAACTGCTGCTTTCACTATTGGGAACCATGCTGGTCCGCTATGTGTCGGATAAGTCTATAGAGCAAAGTATTCGACTTGTCTCCTTAGATTACTTGGGAATCGTTGCGGCTCGGTTGCGCAAAGATACGGTCGAGTCACGATGTAAAGTAAATATAATTGATTCTATGATTAAATCAATTAAAGCTGAGCAAGAAAAGGAAGGTGATCTTATCCTAACTGATGTAAGTATTTTTTAATTTTTAATTTTTGTAATGTCTTTAACAAAATGTATTGAAAATTGTAGTCAAAAATTGAGCTTCATCCGGAAGAACAACGTACGGAATTTTTGCAAAAAATACTCCTCGATTTTCTGGCCGTTAATGCACAGGAGGAGAACTTGATTTGGGACTATGCTCGTCATTTTTACTTGGCTCAGTGGTATCGGGATGTCATTTATCAACGACGTCGAATAAAGGAGGGCGAAAAGGGATTTGCTTCAAAGAAGCCAAAATCTCGTTTAAAACAAAGATCTGGTAAGTTTTGAACTATTATCTAATGGGTCTAAAATAAGAACTTTAAAAATTCAAAATTGATTTTTATTATAAAAATTAATATTAAAGGTTATTTTCAATTTTTATTATACAAATAAAATTGTGTGTATTATATAGATAAAAAAAAGTATATTATAGGAGGTGTACATTAGAAAATAAGCTTAATTTTTTTTTATTTTTATAACACAAATTGCTTTTGATTTGTTGATAACATTTATTCAGTAGAAAAAATAAATTACTTTTTATACTAGAAATTCATAATTTTTCAATTAAAACTACGTACTCAACCCAAAATTATTTCTTGAATTTTTTCACTATTGCAAATTATTATTTTATATTTTGTTTAACTCAAATCCTTTTAGCAATCCCTGGAAAAAAATAATTCAATCGTAATATCTGTTTTATCTAATTCAATAATTTTCTATTATTTAAGGAGACTATTCAGACACCTCTGACTCTGGATCCTGCGATGAAAATGACCCTGAAGACTCTAATAAAAATGGAAATCGTGCTGTCGACGCTGTTGACTATGAACTTAATTTGGAAATTTTTAATGTTTTGGAAGAACGGAAAAAATACTTGATCAGCAAAATAAAACCGTATTCGACGTCGGGCGAACACAACCATACATCACTTCAACACATAAAGACTTATATAGATTATAACAATGCACAATTGATAGCACAATATTTGGCTACCAAGCGACCATTTAGTCAATCATTCGATGGATGTCTAAAAAAGATTATATTAGTCGTCAAGTAAGCATAACATTCTTAAACTAATTATTAAACATATCCATAATTAATGCAAAATTCCTTGAATAACAGTGAGCCATCAATTGCTGTAAGAACACGTGCAATGAAATGTCTGGCAAACATAGTCGAGGTTGATCCATTGGTTCTCAAGCGAAAAGACATGCAGATGGGTGTTAACCAAAAATTTCTCGACACGGCTATATCGGTACGAGAAGCTGCAGTTGATTTAGTTGGAAAATTTGTGCTTAGCAATCAAGAATTAATAGATCAATACTATGATATGTTATCTACTCGAATATTGGTAAGTTGTTTCCTTGACATTAAAATTGCATCGATTATAAATATATTTTTCCATCAGGACACTGGTGTTTCAGTGCGGAAACGTGTCATAAAAATACTGCGCGATATTTGTATAGAATATCCAGATTTCGAAAAGATTCCCGAAATCTGTGTGAAAATGATTCGACGGGTTAATGATGAGGAGGGCATCCAAAAACTCGTCACGGAAGTGTTTATGAAAATGTGGTTTACACCGTGTATAAAGAATGACAAGGTATTTCTAAATTAATTCATTTTTTACCGGTATTTATTATCAATGTAATTTATATTATGCAATTACAGCACGGCATACAGCGCAAGATAAATCAAATTATTGATGTGGTAAACACGGCTCATGACACGGGCACCACTTGGTTGGAAGGACTCCTAATGAGTGTAAGTATAAACAGTTTGTCAAGTAACTTTTTAACACGATACAAATTTACACATTTTATTTTGCACAAGTAAAATATCAATTATTGGGCTTATTTTTTATTATTATAGTCGCTTATTGTTCTTAAAACCAGGTTAAGCACTTTTAAAATAGGTTCAACAATTTTTAAAATGAAAAAAAAAATATGTGAACTTTTTATTTTGTCAAACCCAGTGACTGTAACAGTTATAATTTTTGTTATATTTCTACTTCTTTAATTTTATAAAATTAGACAACAGATAACTGCAACTTTTTATTTAAAAACACGAAAATTATACCAGGTTATGATTTTTATTTAATTCATTAGAAATTTATGATTATTTTTATCTTTAAAGTATACATATTCTTGATGAGCATTAACTGCCGAGTTGATATAGCCATGTCTGTCTATCCGTCCGTCGGTGTGATCACCTTAATCTCAGAGACTATACGAGCGAGATCCACCAAATTAGGCACACAGACGCTCCCACTAATCGCGAAAAACCACCATACACAGTGTCTAAAACGTTTCTGCAACGATTTTTTGCTCCAAATCGGGCAAACAGATCGACAGTAGTGACTTTTTATACCCTGTGCCTATTGAAAATGGTCAGATTTGTGTGATGTATGTAACAGGGAGAAGGAAGCATCTCCGACCCCATAAAGTATAAATATTCTTGATCAGCATCAACAGCCGAGTCGATTGAGCCATGTCCGTCCGTCTGTTTGAACGCGTCGAACTAAGAGACTATACATTTGGTATGTAGTAGGTTGCTCGATACCGAACGCAGATCAAGTTTGTTTTTAATTATGGATCAGACCACTATATCATATAGCTGCCATAGGAACGATCAGTCGATCAGTTGTTTGAGATATCTCTACCAAACTGACAGAATATGCAAACGGGATTGCCCCATACGTTCTGATCAAATTTGGTTAAAATCGGACCACTGTATCATATAGCAAATTCGAGCGGCGTTAAATATTTATGTTTTATATGCTTACATGCATATTACTAATTCTATTATAACCAATATTCTATTTTATGGATACTGGCACAGGGTATCTTACAGTCGAGCAAACTCGACTGCAGCCGCGCCCACTTGTTTTTATCTAAATTGTAACATAACAACACAAGTATAATGATAAAGAACAAAACCAAACCTGATGCTAGGTGGTAGTGACTGTTACAAGTTTTGAAGCAATCCGAGCGCCAAAAAGTTTTTAACGGGTATCTTACGGTCGGGTTCTCACCATAGCCTTTCCCGCTTATTGGTATTGTTAATTTAATTGAATTTCTTTGAATTTAGATCTTCAAACCAAAAGAAAATATGCTAAAGCTGGATGGAAGTGCTCAGGAGCCGGTGAAAAAGAATACAGAACCGCCACAGGAGATTGTATTAGCTTGCCAACAATTAGCTGATGGTCTTGTTGACCGACTAATTGAATTAGAAGATACCGACAATGCACGGATGCTGGGCTGCATAACCACACTTCATCTGTTGGCCAAAGTACGCCCTCAACTATTGATTCGGCACGCTATGACAATAGAACCATATTTGAACATAAAATGCCATTCATCGTCCGCTGCTAAATTTATTTGTGCTGTGGCCGATATTCTCGAAAAGGTTGTGCCACTTGTTAACAACGCTAGTGAATCATTTTTGGCATCGTTGGAGGAACATTTGATGCTTCTTGTGGTATCACGTAACCAGGCTGAAGTGACAAGTTGTGTTTCCTGCTTGGGAGCCCTCGTCAATAAAATAACAAAGAACTATAAATTAATTCGCGACTGTTTTCAGAAGTACGTATTAATCACCAGCTTTATTCATACACCTTATTAAAAAAATCCATTTCTTTTAGGTTCTACCGAGTACTCGATTTATCCCGAAATCAAGTAGTGCAAAACGGTTTTAATATAGATCATATTTACACGCCCAGTTTTCGGAGAAGTCTATTTACAATTGGTATTCTAATGCGGTATTTTGATTTTAAATCCCCCAATACTCTAGGTAATTAATAATTAATTTTACTATTTGCACATTTGAATTAAACACGAATCCTTCGTTAGGTGAATCTAATAATGGACTTCCCGCTTCAATATGCGACAATGTATTTGAGTGCTTAATGTTCTTTTGTGGTTGCTCCAATCATGAAATTCGAAAACAAGCACTTATATCACTTGGCTCCTTCTGTGTTATGAACGATGATTATCTGACGCGATCAGAGCTTAAGCAATTTTACTGTGATTTACTAAGCTCATCCTCAAACGATGGTGGCATTAAAATTATTTGTATGCGTAATATTTGGATTTACCTGACTGAATCCGAAATGTTTATGCACAACAAAGAAAAAGAATGTAAGTATACTTTTAAGCGATTCCCCATAAGAATTTTGACAAAAACACTAAATTGGAAAAAAATACTAGAAATCTGGTAATCTGAAAACCAAATTTAGACAAAATTTATGAGGAAAAAAAAGCTGGAAAATAAAGATTGAAAAGTCAATAATTTAAAAAGTTCGAATCAAATACTTAAAAAGTTAATTCAACTAGAGTCCGAATAATCAAAGCTGTTTTTCCCTAATATTAAACAATCAGATTTTAAACAAATAATTTCTGCACTCTAAATAGTTTTCTTCTTTGAATTTTTTAGTATTTATTTGTAATTTTATTTTCTATTAGTTTGTTATTTTGTAATACTATTTTAAACTAATGCTTGACATATGTTTTTAGGGGAAAAGCAATCAAAACATGAGGACCTTAAGGAGATGAATGACGTTTCGTCTGGAATGGCGAGCCGAATCATTCAACTTTATTTGGAAGAAATTCTAGACTGTTTCCTAAATCGTGATGACACAGTGCGTCTTTGGGCAGTGAAAGTCGTGCAAATCGTTCTGCGGCAAGGCTTGGTGCATCCAGTCAGAATGGTGCCCTATTTGATATGTCTGAGTACCGATTGCAAAGTCGAGGTTAGTAACAAATGAGCTAATAATATAACTAATGATTAATTTAAAATTTAATTGTTTACAGTCGGCGCATAGAGCGGATGCCTTGTTGAAAGACATTGACAAAACATATTCGGGCTTTGTAAATATGAAAGTTCAATTTGGACTTCAGCTTTGTTTTAAACTGCAAGAAGTATTGCAAGTAAATAACAAGGCGAAAAATGAAATAATTCGTGGTTATGCGTGAGTTACCCAAAAAAAAAGTCTACATCGAATTGTTAAACTAAATTCTTTTTAAATATTTACAGTAAACGCGGACCAGATCTAGTGACAACGGCTTTAAACGATTTCTTGTATACCTTGTTGCGAACAACAAAACCGCAACGACGCGCCTTGGTTCAAACCGTAACGAAGCAATTTGATGATCAAAAAACATCGTTACAGCAAATGCTATATATTGCTGACAATCTCGCCTACTTTCCATACGCTGTACAGGATGAGCCTTTATATCTGATTCATCAAATTGATTTGCTGATATCCATGGCTGGCACACATTTGTTAACCACATTCAAAGAGCATCTCAGACCAAGTGATAAGGGAGGAGACGTCCTTGAAGATGATGACGATGAGGAGGATCCACATGTACTTTTTAATCGATTACCTGAAGATATGACCGAAATCAAAAAGTGCATAACGTCCGCCCAAGCGTGTATGCTACTGTTGGTACTGAAAGAACATTTAAAGGAAATGTACGGACTGACCGATGGCAAAATATCGCGATATTCGCCGTCTGAGCAAAAAATATATGAAAAAGCTGTAACTCGTCGAAGTGTGGCCGATTTTAATCCCAGAACAACAATTGATGTGATTAAAAAGCAACAGTCTCAAAATTATTCAAACACTGAAGCTGAAAGCCTTTTGAGACCTCTCAACGATGATGAAAAATTAGATCTTGTCGTTAAGTACTTGGACGTAAGTACCATAAATTTATATATTATTTCATCACTTTTTATTGCTATTTATTTATTTTTCAAATATTTTATTTCCAATTGAAATTGTAGTTCAAACAGCTTATGCTCAAACTGGATCCGGAAGATGCAGATTCTGATGCAGATGAATCTCGCGAAAAATCGAAATTGAATAATTCAGGAACAATGGATGATTCAATGAATCAATCATTGAATACTAGCAGGACGGGACACATACTAAATGAAAAAACGAACTCTGTTTCCGCGCCGAACGTTAACAATAGCAACATCCAATCGTCAACGATAGTTCCACCTACGGTAAGTTTATAGTCAGCATAAAAGATTTAAATTTTGTTAATAAATAATTTGTGATGTAGGAAAACCTAGCTAGCGTGACCACGCCCACGCCCACGCCTCGATCCACAAAACCAGCACCCTCCCCTGCTAAATTACTCGCGCGAAAACAGAGCCAACAGCGAAGTAAAAAGAAACGACGCAAAATTGTGTCGTCCGATGAAGAAGATGATTACAGTGGCGAAGACTATGCGTGAGATAAACTGCTTTAGTCTTGTTGGTTAAACCATTTATTTTATTTTTTTTAAGAGAAATAATAGAGAAGAGGAGAAGCACAGAAAATAATATTAGATCCGTAGGCTAAAAGTGTAATAATGATCTTAAGTAGTGCTACATGTATGTATGTATTATTTATTTTCTAAAATAGTAGTGTATAAATAGCAATAAACATTAACTTTAAACTTATCTAAAGTAAGCAAAATATCTTTTGTAGTATACGAATTCAATCTTAGTTGTTGTTTTGAGCAAAACAATATAATAAAATACTAAACGTGTATATTTTTTATATCGTATCGTAATATTATTATTATATAGTATTGTTTAGCAGTCATATGTACTCTAGGCTCAGCTACAATAATTTGGTACACCGAAGTTTATATACCCGTGCAGATTGACACGATTCAAGTTTCAGCATTGATCAAAACTGTAAAAAGCTAACAATGTCTATAAGGAGCTGCATTTGTATGTTTAAAAAATAATAAAGTTTTCATTCGGGTGATCATTTCTGAATCATATTAAAATGGTCTGGTTCTTATCAGACCTATTAAAATATAGTTAATCATTTAATACACAAATTTTTTAAATTTTTAATTTTTTTAAGCGCAAACTACTTTGACTCTTTATATTCCTACCACAATGTAATAAGAGTGTCTACAAGGCTAAAAAAAGAGGAATTTGTTTTACTCATGTTAAATAAAAAGCGAGAGCACACACACATATTTAAAACAATAGACGCCACTAAAGGTAACGTGGTAAATGGCGAAGCTTTAATGGATCCCCACTACTATGGATCAAATTCAGCCATATCGAATAATGTACATTATTATAATTCATAGTTGCGAAATTTAAGCTGTAACTAACTTTATTTAAAGTCGCACATACTTGTACATAAATCTATATTTATATAATTTAAGCAATGATGCAGATATTATAAATATTTAATAATATATGTAGCTAAATTAATGTTGAATAAAAATCTAATAATAAGATCCAAATGGTCAGAGTAATTCAAAATCTGATTTGTTTCTAAGTTAAAATACTTAGGTAGGTCTGAGTAAAAATTTAAACTGTAATTCTCTGAAATTATGTTAATTATAAATAAGGTAAGTGTTATCGCACTTTTGTCTTATTACACTTATTTTCAAAACAAATTTGAATTGCGGCTTTTTTGAATACAAAAAGTTGATTATGCTTGCTCGCATCCTGAGGTCCTACAAATGTTGCAGTTAAATCAAATATTTCGGGCTATTAAAATGACGTGTAATGGTGCCGGGAAGGAGCTGCCAAATATATTTAAGCTACTTCAGTTGCAGAGTTTGGGACTGTGTACAAATAAATGATGCGTTGTGGAACGAACAATCCTCGACCCAACAAACTCTGAAGACTACGCGTCCCAAGCCATTACCTCGTTGTTCAAAAAAGAAGTACTCTATATGTGGATCTGGAGAAGAGGCGTTACATACAGGAGCAGGGCAATAAACTTAAATATTTACGGTGTTCACTTTACCTTAGCAGCCTTGCAGGTTGAAAACGTTGCAAGCTTGCTGCGAGAACAGTCACAATTTTTTGTTTAAGCCAAAAAGTATGCCATAAAAAGCTATACAATCATTAAAAGTATGCAATATAAAAACATTTAAATCATTAACCAATTCTATCACTATATAGCGTATTACTCCGCGATTTATCCATAGATTCTCAAAAGCAATAGCCTATTTTATTCGTAACAGTGTCGGCTATACGTTAAACTTTTAAAATTAATTTTACCTTGGCGATATCTATTTTTTCTAGGGCAATTTGTGAGCTATCGAGACCCAAAAATCACAAAAAAACCGGATTTTGGAACTTTTAAAAGTCGCTAGCTTCTAAACTGCTAAGCCGATCTCAAAGCTATATGAAAGAAAGTTGTAAAGAGATTAGTTACCTTTAATTTGAGTGCTCTTTTGACCACATCAGTAAATTAGATCTTGTGGTATACTCTAAAATGTGAGAGCATGTTCGAAAATTTGGAAAAACATGAATATTTCGAAAACGCTACCATAAAAAAATTTTTAAGTGCGATTTTTGTGTTTAGTGGACCAAAATCCACAAGAAAAGTGCACTCAGACATGAAAAGCAAAATGGCTGTAAACTAGTGTTATTTTTGATTTTTTTAGATTATTTAGTAAAAATCAAATTATTTTAAATTTTCACAATCAAAGTAGCCAAAGCGTTTGATTATAGTTGCTCTTGTAGACCTCTTGAGCGCTCCTCTTATCGACCGTATCCTCATAAGGAAGGTTTAAGATATGCATCTTCGAAAGCGTCATCTGCTGAAAAATCGCAATCGCTCTCAAATAATGGTCGTGCCATTTTATCCTAAATTAAAAATGTTGTGTTATGTTTTTTACAACTGTTTCGCCAATAATTCTTAACAAATATTATTACACATTTCGATTATTCAGAAAATCCACTAAAATAAATTCACTTTTTACACAAAAAATTTCGTCAAAGCAGATTTTGTAACAGTCTTAACACAACAGGGGAATCGAACCTCAACATTGAAAGTTTGGAGTATAACAGGTCGGCAACTCTAACTAGTGAGCTACGGGATTATTCTAGCTACTCCTGCTTTCTTCTGAATTTAACTGCTTTAGACAGCACAAAAAGCAATTATAATCAAAAGCTTTGGCTAATCAGAAAAAATCAAAAATAATCCGAAATACTCAAAACGATTATATTTGATTATTTTTGATTTTTTCTGATTATTTTTGAATAATCGTAATAATTTTAGATTTTTCTTTATTTTTTCTAATCGTAATCATTAAATAATTGGGCAAAACCCAAAATAATTGTAATTTAATCATTGGTTCGACTTTTAAACAAAAATAATCTAATTACTAATGATTATGATTACTAATCCTTATTTAACAGGTATGATGCAACCATATGCTAAGGAAAACATGCCCTAAAGATGGGTCTTTCAACAGGATAACGACCCAAAACACACTTCAAAGCTGGTCAAGGCTTGGTTTACGGAAAACCAAATTAACGTTATGAGTTGGCCAAGTCAGTCTCCTGAAAATCTTTGGGGGGACTTAAAACCCCGAATAGGAACGAAAACGATCAGAAATGCCGAAGAATTGTGGGAATTGGTTTAAAAAACGTGGGATGAGATTCCAGTGGAGACTTGCCGGAAACTTAGTAGTAACTTAGTTCGAGAAAAATAGAACTGATTCTATCTTGCCTGTGTTCGATTGAACAATTCGACAATGGATGGCAGTGTTGGTGCAAACATCATTTGTCAAAAGTTTTCGTAGCGTAAACAAGGGCTAAAAATGCCGAAGAAATGTTTGCTAGAGTTTATTTATTGCCTGCAAAATTAACCAGCCCTGTGTCATGCAAATAGTGAGACATATAAGAACAAAAATATGCGACACAAGTCTTTTTTTTCTCTAAATATCCATCAAGGCAATGACTGTATCGTCGTCCGATGACATGTTTATTCTCTGAAAATTTTCTACAAATGATGTTTGCAAGCAATGTTTGAAATAGTTAGTGGGCGAATGTAATTCTTGTTCGACGAACAGTTCGTCAAACAAATTCGACTGTGGATGGCCTGCTTTAGAAGAATTGGTGTACTTATATTTTTGACCAACACTTATTTATGTTTTTTTGATAAAATTGGTCACATAATCTATATTTGAACTGAATACTGCCTTTGTTAAATATTTTAATAATGTACCATAAGTAAGAAAAAATAAAAGTGAAATGAATTTTCCCATAATGTCTATTAAAAAAGTTTTACGGGACTTCAAAGAAAGCTCATAGGCGTGTACTTATTATTTTGGACAGTAGTGTATGTACATAGATGTTAGAGTAGTGCATAAAAAGAAACAGAAAGTGTTATAAAATTTGTCGGGTATTACACCTATGCAACAAATAATTGACTGTAGTTTATTATATTTTTAATCAGACCTGTTCCGGTTTTCCCTTTCGGTAAGATTTTGCGGAAGTGAATTTCTTTAATCTGCTCTAATATCATTTCGGCGAAGTTCTACGGAAATTTCACTTTGAGCTGATGAGTTTAAGTCCGATAAAGTGAAAAACGAGCATTTTTAAAACTTAGCCTAAATGGAAAGTGAACAAATGCATTTCACAGTGAGTTTTATTTGGTATGAAGAATTGAGACATTTTAGCGCAATGTGCCGAGTGCCAAAATATTTTTTTTAAATTATTTATATGTAAAACTTAATATTATTCGTCACAAAATTGGATATCAGAAATTTTGGGGCATGAAAATGTTTTCGTCACTAGACTTCTACCTCGTAAAGAGGTTTTTTTATGGGATTTAATATTACATAAGTTTTTTTTGTTAATAAGTATGAAAATTACTTGTAATTCATTAGTTATGAAGTCATTTTCATACAATAAGTGCCTTTTAAGCAATTTTCAAAAAATTATAAAAAATACTAACGAATAGATATTTTGCAGTTACTATTTAAATTGTTTAAAGAAACTTTTTGCATCAAAACATTTTTTTTTAAAAACCGAGGAAAAAAGTTGAAAAAGTAGACGTTTACAAAAATTCGAATATTTCAATGGGTACTTAATGTATTAAGAAAGTTTTGCATCATTCGAAAGAAATTCAAAAGACCTTTCCATTGATACCAAACATTACATGAAGTAAGTTCAAAATTTGGCTAGAACTAACTTTAAAGGGTGCCAAAATACTTTTGGCCACCGCTGTATTTAAATCCTATAAAAAAAACCTCTTTACGAGGTAAAAGTCTAGTGAAGAAAACATTTTCATGCCCCAAAATTTCTGATATCCAATTTTGTGACGATAATTTTTAAATTTTACACATAAATTATTTTAAAATAAAATTTTTGTCACTCCTTTAAAGCTTGCTACGGACGTCGAAAAAAAGGCCTCGAAGAAAGCAAAATCCATAAAAAAAAAATGGCTGACGTAATGTGAAGAAGAAGAACTTGACATTTACATATCTCCGCTTGTCGATACGGAGGAAAAATAAAAACAAAGATGCCTGGTAAGGAACGGGCGTTGTCCACCAGCACTGTTTGAGAGGCCTCCAAGAACATCGAACTGTTTAGAGTTTCGCTATGTACATTAGGGTGGGTCAATTTTTTTCGACCCAATGCTGTTATCAAAATCGTAATCTACGGTGATTAAACCATAGGTCTAAAATCATTTTCGAGCTTCCGATTTTTAACGAGAAACTTTGCGTATTTTTTTGTCATTTTAAACACGCGTAGATACCTAAGCGAGTGCATAAAAAATATATTGTTTCACTTAACTTTTTTTTAAGAAAATTATAAATTTTTAAAAATATAAAAATAAAATAAAAAATTAAAATTTTATTTTTTAAATTTTTCATACATTTAAAAAAAAGTTTTAAATAATTAAAATTTAAAAAATGGCATTAATTTGCATTTGACCGTTAATTTACGCCCTTTTTAGCGCCACGCCCACTTTAATTTTATTTTCAAAAAATGCCTTGATGTATTGAGATTATGTACTTCTAGTTTCAACCCGATATCTAACCTAGTTCAAAAGTTACAGATTTTTGCCACCAACATTGGCAAAACAAACCGAAAATGGGTACAAAATACATGCAAAATACATATAAAATGGTACCAAATTTGTATGCATTTTGTACCTATTTTCGGTTGGTTTTGCCAATGTTGGTGGCAAAAATCTGTAACTTTTGAACTAAGTGAGATATCGGGTTGAAATTTGAACTATATATTTTCAATACTTCAGAGCATTTTTGGAAAAAAAATTGGAGTGGGCGTGGTACTAGAAAGGGCGTAAATTTACGGTCAAATGCAAATTAATGCCAATTTTTGTAATTTTATATTTAACATTTTTTTTTTTTAATTTAAAAAAAAATTTTAAAAATAAAATTTAATTTTTTTATATTATTGTTACATTTTTAAAAATTTTTAGTTTTCTTGAAAAAATGTTAAGTGAAACAAAATATTTTTTATGCACTCGCTTAGGTATCTACGCGTGTTTAAAATGACAAAAAAATACGCAAAGTTTCTCGTTAAAAATCGGAAGCTCGAAAATGATTTTAGACCTATGGTTTCTTGGGCAAATCTTCTTAGAATTCACCGTAGATTACGATTTTGATAACCGCAAGGTGCGTTTTTTTTGGTCCATACAAATTAACCCACCCTAATGTACATATATAGGAGATAAATGTCTGTAACACAAGTGAAAACGATGAAGAGTATTTAAATTTGGTCAATAGCGACGACAATATTGGTAGAATATAAGCAAGAACGAAAGCTAAAATTGTTTTTATAGATATACATTGGATAATTTTGTATTTTTTCATTAATTTAGAGGGAGAATTCACGTAAAAAGTTCTAAAGTGAAGGGTTCGCCCAATACGCGCTGTGCTATTATTTTATTCTATTAACTTTAATTTACATTTTTCATTCCATATTCTCTCCTCTTTTTGTCCAAATCTGATCTGCATGTTTAAATTTTTTAAATAAACCGCAGTTACCACTCAACTTTTTGTTATTTTTTCGTGTTGCTTTGGCAACACTGTCTTTCCGCTCGTCGACAGCGAAATATTGAGCATTTTCCGCCGCTAAAAAGCTTTTAAGCATACCTGTTAAATAATGACTAGTAATCATAATCATTAGTTATTAAATTATTTTTGTTTAAAAGTCGAACCAATGATTAAATTACAATTATTTTGGGTTTTGCCCAATTATTTAATGATTACGATTAGAAAAAATCAAAAAAAAATCTAAAATTATTACGATTATTCAAAAATAATCAGAAAAATAAAAAAAAAATCAAAAAAAATCGTTCTGACAGTTTCCGGATTATTTTTGATTTTTTCTGATTATTTCTGATTTTTTAGATTTTTTTAGATTATTTATGACAATTTGGGGAAAAAACAAAATATTTTAAATTTTCTCAATCAAAGTAGCCAAAGCTTTTGATTATAGTTGCTTTTTGTGCTTTCTAAAGCACTTAAATTCAGAAGAAAACACGATTAGCTAGAATAATCTCGTAGCTCACTAGTTAAAGTTGCCGACCTATTATTATTATTATCGTAATGGGGAAATCTGCACTGCGACCCTTTGGATCTATTGTGCCCCCTTCTGAGCCTATAGCTCATCCATCAACCCTAGTTCTCGCACGAAGTCGAGAATTTTTACCGGGTTGAGGTCTGCTATGTCCTCCTTCGGTAGGACATGTTTCCCTAGAAAACGACATCTACGTCTACATAGAGCAGTGCATTCTGCTAGTATGTGCATCGAGGATTCCTCCTCGCAATTGCAGAACCGGCAGGTTCCACTGCTTACAATTCCTAACTTAAATAGGTGACTTCTCAGTTTGCAATGCCCGGTCAAGAGACCGGTGAGTATTCTGAGTCTATTCTTCCCCAATGCGATTACTTGCTTAAATCGTTTTGGGTTATAGCTACCTAGGAGGTATTTGGCTTGCCTGAGACCTGTTGTCTCCGTCCAATGCGACTGCTGAAGTCGCCTCTCCTCTTTTCGTAGGTATTCCCGGATTGTGTGTCTTCCAATCCCACAAAACGGTCCAGGACCTATTAGGGGCCTGCATGCGCCCATTCTGGCTAGTCTGTCAGCTGCCTCGTTTCCTGCTAAATCCCTGTGGCCTGGGATCCATCTTAGGGTTAGCCTATTATGTGATCCCAGTTGGTTTAGCTTCTTTCGCACCTCATGCACTACTTTAGACGTTATTTTCGCCTTGCTGAGTGCATTGAGAGCTGCTTGACTATCGGATAGAATGGCTATGTCTCTATTCCGATAGTTGCGTTTGAGATTAAGATCAACACACCTCCCTATTGCACATACCTCAGCTTGGAAGATGCTGGTATATGTTCCTAGAGATTCATGGTAAGATATCCGAGGGCCTACAACTCCAAGTCCTGTGCCTTGGTCTGTAAGAGATCCGTCGGTGTACCATTTTATGGTGTGTTGACCCATTGGATGGACTTCATCAAGTGTTGTCCAGTCCTTCTTACTGCTCAGGTTCACTTTGAAATTCTGCTCGAACATAAGCTCGGCAGTCATTTCGTCCCTTGGCTGTAAAAGTAAGGGGAGATCATCTACTAGCAGACTCCAAAGTAAAGGAGACAAAACACCCCCTTGAGGACAACCCTTTGTGGTTGTGACAGTAACAGTGTTATCTTGAACTGTTGCCGTGGCTTGTCTAGACCCCAGCAGTGAGGAAATCCATCTGCCTGTGGTTGGGTCTAGGCCCCTCCTGGTCAGGGCAGCCTTGACAGCATCGTGAGATGTGTTGTCGAAGGCACCTTCTATGTCCAGGAAGGCGCATATGGCCACCTCCTTGTTTTCAACTACTGTGCTTAAAGTGCGGTGTAGTTGATACAGTGCCGTGTCAGTGGATCGGCCTACTCTGTATGCATGCTGCGTTGGTTGCAGCGGGGATTGCACCAGAAGAGTACTTCTTATCTTGTTGTCCACCAGTTTCTCCATCGTTTTCAGTAAAAACGATGTTAAGCTGATGGGTCTGAAGGACTTGGGGCTGGTGATATCTTTCTTCCCTGCTTTGGGGATGAAGACCACCCTAGCTCTACGCCACGCACTTGGTATGTATCCGAGTGCAAGGCTACTTATCATGATCCTTCTAAGAATGGGGAGGAGTAAGCCCTGCCCCTGCTGTAGAAAGGATGGTGATATCATGTCAAGGCCTGGCGATTTATAGGGCTGGAAAGTACCAATTGCCCACTGTAATCGTTCTGGTGTGACTGTCGACTTGGCAATTTTCCAGTCGGCAGACACTGGCCTAGACATGCTTCTTGCTTCGACTGTATCTTCTTGTACCGGGGTGCTTCCCGGGAAGTGTGTCTCAAACAAGAGCTCTAGTTTCGCTATGCTACTACCAGTGAAGGTGCCATCCCTTCGTTTCAAGGCTAAATTTGCCTCTGGTGTGCGCTTCGAAAGTGCCCTATGAAACCGGGCGCCTTCGGATGTGCTTTCTTTACTTTCGCAAAATTCGCGATGAGTTGCCGACCTATTATACTCCAAACTTTCAACGTTGAGGTTCGATTCCCCTGTTGTGTTAAGAGTCTAAATATCGTCAAAGCACAGTCTTAACGTAAGACTGTTACAATATCTTCTTTGACGATATTTTTTGTGCAAAAAGTGAATTTATTTTAGTGGTTTTTCTGAATAATGGAAATGTGTACTAATATTTGTTAAGAATTAATGGCGGAACAGTTGTAAAAAACATTACACAACATTTTTAATTTAGGATAAAATGCCACGACCATTATTTGAGAGCGATTGCGATTTTTCAGCAGATAACGCTTTCGAAGATGCATATCTTAAACCTTCCCTATAAGATACGGTCGATAAGAGGAGCGCTCAAGAGGTCTACAAAAGCAACTTTAATCAAAAGCTTTGGCTACTTTGATTGTGAAAATTTAAAATAATTTGATTTTTACTAAAAAATCAGAAATAATCAGAAAAAATCAAAAATTTGAATAATCGTAATAATTTTAGATTTTTTTTTTGATTTTTTCTAATCGTAATCATTAAATAATCACAAATTTTTCAACAGTGAATTATATAATCACTACGATTATTTCGAATAAATAATCTAATTGATTAGTAATTCTAATCGAGATTTAACAGGTATGCTTTTAAGCAATGTAAGTGCCTAAAAGCATGCAATAAAAATATTTTAAACTTATTTAAATAAATAACGGGTATCCTGTAGTCGGGAGCTCGACTATAACCTTTCCCACTTGTTTTTTATTAACAAGCATGAAAATTATTTATATAATTCATTAGTTATGAAGTCACAGATAAATCTTTATTGTAATCTAAATGTTTGTCGACTTCTATTGTAATATTTTGTATAAAATAAATATTTTAACATTCTGCTGTTGCTGTTCCTTTGCTTTTCAAACGTCGGACAGAAATTAAGAGTTCTTTTAAGCGATCCTGCAGCACTCTATGCCGTTTTCTTTTGGAAATGATTCCAATTCATGAAGTATGAATGATCAAGAGTTAAGAAGTCTCTGTCCTTTACTTGTTGTTCTTCTGGAGTTCGTTGTTGCTTCTTATCATCGGCATCATCTTTTAGCTGACGCAAGAAAAAAGGTGTTATGTTGACCATCCATATTTTGGTCAAGCGTCGTTCTTTTTCTTTCCCTTTTGCAGCGAGCTCTGCAGCCCGTGCCTTTTTCAACTCACGCAGTTTTTCAATTCGATGTGTATGACGACGCTGCCAAGTTAACTTATTTTATAAGAAAATTATCAAAATTGAAAAATGTGGATGGATCACCTATGAAAATTGCCGCGAAGCACTTGCGACGGCGGACAATAAACACATTCAACGGTAACACGGTCACCAATCCGATTAGAAATGCGAAAGATACCACTTAAAATATATTCTTATTCTTGGGAGTCTTCTCTGCGACATGATATTTTAGTTTAATCTTTAAAAAATTTTTAAATTGAAATTTATTATTTTAGAAAATTTATTTTTTTTGAATTGCACTTGAAATATTATTATTAAATTACTTAAATTTTTAATAAATGCTAAAAAATTACAAAAAAAAAAAAACGTCGACGTTTTCTTCGATGATTTATTTTTAAACATCGAAAACATCCTCCACCCACCCTCTTCTTTTAACGGCTCAAGTTTGGCAAAAATAAACAAAGTGGCAGCTTTGGGACACAAAACACGGTGGCAGCCATCATCTTGTATTGTTTAATGTTATCAATAACAGACCGGGTATTTTATTAAAACCTCCAAATCTGAAGTCTGGCTACGCTTTCGATATACTGAACACTAATACAGTTTTTTTCTGGCGCGAAATTGAAATTAATTTTAAGTTAATATTTTTATGTTAAATCTATTAGTTCCAAATTTTTTTTATTTTTAATGAATACTAATGGTGAATTAAAAGTAATTAATTTTGAAGAAATTCAAAGTAGAATAATTTCAGGGAATTATACCGGAATCCGTTCCGCAACCGTTAATGACAGTGCAGGGTTTTATTTTTTGTGCGTAGTGTTTTGACAACGATATTTAATTTAAATTATAAACTTTTCATTTAGGGAACATATCTTATTTAATTTGGCTAAAATGGCTACCTATTGTTGAGGTAGGGTCCAGTGCTGCCATAATCCGTTAAAAAGGTGACAGATTTGAATTATTGACAAATTTTAAAGTAAAAATTAAATAAATTTGGTAGTATTTTTTTGCAAACTTTTATTTTATTTCTACCTTCCTTGCATTCTAATTTAGAAATAAAATAAAAGTTTGCAGAAAAACACTACCAATTTTTTTTAATTTTTACTTTAAAATTTGTCAATAATTCAAATCTGTCACCTTTTTAACGGATTATGGCAGCACTGGTAGGGTCTTGAACATTGAGCACCCGGAATACACTACTTTCAGTGGGAACAAGAAAAAAAAGCTAACTTTCGAATAAAAAAGATAATCAGCGACCGAAAAATTAACTTTTTCAATTTTGAAGCTAGAATTTTGAAACTTTTACCAGAATTTTTGTTGGACTTTTCTCGAATTTACAATTTTCTTACTTTTTGGATTTTTTACTAACTTCACCCCGCGAAGAGCTAACGGCACCAAACCAATTTTAGATTGAACTTAATAAATTAACAAAATTTTTGATTCTGTTGTTTTTTTCAAATTGTTTTTATTAAATTTTTAATTGATTTTGGAAAATTTCAAAATTTCATTTCAAATTTTAGCGCGCAAATGTTAAATAATCTGTTAAGCAACAGACACTAACACTTGCATATTAACAGAGAAGAGTGCCACTGTTAAACTGTTATACGCGTTCAACAGCGGTGCAACAGCCAAAGAGAAGGTTAACAGAAGGTTAACAGCAATGTACGTTGTTTTAGCGCGCAAATGACATAAATGTGACCCCCCCCCCCCCCCCGGTTGACAAAACTGGCTCATTTTTTGTTTGTTTTTGGCTCAATCAGATATTTTTAAGTGGCTACTACAGAGACCTAAAGAGAAACATGCATAAAAGAAAAACAACAAATACTCACAAGTATACTCTCTTAATGCAATCATCCCTTCTATGCATATGTTTGTATTTATGTATGTTGAGCGCAACTTACGGTATTCTCTTATAAAATATACACACCAAACATATCTACATGTAAATACATACATATGTGTGAATACCCAGCAAACATTTGGGCGATTGTACAATCGTCCATCGCCGAAAAGAGTCTTCTGCGAGTCGAGCAGGAGATCAATAGAAGATGAATCTTCCCAGACGATTGTTTAGCGATAGAAAACTGTCAATCGATTGTTTAGAGATACCAAAAACACCAAAATAAGCTCCACGTCTAAAGCAATTCAATTCAGATATTTGTTAGTACTTCGAAGTGTTGGTCCCGTAGCTCACTAGCTAAGGTTGCCGACCAGTCATACTCCGAACTTTCAATGTTGATGTTCGATTCCCCGCTGTAACATAATCTGCTTTGACATAGAAATCTCTTTAGTTGGCGCGTGTCTCTTAATAACAATAAATTAATAAAAAAAAAATAATTGTCAAAGGGTCGTCTCTCAACCTTTTTCTTTTTTAGAAAGTAAGCCATTTTCCCGAATCTTCTTAGGAGAGTCGCGGAAGAGTCGTTTGGAAGACTCACAAAAGAGTCTTTCCGAAGTGTCGCGGAAGTGGCTCACTCTCTAACAAAAGGAGATCAAAAAGCGATGAAAAGGCGATGTCGCCTCAAACTTCTAGGCGACTCGCCTGAGACTCTCTGGCGATTAAAAATGTTTGCTGGGTATATATGTACATATGTACAAATGAGAGAACACACATACTATTTGTATTGTAGCACTGTTTAATTCGAGAAATTCGAATGCGATTGCGTGAGTTACGCAGAGTATAATACTTGTTGTCAACTCTAATTTAGTCTCCGTATGGCGCTTCGGAAAAGAGGTCCTTTAAGTGAAGCAACCCGCGTTGCGGCTTAAAATAAGTGAAAATTTGATTTGTGCATATCGTTTCATACACACACACATATATACATACGCATACATGTGTAAGAATAATTGATTTGTTCCTAATACTCAAAATCGGCGAAGAAAATGAATGAAATCTTGTTTAAAATGCAAATTCAAAAAGTCATGGGTTGCATACATTCATAGATATGTGTGTATGTATGTAAATCAAATACACATAATGTGGTTGCACACAACATGCATACATATGTATATATGCATACATATGTAGGCTTGTGTGTATGCTTGTGGCTTAATTAATAGAGTTGCCCATGTGATGAAGGAGTCTTAGAAAATTATGTTTACTCGAAGTCAATCAGCAAATGCAAATGTACTTGCATGCATATGCTCTAATGTGTGTGTATATAATCATGCATGCAAGCACATATTTACATATATACATACATGTGTATAAATTAGAGTTTCTGTGTATTTTAAATCACAACAATAAATGGATTTTTTTTTCAAGTTTATGCATATTTATGTAAGGATGAATGTGTATATACAAGTGAAATACATAGGAAATATTTGAAAAGTGCACTAAGTACAGCTAAGTTTGTATCTGTGTATTGTTGTATGTGCATGATACATGTACATATGTATGTGTGCCTTTATCTAAACTGCATTAACATACATATGTATATTAATACGTACTATATACATTTCAATTAATTCAAAGGAGTACGTAGTTATTTAACATTTGTACGTATGTAATTACGTGCTATATGAAAATGTGTATGAAACATATGCACGGAAATTTGGCAACAAATATCACATGAAGTTTATGGAGCACATGCAGTTTATGTACATTTGTACATACATAGTATACATACATACATACATATGTATACGTAGTACACTTGTGTTAATACAAATAATACCAGTTCAAGGATTATTTAGATAATTTTTTAAATTTATAATTTGTTTCAGCTAATTAACGAGGAATAAACTTCGAAACTTAACGAAACATGTTTCATGCACAAAACTTGAATCGTAAATAAGTGAATCGGGAATAATATAAATGTTAAAATAATGGAATCAGGAAGATGGCATATACGGATATGTTTATTTTTGCTATTGATAACTTCAGCATACTCAAGTAAGTTGGACAAATATTTAATTTATATGCATACCTTATTATTCTAATTTACATATAGACCCTACTTATTGTCCATATAATAGACAAAATTATTTTCCAATTGGACTCCATCTATAAAAATAACCTGGATCAGTATTAAAAGACGAATCTGTCTATTTCTGTTTAATGATATTATTCCTAGTATTATTTTTTACGAGTATAAAACTGACAAACTTTTTAAAATTTAAATATGTTATAACTTTTATTTATATTCCTTTTTTTTTAATTTAAATATTTTCGTTTATTTAATATTATTGGCATAGTTACAAATAACACAATTATAATCATATGTATATCATAATTCTAAATCAACTAAACTTTTCAGATTTAGGAAAGATGGCATCTTCCCAAAATCATTTTGGGAATGGTTTACAGAGTCAATTCAACACCAAGAATAATACTCGAGTCATCGCACAGAAGGGAGGACTTGCTATTTTACCATGTGTCGTTAAAGTTAATTCTCCGGCTACGGTAAGTAATCTGTTGCATTTTCTATATCAACTTCAAGATTTCATTTTAAACAGCTTCCTATCGTCTAAAGTCGTAAAACAAACGTTTCTAGATTTTTGATCGGGAACAATTTACCCTTTTAAGCTATATTAACGTAAACAGACAGACATACTGACTTTTCATCTCATTTTCGGATAGCGACTAAAAATTTCAAAATTGATTATCTTTTGAGCCAGTCGACTCGTATTTTTGATTAGAATTTGTTAGTTAAATTGATACCTTTCGATCGGTATATAACTCGACCTGATCGGGCAGTCAAAGCAAATTTTCCATTCTTCCAGTATATATTGCTAGTCGCCTTTTGCACCCTTCGTGCTGCTTTCGTCACTAGCGCGGACTGCCAACGCAGTAATTGCCTCTTTAGCAATCATAATATTTTCAAGTCAATCATTTCGCTATAACAATCATTTGACAAAAACACATCTGTATGTATGGTAAATTGACCAAGTCCTGGAAAATAACTTTAAAGTCTAAAGAATACCAAAAGTGCGATAGAATTAGGGAACACTAAACTAGGAAACGTGTAATGGAATCCAAAGTTAGAATATAAAATTGGGATGGCAAAAATAAAATAAGTATATTTTATAAAAACAGCTAAATTTTTTGTTTAAAATTTTGAATCTTGATTTTGCATAGTTATTTTGGCTTTTCAATTTTCTTCTTATTCATTCTGTCATTGCATTTGTATTTCTTATAAAATTATTATTTCATATGTCTAAGGGTGCTATTTATTGACTTACAAAATATACAACTTTGTTTGTTTCATAAATTTGGCTAAATTTAAATTCAATTTTAATTGCCGGTTACACGCTCCATGAGGAGAAATATAGCTTGCTTCCTGTTGTGTTCTAGAAATAGATTGCACGCCTGGGGTTTCCCAACAGTTTTCGACTTCTTGTGATCACTTTTAGCATTCTGTCGAAGCGAGATTTCTTTTGACATTGTCAAAGAGGTGAGGAAAATATGAGATTTCTGTGTAGATGTTAATCACCAATTGAAATGTAGATCTGTGACAACAGAAATGGAAAACCAATACATAGCTATTATAATTATTATTATCTCTCTTTATCTTGTTTTTGGTGAGTGAGACAATCCTAATTAAAATGTTGGTTACTTAAAAATCTTCGCTGTAATTTGATTTATATCAAATAATCCTAAACGTCCAAGATTCTTCAAGCGCAGACTCGCAGACTGTGATCGGTTTTATGGGGGTAAGAAATCTAACGCGATCTCTAGTTTCTTTATAATAGATATTACAGATACCTAATTCAGACAGCTTCTTTTTATTAGACTATAAACATTAGAGCAACAAAGGATCTGGTTGTTAAAAGAGACTGTTTAAAATATTTCAGACTTAAAATTTGTGTTGTAAACTGCATATCTTTAGTGTAGATAATAAAATATCATTACAAACAGAACTTTGCAGTATGAAGTGTTAACTCATTGACCCGTTACGAATAAGTGTATATTGTGTTCGTTGAAATGTATGTCACAGAGAGAAGGAAACATTTCCGATCTTATTAAGTATATATATTCGTGATCAACATCAACGGTTGTTATAGTCATGTTTAGTGATGTAAATCCAAATTATGGATTGAGTTTAAAATCGAAATAGTAAAATCGACAAAACAAAAATTGAGTTGTCGATGTATCGTCAAATAAAACCTAGATGAGAGTTTATTTTTTCATTTTTTTCCACGATATAACTCTGATCAGCGTCCAGTATCGACGAACCTACAACATACCAAGTTTGAAGTCTCTAGCTCTTATAGTCTCTGAGATCGATTCATTCAAACAGAAGGACGGACGGGCAGACAGACGGATACTGATACTGATCAAGAATATATATACTTTGTGGGAGCTGCCACGCCTCCTTTTTGCCTGTTATATACATTTCAAAAAACCATTATACCCTTTTTTGCTCATTTTTAATGGGCACAGGGTATAAGAATAGCGTTACTTAAACTTATTCAAATAATTGCTTATTCTTTATTGGTTATTTATATATATATAAATAATATAATTCTGTACATGTGTGTATTTATTTGCTCATTTGTTATGGAATCAGATCGGTTTATAACTTTAATTTCTTAAGCATCTCAACTGCCTAAAAATATGCAGCTCTTTTATTGATTGATTTGCGGCCAACCATTCATATGGCATATGACGGTCTGATTCAAGTCTAAAAACAAAGTTGATCTCTAGCTCTTATAGTCTCTGAGATGGACGCATTCATATAGGCGGACAGATAGACGGACAGGGTTATATCGACTCGGTTATTGATACTAATCAAGATAGTATGTATGTTCTACCACGCCTCCTTTTGATATTATTATTATTAATATATATCTGAATTGTATAACGAGTATCTCGTAGTCGGGCTATTAGATTCGAATAAGTTTCTATTTCGTCTCTTTGAACACCTTAATCTATAAAACTATAAGATTTAGATGTGTTGTTTTTAGAGCAACAATACTCCGAGGATGATCAAATTTGTTTTAGAATTTTCCATCGGCCATTAGCTACTTCTGCAGTTGCTAGAGTCGAGATTTTTGACTCAAGCAAGTTAACTTGAGTCCTAATTAATACGCCTCCACTTCAGCACCTCTCTCCAGCTTTTGGACGCGCTCGCACATCTCTTGCATTTGCCGTCCAGCCGCTCATGAAGCACAGAGAGAAGAGAGAAAATATTTAAATTGCGATAAAAAATTTAATTTAGAAGAGAGCAACTTGAGAGCTCAGTTGTTAGCGGATTGAGCCATCGCCTTCTGTCCAGGCGACCTCAGTTTGAATCCAGGAAATGTTGAATCATATTTTTTTATTACTTATTTTATTTATTAAATTTTTAATTCATTCATATTTTAAATTAATTCAAATACTGTCGAGTGCGCTAGACTGTATTCTTACCCTTTTTTTTTTTTTTTAATAAGTACAGGGTCCCTCACAGTTGCTGGACTGTAGTCTTTTTTAATAGTCTATGCTTTCATTACATAACACTGTGTGACAGTCCAAAAACTTCTGGGATGCGACATAGCGTAGGTTGTAGATATAGTTAAATAGAATTTTGTGGCATACTAGAATTTTTTGTTGCACATCGAAATTTTGAATAACGGTACAAAAACCGTTTTTTCGAGGTTGATGGAGTCTAAAAATTCTATGTCCTAAACTATGCGTCTTACAATAAATTTAAAAACGTCGTTGGAAAGTGAAAAGTAACACCTTTCTAACGGTGTATTACACTGCAATATCGGATAAATATTGAGGGAGCTACATGTAAAAATATATGCATTTTTTCAGTTTTTTGCGACATTACCCAACTTTGAACGTAAATTAATAAGTTAAATTTGTAGAAAGCAACTACTTTTTGGTATGTAGTTTCAAAACACATTTAATTTTACGTCTTCTGCTTTTTAGTTTATTAAAATCGAGTGATATTTAGCTGAGTTATTAATTTTTTTAGAAAAAAAGTCATGGAAAAAAACTCGTTTGCTAGCTACTTTGCTAACGACGCAACTACAAATGGAATATGAGGGGATGGGGAAATGGCGCAATAATGGCGAAAATATCAACATTTTAAGCAATTCTGTTTCAGAAAATCTATTATAGCTTGGCGAATTATTGTCCGATTTTAGAAAATGGACACACGTTTTACTCGTGATAATGTGTTCTTTTTAAATAAAATTACAAATCTAAGGGGTTTCTAATAAAATAGTGTTCAAAAACAACACCAAAGTCAAAAAATGTAAAAAAAACACACAAAAAATTTGTTAACATAGAAAATACTCCAATATAGGAAATGAAACCTGTTAAGTCATGTATGGCACGTTTAAAGACCTAAGTTTCTTCTATCTAAAACTGGTAAGAAAATGAAAATCGGTGGATATTTGACGAAGCTATGGACGCATGAGTGAGTGCAAGTACGAAAAAACGGTTTTTGTACCGTTATTAAAAATTTCGATGTGCACCAAAAAATTCTAGTATGCAAAACAAATGTATTTATCTATACCTACAACCTACGCTATGTCCCAACCCAGAAGTTTCGTTTTGATTTTTTTTTGTAACACAGTGTAATTATCTTAAAGTTTTCATTGATTTACTCGCCTTTTTTAGGTTTCTTGGATTCGAAGAAAAGATTTCCAGTTGCTTACGGTTGGCTTATCCACTCATAGCAGCGATAAGCGATTTTTGGTTGAGCACACGCGTCACATGGGCCATTGGTCGCTAAGGATTAAAGCTGTAAAGGAGGAGGATCGAGGATTTTACGAGTGTCAATTGTCTATATATCCAACTCAATCAATTTTAATAGAATTAAAAATTGTTGGTAAGTACATAACTAATTTATTATAACTTCATAAATTAATATAAATATTCTGACTTCATTATCTATCTATTTATAAATATAGAAGCGGTAGCTGAAATCTCAAATGCATCTGATATTCTCATTGATGAAACTTCCACTCTACAACTGCAGTGCAAACTTAAGGGCGCTACGGAAAATCCATCGTTTGTCTTTTGGTAAGTGACAGCGCACAAAGGTTTCAGAATAAGGGCCGTTTTTTCAATGAACATATAAACCTTATAAGTTAGACAACCTATCAAATAGAGGCAATAGCCAACTAGGCAATGTGATGTAAAGGGTGATTTTTTAGCTATTATCTTTTTGGCAACACTGGTTTAAACAGCTCACGCACGTTTCGTGTTTTGTTTCACTGTCAAACATCTTCAGTTTGGTCTATAATTTAACCATGAATCGTCTTACAAACGAACAACGCCTTCAAATTATTGAATTTTATCATCAAAATACATGCTCGGTTAAGAAATTGCATTTTTCATTTTTTCCATTTTATGATCAGTTTTGTCGACCTTCTGAGGCGGTTATTCGGAATGCTTACAAACTTTTTTTTGCCCCAAATGTAAGATCTAGACTTGGCTTAGATGTGGTTTAAGCAAGATGGTGCCACATGCCACACAGCACTCGCAACAATGGACTTATTGAGAGGCGAGTTCGGTGAACATTTTATTTCACGTTGGGGACCGGTCAATTGGCCGCCTAGATCGTGCGATTTAACGCCTTTAGACTATTTTTTGTAGGGCTATGTTAAAGCTCATGTCTACTAGATCGTTCAAAAAGTCCCCGGACTGACAGTGAAAAAAAATTTTTTTTTTTTAATCAATATATTTATTTAATATAGTCTCCGTCTAGCTTAATGCACCTTGTCCAACGGTCTTTCAACATTTCGATGCCTTTTTTGTAGTGGTCTGAAGAAAGTCCCTCAAAATAGGCTTCAGTTTCCCATTCAACTTCTTCATTGGAGTAAAATTTTTTTCCCTGGAGCCATATTTTCAAGTTTGAAAACAGATAGTAGTCACTGGGGGCAGATCTGGGGAATATGGAGGATGAGGAAGCAATTCCCAACTTAATTCTTTGATTTTTTCCATCGTAAAAGCGGCTTTGTGAGATGGTGCATTGTACTGATGAAAAAGGATTTTTTCTTTGCCAAATGCGGGCGTTTCTTCTTAATTTCGTCATTCACACGATCAAGCAATGCTGAGTAATATTCTTTGTTGCATTTTTCACCCTTTTTAAGATAGTCGATGTGTTTTATACCATGTCCATCCCAAAATACACTGGCAAAAACCTTACCAGCCCATCGACTTGCCTTCACACGCTTCGAACGGCTTTCACCGGCCTCTCGCCACTCAGCTGATGACCGATTGGATTCCGGAATGTAGTGATGGATCCAAGTCTCATCCATGGTGATATATCGACGCAAAAATTCGGTTTGATTTCGGTTAAACATGTCCAAACAAAACTTGGAATCGGCCACTCGTTTTTCCCTTTGTTCAATATCTAGGAAATGCGGCACCCATTTTACATTGAGCAAATGGTCATGCAAAATCGAAACCGCTGACCCAGAGGATATGCCCACAGTCTCAGCAATCTCACGCACTTTGACTCTTCGATCAGTCAATACGATTTGACGGACTTGTCTGATGATCTCTGGGATAACCACCTCTTTTGGTCTTTCCGAACGCTTCGAGTCTTCGGTGCTCGTACGACCGCGTTTAAAGTTGGAATACCAATCGCAAATGGTTTATTTACCTGGAGCAGAGACCCCGTAATGTTTATCAAGCCATGTCTTTGCTTCTACGGTATTTTTTCCCATCAAAAAACAGTGTTTAATCAAAACACGAAATTCAGCTTTTTCCATTTTTCAAAAAACTCAAAAAGTTGCACAACAATAATATTTCTAACACTGGAGCCTAAAAATAAACTAGTCAGTCAAAAAAAATTTATTTCAAAATTGTAGTGGAGTGGCCTATGTGTCAGTCCGGGGACTTTTTGAACGATCTAAGGTGCGTTTCATATTCATAAGACACTTTGAAATAGCAAATTTAAACTTCAACCAAAATTAAAGAAAGCATTTAAATAAATGGTTTCTTAGAAATATATGATCTAATATTAATTGTCTATCTGTAAAGAACCGTTATTGGCGCCAGTTCTCATGCATTCAGAAGAACCGTTATCTTTTGCATGACATGCTCTGTTTTTCTTAAATTTTTGCCGTTTCATAATGATAAGACAGTTGTTGAAAAATTGAGTTTAGTGAACTAAAATGTAATGAGTGCGATTTTGTTTGATGTTTTATTGATAATCTAATCCTTTTTAACAAATATGCCGCGAGGTATAATATTGTAGAGTGAAGATTAGGGAAAAATGTTGACCTCGAATGACCTTTACATATCATTATCTCTAATTTCGCGGAAAATTAAGAGAATTCGATGCGTAGTCCGATTTTTTTTATAGAATTCAAGTAATTTCGTTAATTTGAAGATAACTGCTAAAAAAAACTTGTGCTTTATACGTTAAATCTCTGAAAGATTATTGGTAAAGGTCAAACTCACCCGTTTCTTGCTCCAGTTTGGCCGCGTCTGTGGGCAAGAAGACATGAAAAACCACGATTTTTTGCACCCTACAGCTGAGAAAGGATACTAAGTTCTCGAAAATGTTGAAAGAACTACATCTTATGCCACGTCACAAGCAGGCGCGGCGTTAATTTGCGGAAGATCATCTTTCTACTGACAGGAACACATCAAGACATAAATCTGGTCCTTAAATTCCTCTGATTTACAATTTTTCTTTTCCAAATTATTTTTTCTGATGAAAAGATGAAGAATCTTGGTCCTGATGACTCGCGATTCTATTGGAGCGATTTTCAAAAGGACCCAATTTACTTTTCTAAACGAAATATGGGTGGCTGTTCTGTTATGGTGAAGGGTGCTTTTACATCGAAAGCCATGTTGGATTTACAGTTCATATCGTCTCGAATGAAGAGCAAGAAGTACATTCGTGTATTAGAAAGCAGTCTCCTTCCTTATATTGAAGCAAACAGTGGAGATCCTCTTGTTTTTCAACAAAACAACGCTCGCATTCATGTTAGCAGAGGAAAAAACGCTTATTAACTGATTGCTCAATCCAAACAATGGACTGGCCGACATGTTCCCCGGATGTAAATCCCATTCAAAATGTTTGTAGTACATAAGTAAGACGGGATAACGATGAAAAAACGAAAATTTAACGCTATTGACGAACCTAAGACGGCACCTATGACCGAATGGGGTAAGCTGGATCCCAATCTTTTTAGAAAGTTATACGAATCGATGAAAAACAAATTTTTTTGCATTGCTAAAGGTGGGGGTGATCCCATTGACTATAAAAAAGTTTAATTTCTGCACATAATCCCAAAGAATTGCCAATGAATCAATTTGTTAAATCATTATTGAAAAGTGTCTTATATTTATGAAACGCCCAAATATTACTTTTTCCTTAATTAATATTATTTGCATAAACTAACCATCCTAAATTCTACTGAAACTTGTTGGTTTTATTGCAAAGAATATTATATAAAAAAACAACTTCGATAAAAAATGAATTTTCTGAAATATTAACAAAAAATGGGGTGTCTTATGATTATGAAACGCACCTTAGTATACAGACAATCCCGCTACAATTGACGCATTGGAAGACAACATTGAAGCATTTATTCGTGAGATACCGGCCGAAATGTTGGAAAGAGTATGCCAAAATTGGACTAAGCGGATGGACCATTTGAGGCGTAGTCACGGTCAACATTTGCATGAAATAATCTTCAGACATTAAATTATATGGACCGTACTATCGATTCAAATAAAGATTTCATGAATTTTTCTGAATTTTGTGTTTTTTTTTGAAAAACTTTCCTATAGCTCCTAAAAAATCACCCTTTATAAGCTCTTATTGCGTACTTCATCTGACATATTAGCTAGATGTGTCTGATAATAAAAGCAGATGAGGAAGCAGTTGAGCATTTTGACACTAAAAAAAAACATATAATACAAATATGGATTTAAATTTAATCGGTGCGGTTTTTGTTGATCCTATGAATGATTCCGATGAAGATATGAGTGCTAAGTTTTCACTTTCGGCAAGATTTTGCGAAAGTGAATTTCCCTCACTTGTTCCGGTTTTCACTTTCGGCAAGATTTTGCGAATTGAATTCACGTGACATTGAGCAAGTGAATTTGAATTCGGAAGGGTTAAATCGATGATTTTGACATGCTTAGCATAAAATTAAAGTGAAAATAAAATATTTATAAAATACTTCAATGTTTTGGGAATATTACTACATTATCAGATAAAAAAAAAAATTTTATTTGATTTTTAAATGATTATTATTTCATCATACCTCAAAATCGATAAGACTCTAACCTAACATTTTTGTCGGATTTGCTCGACCTGTTCTAGTTTCCGCAAGTATTTGTGAAAGTGAATTGCAACTTTATTAGGGCTGCCCTTGTATGTGAAGAAATTAGTAAATATATTGGTACATATTTTAAACAACAATTTAAGTATTTTTAAGTATTGCGTAAAGTGAAGAATTCAATTTCTTGTTTTTTAAATGCAAGTTTGGACAAAACTGTTTGTAATTTAAGGCCCTATTCTCTTTCAGCAAAAAATTTTTTTCGACTTTTTTTTTTTGCATTTATTTATAGCTTGGGTAGTTGTGAATATGCCCCTAAAAGGATTTTTAGAAATTCGAAATACTTAAGGAGATATGGCCGTTTTTATCCAGCAATGTTAATGTTAATGCATGTGAAGTCAAAACTTTAAACGCGTTTATCTCGAAACCACGTTTTTCGAGCTGGCGGCCACGATTCCGCCAGTTCTACTGAACCGATTTGGATGAAACAAAGTTTAATCGACGTAGAATTGTCACCATTCTGGCCCGAAGTAAAATAAAAATTTTGCGATTCTTTTTACTATTTTTTTTTTACACTGAACTACAAAAAAATGGGTCCAAATTCGATTTTCAATTTCAAGTGGCCGCCATTTTGTCAAAAAAAATCGCAAAATTTTTATTTTACTTCGGGCCAGAATTACATCTATGCTGATCATAACCCCGTTTTTTTTTTTCATTTCCGACGCTCCGGAGACCCGGAATCGTGGCCGCCGTGACGACACCTTTTTTTTGCACCACCAACTTTGAAGTCTCACTACTTTTTTTTATTTTACTTCGGGCCAGAATTACATCTATGCTGATCATAACCCCGTTTTTTTTTTTCATTTCCGACGCTCCGGAGACCCGGAATCGTGGCCGCCGTGACGACACCTTTTTTTTGCACCACCAACTTTGAAGTCTCACTACTTTTTGAACAGCCCTCGTATCGAGGCAAAAAAAATTTTTTTATTTTCTTTCATTCATTACTAATTCAATAAAAAAAAACAAAATTCAAATATCTTTTTGCGTTTTCAAATGAGAAATTTTCAAAAAAAGGTCCAAAAACAGCAAGCTGAAGGAGAATAGGGCCTTAATGCAAAAAAGAACTGCTTATTTATGTAAACAGCCACTGTGCAACAATTGACAACTCTGCAAAAAGACATTTCCAGCACTGAAATCAACCCGCGCTTTCAAAAATACAAAAGTTATAACAAAAGTAGGTTTTACCTTTGAAAAATGTTTCGACTTATGATTAAATAAATATTTGATGAATAAATTACAAAATTAATAATTATTTTAACAGGCGAAAATTCTTTTGACGCAAATGTCTGATTCGCTTAGAACATTTTCCAGCACTGTTCTGCAAAAAATTACTCAACACAATGTAGAAGGGAAATTCGGAGGGTAATTCGTAGGAAATGTAAAGGAATTTTAAGGGAAATTCGGTCAAATCTTGCGGATTGAAATTCGCAAAAAACAAGTGAAAACCGGAACAGGCCTGTATAATATCAGACCAAACTTTTTTGAAGGACTTGGGAGATAGTTCATTTATTTAAGGATTTTGCATTGCAAAGGCATGTCCTTTATTGTGGATCGTCACCTGTCCGGAAAAGATTTCGCTTCTCCTCTGCAAGCTCGGTCTTACTTTTTCATTTCAGTCCTTCATATTTTGCTTTTAGGCCCAAAACGGTACGCTATAGAGCAACCTATTTCGGCACACGGATTTTTATAAACCCCACTCAGATCAAGTTTGTTTTAAATTTTTAGCTAAACTGAAAGGTGATAACGGCTGATTTAAGTGCAATGTAAATGCCTAAAAGTATGCAATACAAATATTTTATATAGATTTCAATAATTAACGGGTATCCTATAGTCGGAAACTCGACTAAAGCCTTTTCCGCATATAGGAGAATAAAGAAGAATAAAGGAGAATATAGGAGAAGATAAAAGAATATAAGAGAATATAGGAGAATAAAGGTGAATAAAGGAGAATATAGAAAGGAGAATATAGAAGAATGTAGAAGAATAAAGGAGAATATAGGAGAATAAAGGGGAATAAAGGAGAATATAGGAGCATTTAGGAGCAAAAAGGTGAATATAAGAGATAATATTTTGATATTTTTTGTAAACCGAAATCATACCTGTATTTCGAACCGAAACGTTCAAAAAACTGGTAACCGTAACGTTAACGATATACAAAAACATATACGAATGAAAACATAACCGAAACTGTAACTGAAACCAATATATGTTTCGGTTTGGATTGCAATCAAAACGATTTCTTTTAATGAAAATTTTATCAATCATAGTACATGTAATATTTATGATTTTACAAAAAAAAAAAAGTTAGAAATTTGTATAAAAATTTAGTGATTGCAAGACGGTCGCAATCTTTTATAGCTCTGCCTCAACTAAGGTATAAATAAGAAAATTACCACATTTTTAATTACAATATCTTATACATAATTTTAGGTATCACGAAAACAAAATGGTTAACTATGATGCACAAGGAGGCTTCGTGGTCACTTCCATTGTTGAGAATGCGATCCCTGGACTTGAAATGGGACAATATTTACAGACTAGGGGAAATGGTGGTAGAAATAAAACTCTACGCAGCACAATGGAATCAAATGTTGACAATGCGATCGGAACTACTGCGATCCCATATGTATCTACTTCGCCAATTAGTCCCTTTACCATGCTGCAAATGCAGCCACATAAATCCCCATATCTTCCGAATTCGTCAATGAGTGTGCTTACCATTAAAACGGTAACATTTCATCATGCTGGAAATTACACATGTGCACCGTCAAATGCTAGGCCGGCCAGCATTACGGTCCACGTACTGAGAGGTGGGTTTGAGTCCCTATTGAATTCAAATTAAATGATTTAACTTGCCTTTATATTTTCAGGCGAAAAGCCAGCGGCAATGCAGCATGCGAACCGAAGCATTCTTGATGGCGAGAATATATCAAGCAACAACAACAGCCTTGGATTAAGCAGTATTAAAGGATTCAATGGCACGAATAGTCTACTGGTCACCGTACCCTCGCTGTTGTTATCCGTTCTCTGTTTGTTAGCTAATCTGCCTTCCGCATCCCACTTACAAAAGCAGACACCAATGATATTCTTCGTATATATATTGAGTACTTTTAATAGCTGAAAATGCTTAGAGATTAAACATATACGATATGATTAGTGTAATTTCAATCAATTGACTTTGGCAATTGTAATTAAGGAATTGTATATACTTAATAATTACTTACATACATACATAGATACTCATGCAGACCGTACATACGAATACATTAGTATCACGATACAAATATTAAGATGTTTGAGTTGAAATTGTAAAAAGGACTTGATTATATTATAAATGAATGAATGCTGTCTTCGGCAAACTAAAACTGATATAACAATGTAGACTTATTCAAAAGTTGTTCCTACGGTAGCTATATGATAGTTTTGTCACGTTCGATCTTCACAATTCCATTCTAAAGAAGCGGCTATCGGGGTTCAGTTAAGGTCTCAGTTTATAGACTGTGATATGATTTGATACAAAATGTAATCAAAAATAAAAATTGTCAGAATTATTCAAAATTTGTTGCTCCCCCTGAAAAAGTCCAATTTATACTGACTGCTGTCGAAACTTGTTGAAAGAAACATTTTTCCATTTAATCTCTGAAAAGCATAATAATCTTTCAATGTAGTTAGACATTTTAAAAACCAAATTCAATAAAAACATCATAAATTCTACAATCCTTGGGCCAAAAGTCTCGTGTATTTCATTATACTAAATGCGTTGAAAGAACATTCTATCAGGATGTTTTTTTTTATGAAAATCAATTAAAGATACGTTTATTTTAAAAATAACTAGTTATATTGTACTCAGTGAACATTGATCAGATAGAAATATAATAAAGTTGTGAAAATGCAAGCATAAAACAGTTCGAAGAAATATGTGGAAAGGGGGCATTTTGTACAAGGCACTTTTGATGTTCTAGGGTTTAAATATTCTCTGCATTCAAAACATTTCGAGCACTTTTTCTGATTGCCAAATATACATTCAGAGACAATTGGAATACGCCACAACAACCGGCTAAATTTAAAATTCTACATTTTTAAATGGTGTATAATTTTGATATTTTGCATTTTTTTTCAATTTAAATGACTTTTTAACCAATCGCAATCGGTAAAATAATGAAGTATGCGATATTAAATTTATCGTAAATATTGTTTGTAAATAATCTCTGTATTAAGTATGGTCTGAAAATGATTGGTTTGGAATATTCAAATGGAAAATGTTGCTGCCTACAATTAGTTAAGTTAGTATAATCTCCCGAATCACATTTGTGTATGTGTTTAAGCACTTATATACTTATATATTCGAACCAAAGTCTAGCTCCCTGTATACCATAAAGCTAAAATTTCTTTAAAGTTTTCTATTTTTTGAAAAACTTTCTTTAGTTAAGAGGCGTTGAATTTCTGCCACTACTTGAAAAGTGGAGCTTATATAGTATTCCGTAAGTTTATTTAAATGGAACTATCCTTTTCCAAATGCAAGAGAAAATATATTACAATTTTGCAAGCTTCCTATAAATTTCCAGCCTAAAACGAAAATATTCAAAAAACTTTCCGGCTGAGTAGATTCGATTTGCAGTAAGTACCTCTATAAAATATAAATAAAATTTGTGTGTTCTATCTGTGAGAGACATTTGCGAATCTATTAATTCACCTCAAGTTTCTTTAAAAATTAGCACGTATCAGGTATATACTAAAGCTAAAACTAATTATAATTTACATAATATAATGCTACGGTCCGGTGTTAAGCTTTAACTCGAATATATGTTTTAGAATTAATTAAAAATGCGGATAATTGTGGGGTAAGAAATTAAGTAAAATGTGCGTATATTCTTTATAGGTAAGCACAGTCTAGTTTTCATATTGGCACCAACTTTTGATTGACTTATCAACGCAATTTAATGAAATGTTTTTTAGAATGAATCTTGATAAATTTAATAGAATTTATCAACCCCGTTAACTTAGATTTTCTTCCACTTCAACATGGGTTTCTTCTTGAAGAGCTTTTTAAATTGAGTGAGTGAGGGGAAAAAAACTGTTAATATGTATCGTCTGAATTGCTTAACTGGTTCTAGAAATTTAGATAATCAATAAAAAATATAAATATTAATTAACAATAATAAGATGTAAGTTTCTTGCAGTCTATTGGTTTCCTGTGCATCTAAAAAGATTTTTGATATCTTTTGCTCTATTTACATGAAGAACAGGTTTAACAACCATAAGAAAGCATCACGGAAACTACAGTTCTATAAAAATCAGATAGGTTTAATAAGGACATAAGCAGAATAAATTTGTGGGAATGTGTGCTAGAGCTTTTCACAGGGTATTTATTAGACAACATACTTTTTAGACTTCTTACATTTACACATCAATCCGTAAACATTAACAAAATACTTTTAAAAATAAAAAAAATTATTTTGAGCATCGTAAAATATAGAAACAGTCCACTATTATTTATATAGTCGGAATCGCATCTTAAAAATCTTTGTAATTTATATTTAAAATTGTTATTATTATTATTATTATTGTTCCTTTTCAATAAATCAAACAGTAAGTTATGTATATACTTTACAGGGTCAGAGACGCCCTCCTCTGACTGTCACACTACCATCCATAGCCATCCATACTTTGTAAATTCGATACTGGATACTATGTATTTATTGTATCAAATCGGATATCTATATCATATAGCCGCCAAAAGGAATAAATGTTTAATGAAATGAAACCTTACTATATTGAGAACTCTAAATTTTCTAGGGAGGATTTCAATTAGGGTTGAAAACTGAAATATTTAATTACTATTTTATAAGTCAAAGATATTACACAATCTTGAAGAAGGCATTTCTGATATTATATTCTGCCTAATTCTTGAGCACACAGTATATATACATACATATATACATGGGATTGATTGGATGGGATAACTATTTATATCATTTAGCTGCCATGGGTTAATAAAATAAGTAATCAAGATCTTAAAAGTACCATAGGAACAATCTGCAAGAGTTAAATCTTTTATCTTGTTAATATTAATTGACACAAAAAATCAAATATTGGTGTACAAAAAGAAAGTACAATTAAGTATCTCATTCATTAAATTCTGCATTGTGCAACAATTGATGTAAATAAATGGTCTGTTAATAATATAAGAAATTAGCGAGAAAAACAAGTATTACAATTTGAAAATGCTTTGTAAACTAAGCATAAAAAATACTCACATTAGTTTTTAACTTGTAAATAAATTATATCTCCCTTATATGTATGTATGCATTTACTATTGTGATTACGTTATGTTTATTGCAAAATAGACACAATTTTCGTAATAAACTAAAAATTTTAAAATATTCATAAGTTGTTATTTATGGTTGAATAAATTAAAGCAATGACGTATTTATTTGCAAACACCATAAAATGTTGTATAATTGATCGAGCTACTTCCTTAAGTAATTCCAAAGAACCTCAGCTGGCGCCAATCTCAATCCTGATGAACCAATTCCTATGACATCCTGATTGAACTGTCATTTCTTACATCCTTTTATTTTACTGCCAACAGAAGAATATGATATTAATCGGAAAATTAAGCAAAATTTGAACTCGATTATAAATTAAATACATCACAGTTTGGATTTCCGTCACTACTCAAATGTAAATTGATTTCCGTGATAAATGAAAAAAAGGAGCTACTGCCATATTCAATTCCATTCATCAGGTAATGTGGGTCACCAACCATCATATCTGATTTCTTTGTATTCAGCTAAAAAATTTAACATCGTTATCGGTACCGGATTAATATTAAGAAATTTATTAGACTAATTTGTATTAAGCAGGGACCGCAAATAAGATTTATGAGAAACTGGATAAGCTTTTATTTTCAATTTTTATTTAAAAATTATAGAATAAAAGATATTTTTAAATTTTTTTCAAAGATAAAAAAAATAAAACTCAATTTTTTTCAATATTTATTTTAGCAATTTAAAATAAAAGTTATTTTTCAATTTTTATTATAAAAACTAAAAATGCAAATGTATTTTGAACCGGAAGGTGTATTTCATTCACATGGGGGTGGTAGGGTAGGGCCGCGACGTTCGAGTCTCCTTGGCTATGCCATTGTATATACAGTTTGTCAAGAAATTCTTTGCACTCCCTTTAAAATGTAATATTTTGACTTTAAATAAGAAACTAATAGCTTATTATATATATTTGGAAAGGTCATTTAATTTTCGTTCGAATGATGCAAAAATTTCCTTTACCCATTGTGTACCCATGGAATATTTTGAATTTTTGCAAAAGTCAACTTTTTCAACTTTTTTCCTCGATTTTGCACAAAAAATATTTTGATGCAAAAAAATTCTTGGAACAATTCTAAGAGTAACTGCAAAAAAATTTTCAAAAATATTTTTGCTAGTATTTTTTATAATTTTTTGAAAACTGCAAAAAAGGCACTTTTTGCATGAAAATGAGGAAAAATGGGTTAAAATGGTCATTTTTAGGATTTTCGAAATGATATCAAAAATACTAGCAAAAATATTTTTTTGCAGTTACTCTTAGAATTGTTCCAAGAATTTTTTTGCATCAAAATATTTTTTGTGAAAAATCGAGGAAAAAAGTTGAAAAAGTTGACTTTTGCAAAAATTCAAAATATTCCATGGGTACTCAATGGGTTAAGGAAATTTTTGCATCATTCGAACGAAAATTAAATGACCTTTCCAAATATATATAATAAGCTATTATTTTCCTATTTAAAGTCAAAATATTACATTTTTAAGGGAGTGCAAAGAATTTCTTGACAAACTGTATGTACATGTCACTTTTGGAAAAACGCCTTCCAATTCAAAAAACAATTACAGTCAATTTTTGTTTTTAAACTTTTATAATAAAAATTGAAGAATAATTCTTATTTTCAATTTTTCAAAATAAGAGTTAAATATATAATTTTTAAATAAAAATTGCAATTTTAATTATTTTATAATTTTTTTATTTAGATCGAAAAATTAAAGTTTTCATTTAAATTTTTTTGATAAAAATCAACAAATAACTGTTATGTAAAATTTATTATAATCGTTAAGGTTCCTGGTTTTAAGTATCATCATAATTGCTGATTAAAAATACCTGCTAAGTGTCTCCCAAAAGAATATCTTAAATTTGCTCCCATTCCGCTGGGTATGGGAGGCAAGGTGAATGTCTCTTTATTTGATCGTAAGTACAGTGTGCCACTAATGTCTTCATACACCATAAATTTGTCAAATTTGGGTATAATAAAGATGTTTTGATGCGGGTTTTTCATATTAATCTTTTATTCACTTAAATTCCGTTCGAATGATACAAAAAATTCTTTAACCCATTAAGTACCTATTACAAAATTTTGAGTTTTAGAAAAGTCTATTTTTCACCTTTTTTCTTCGATTTTTTCAAAAAAATATTTTGATGCAAAAAAATTCTTAGAACAATTCTAAGAGTAACTGCAAAAAAAAATGTTCAAAAATATTTATGTTAGTATTTTTAATGATTTTTTGAAAATTGCTAAAAATGACTTTTTTAACCCCTTTTTCCTTATTTTCATACAAAAAATGGATTTTTTTTTTTAGCAATTTATCAAAAATATTTTTGAACATTTTTTTTTGTAGTCACTCTTAGAATTGTTTGAAGAACTTTTCTGCATCAAAATATTTTTATGAAAAAATCGAGGAAAAAAGTTAAAAAAAAATACTTTTTTTAAAATTCAAAATATTCCATGGGTTAAAAAACCCGCATCAAAACATATCGAGCCCTATTTGCGAATATAACGTAAGCGACAAAAAACAAATTTTACAGGAGAAAGGTTTTTAGGTTTCGTTAAGTTGATATCTTCGTGTCATGTGTCGCTTACGTTATAGTTGACAAGCCAATATCTCCGGAAATATAAACAATTAAAGTTTAATATTTTGAGTGTAGATACTATTAATATTAATGAACACATTTGCATTAAAAAACAAATTTCGGAAAAATGTCGCTTACGTTATATCCGCAAAAAGGGCTCGATATTTTTTATGCGCAAATTTGACAAATTTATGGTGTATGAAGACATTAGTGGTTCACTGTATATTTACTTCAACGCACAAAAGCTTTATTGCTCTTGCCTGCTATGTTTTACAGATAGGCAATTTAGAAGGTTCTTAAAGAAAGCAGACTTTGAAGGCATTCCTCCGCTCAGCGAATTTGAATTTCTTTTGAATTCTCGTGTTGTCGCTACAGTTTTCTTTAATTAAGATTTTGCTCTTGGTTTTATTAGAATAAAGTAACTTATTTTGAATACTTTTCTTTATTTACCCATGGATAAACAAACTAAATTTATTAACGTCCTTTAGCTTTAACTTAAGCGCTAGGTTATTCGCGGTTTTTAATTGTCACGTAAATTTTTAGGATTTAGGAGCGTTTAAAAAACGCAACTTTAATTAGCACTGTTTTAATAATGTTCATCACCCCAAAGATAGCTGATCATTTTTATATTTATTGTGGTATGTAGTATGTCCAATATCATTACTGAAGCTGGATGAAAAACTAAGTTTTGATATTTTGTTTTAATTAGATCGAATTTTAAAATATAGAAATACAAATAATGAACTATGCTCTAAAATATATGTTATTTAAGTTAAAATATATATAATTATATTAGTCCTTTGATCTTCTTGGTCTTCCGACTTTTCCTTTCCGTTGTGCTAATGTTCCATTAGAATTTGAAGGATTCTTAAGCAATTTATGCCAATCTTGTTCACAAACCAGACTAGCTCCTAACATTGCATACCTAAAAGATAAAAGACATAAACACACATTAAATCACGTTCAGAAATACATACTTAATGTTTAATTTTAGCTTATATTAATTACATTTAGTTACATTAGTTTCTAGACATTTTCAATCCCCGTTGAACGTTTATTTGTGAAACTAACATAGCAAATAAATTTTTATTTAATGTCTGATGTAAAGAATATACAGACGTGTGCGAAATAATAAGAACAGCATATGTGAAATATTAATTTGGTAAAAAAAAGTGTTAAAAAAACATAATTATAATAAACCCTTATATAATTTGAATAGTACACACTTTAAGCTACGTATATCCTAAAAGAATTCAAATCCTGCTGTGTCTATATCTTTTATAATGGCAATTTTGTTGGGTTAAGTCGAAATTCAGGTGTGCGAAAGAATAAGAACAAAGTGAGAAAATACCGGATTGTCGTTTCCTACATAAGTTTCAACAATTTATAAGTATACACTTAGTTGCCTACATTTAGTATAAGTGTGCTCCACCCCTTTTCCGGATCATTTAGACACATCGGGACTTTATAGAAGCAATAAGAACGCGGCATCTGGAGATAGGAGTATTCTTCCAAGTATTTTCTTCTTCTTGTACCAACTGTCCAAAATTTTTTGTCCATAGCATCTCTCACTTCTATCGCTATATTATTTACTGATGATCCACTGGGTTATGGCTCGGCGAAAGAGTCAATCCCTCCTTAACATCAATATTGTGAGATCCTAAGTACTAATTGGCTTGACTTGTGATGAGATTTTAATAATTTAAGTGTGGATAAATCTAATGTGGAGCATCTTATTTTAAGCATAACACTTGCGACTATTATTCTAGAATATATGTTGAGATCCATGATACCCACAATTCTATTTAAAGCATACCCGCAAAAAAAAAACAGAATTTTCTATAGCATCGGTCTCAGACCACCGTGCTTAATGGTCATTTCATCATAATTTTGGCTATTGAGAGCTTTTAACCTTCTGTTGTTTATTATCTTAAGCGAACTTTACCACATTTGGCTCAACTGATCATAGCAAACGGTGTCAGGATCAATTCATATTTTTCTGGATGTAGAGAATTTATTTGTCCTATGTGGCTTATCCTCTGGATGGAATTCTGGGTACCGTGAATGCCAACTACCATGTTGAAAATACATTATAAAGTGGTTTGCTGAATTTTAGAGGTCCTACAATGGAGTTACTTGCAAAGAAATGTCCCAAAACTCATTTTAAGGCAAGATAATGAGTTCAAGCGATACCACAATATTGATGTTAAGGAGGGATTGACTCTTTCGCTGAGCCATAACCCAGTGGATCATCAATAAATAATATAGCGATAGAAGTGAGAGATGCTATGGACAAAAAATTTTGGACAGTTGGTACAAGAAGAAGAAAATACATGGAAGAATACTCCTATCTCCAGATGTCGCGTTCTCATTGCTTCTATAAAGTCCCGATGTTTCTAAATGATCCGGAAAAGGGGTGGAGCACACTTATACTAAATGTAGGCAACTAAGTGTATACTTATAAATTGTTGAAACTTATGTAGGAAACGACAATCCGTTCTTTTCTCACTTTGTTCTTATTCTTTCGCACACCTGAATTTCGACTTAACCCAACAAAATTGCCATTATAAAAGATATAGACACAGCAGGATTTGAATTCTTTTAGGATATACGTAGCTTAAAGTGTGTACTATTCAAATTATATAAGGGTTTATTATAATTATGTTTTTTTAACACTTTTTTTTACCAAATAATATTTCACATATGCTGTTCTTATTATTTCGCACACGTCTGTATGTCAACCAGTTTTTGTGGGGCCTTTAGAATAAACAATTCAAAATGTCTTTTTCACTTGTGTTTTATTTGTAACGCTGTCCTTGGTCAAACAATACTATAAATTTTTTTTTAAAACAAAGTCCAGTGTATTTTTTTTTATTTATGGGCTAAAAGATAATTTTCGTACTTATTTTTTAATTTTTAATTAATTGGATTTTTGTTAGTAGTTAAGTTAAACTCGTAATAAAAATAAACATGATTATAAATAATATTCGCTCTGTTAAACTATAATTTTTGTCAGATGTATGAAATAAGGGCTCTGCGAAATTAGGCCCCAAAAAAAAAAATGAAATAAGGCCCAAAAAAATGTATAGAAAACAACAACGATTTCTAAACAAATTTGGGGTGTTATTTCCTTTTTTGGGGCCTTATTTCATTAGAGCGTTATTTCATATGAAATAAAACCCCAAAATAAGAAATGAAATAAGAACCCAAAAGAAGAAACTTTGGGGCCCTATTTCATATTTTTCTGAAATAGGGTCACAATATATTATATGTGAAGAGGTTGACAATATATCGTCAGCAAAACATTTGTAAATTCGCCTGACCATTCTCTTCAAGTAATAGAGGCTTTCAATTTGGAATCCGTGTGGACTTACTTACAAAGGATAAAGCAAATTCAAATTCAAATAGTCATCTTGGTCCGTTACTTTTCACGTTATTTATAAATGATCTTCCATCTATATTATCTCACTCCCATGCACTCATGTATGCGGATGACGTCAAGCTTTGTCTATCGTATAGTGACCCTTCTTCTTATAGTCTCTTGCAAGCAGACTTAAATGCATTCCATCTTTGGTGCCAAGCTAATTTATAAAATCTTAATAGTTCAAAATGTAAAGTTATGACTTTCTATAGATCTTCGCGCTATATTTCTCAGTATTCACTTAATGGCATTATATTGGAATGCTTGAATGATTCCGAAAGATCAGTTAATGACTTGGGTATTGTTCTTGATCATAAACTGAAATTTGACAAACATATTGCTATTGCAGTCAATAAAGCAATGGGAGTTCTCGGGTTTATAAAGCGATGGTCCAAGGAGTTCAGTGATCCTTTTACTACTAAACTTTTATACACGTCCCTAGTTCGTCCGATTCTTGAGTATGGATCATGTGTGTGGTCTCCTCAGTATGAATCTTATCGTGCCAGGATAGAGTCCGTTCAGAAGCAATTTTTAATTTTTGCCTTACGCGGCTTGAGTTGGAACTCGGAAATTCAGTTGCCTTCATATTCTAGTAGACTTCTCTTACTCAATCTTCCCTCTCTTACTAACCGTAGAATTATGCTTGGAGTAATGTTCATCAACAAATTACTGCACGGTCATATAGACTCGGCTAATTTGTTGGAGGAAATAACCTTCAACGTACCTTCTAGAGTAACTCGTAACTTTAATCCTTTATATCTCCAACGTTGTTTCACTAACTGGGAATTGCACGAACCTCTTCGTACTCTGTGTGCAGATTATAATAGTCTGTACCTTACGATTAGTTTCGAGTGTTCTCCGCTCACTATTAAAGCCTCTATATTATTTTGTTTAACTAGTCTAACCAACTATTTACTAATATTATTTTGGTCTGATTGAGTTTTTCTGGGTTTTCCCCAATCCTAGCAACAAATGTTGGGCCAATCATTTTCTTTTCATTTTAGATTCCCCAGTTTTTAATTTAATTTTAATTTATATTGTAAATTAAATATATATACTTTTTTTTAAAATTAATGTCATATTTTTAAATTAATTGTTGTGTCGGCTGCTTTTAGCCTGACAATAAATAAAAATAAATAAATAAAAAAATAATAAGCAAAATAAAGGAAAATATACCAATTCCGAATCGAAGGTATTTAATGGACAGGTCTTTGAAAAAATTCGCCAAAGGTTGCTTTAACCAGCTCCAAGTGATCTATACTCAATATTTTGACCAGGTAATTACATTATATTATTTAAAAAAATTGAGTAAATCTTAGCACCGAAGGCGAAAATTCGCGATTTTTTGTATAAAATGTTTATTATCTCTTAAAATTTTATTTTAAATTTTATTTTAAAATTGCAGAATGTAATTTAAAGCTATGTACAAGCAGATGCAATTGCAAAGAACTTCGAGCATTACAACTGCCTTATTACAGAAAACCTGTGTATAGTTTCATACAAGTCTTTGTTTTAGGTAAAGATATTCCATTTTTGAGAATGCAGTTTGTGTTAGTGATATTTTGTTATGTATAAACAACTATGATTTTTCCATTATCTGCATATTCGGTTTACCGTTAGCTCAAAAAGTAAGCGAGACTTTTTTATTTGGTTATAAAGAATTATATGTGACTTTTACATTTAGCTCACTGCTTTTGCTTGATAGTTGGTTTTAAAAGGATGAATTGCAAGAATTTTGTTTTTTATTGAAAAGTTAACATACATATACACTCAGACCAACATTAATTCGTACACCCTTTTTTTTACTTTAACAGCTATATTAGTCAAGTCTTCACATTAGAAAAAATACATTTGGAAAGGTCGTTCAAATTCCGTTTGAATGATGCAAAACTTTTCTTAACCCATTAAGTACCCATTGAATATTTTGAGTTAAAAAAAAAGTAAATTTTTCAACTTTTTTCCTCGATTTTTTACAAAATATATTTTGATGTTAAGCACACTTTTAATGTATTAGATTTAATATTTTATATTCTCTCTAATTTTGTAAATAAATAAATAAATATTTTGATGCAAAAAAATTCTTCAAACAATTCTAAGAGTGACTGCAAAAAAAAATTTTTGCTAGTATTTTTTATAATTTTTTGAAAATCCGAAAAATTTCCATTTTAACCCCTTTTTCCCACTTTTTCCCACTTTTCACACAAAGTGCCTTTTTCGCAATTTTCAAAAAAAAATTTTTAGTGATCCTATGAATGATTCCGATGAAGATATGAGTGCTAAGTATAAGAAAAGAGTCTATAATATCAGACCAAACTTTTTTGAAGGACTTGGGAGATAGTTCATTTATTTAAGGATTTTGCATTGCAAAGGCATGTCCTTTATTGTGGATCGTCACCTGTCCGGAAAAGATTTCGCTTCTCCTCTGCAAGCTCGGTCTTACTTTTTCATTTCAGTCCTTCATATTTTGCTTTTAGGCCCAAAACGGTACGCTATAGAGCAACCTATTTCGGCACACGGATTTTTATAAACCCCACTCAGATCAAGTTTGTTTTAAATTTTTAGCTAAACTGAAAGGTGATAATATTTTATATAGATTTCAATAATTAACGGGTATCCTATAGTCGGAAACTCGACTATAGCCTTTTCCGCATATAGGAGAATTAAGGAGAATATAGGAGAATATAGAAGAATATAGAAGAATATAGAAGAATATATGAGAATATAGAAGAATATATGAGAATAAAGGAGAATAAATGGGAATAAAGGAGAATATAGGAGAATGTAGGAGAATAAAGAAGAATATAGGAGAATAAAGAAGAATAAAGGAGAATATAGGAGAAGATAAAAGAATATAAGAGAATATAGGAGAATAAAGGTGAATAAAGGAGAATATAGAAAGGAGAATATAGAAGAATGTAGAAGAATAAAGGAGAATATAGGAGAATAAAGGGGAATAAAGGAGAATATAGGAGCATTTAGGAGCAAAAAGGTGAATATAAGAGATAATATTTTGATATTTTTTGTAAACCGAAATCATACCTGTATTTCGAACCGAAACGTTCAAAAAACTGGTAACCGTAACGTTAACGATATACAAAAACATATACGAATGAAAACATAACCGAAACTGTAACTGAAACCAATATATGTTTCGGTTTGGATTGCAATCAAAACGATTTCTTTTAATGAAAATTTTATCAATCATAGTATATGGGTAACTCTCCCATGTCGAATGCGACATTCGTACGCATTCAAAGTGAAATAAAACATATGCCAAAACATTATTTTGTTGTGACAAAAGGGGAAACTTATAGGTATTGATTAGCACTATAATTGGTGCTAAAGTGGATTTTGGGAAATTGTTCGTTTTCAAGATAATTTAAAAAAACCAAGGCATTCGCACGCGACTCAGATAGAAGTCGTTTTTTCGGCGACCAGTTCTAGCACTGATTTCAGCAAAGCGTGAACGAATATTTTGATGCAATTTATTTTGAAAAGTTATGTATTCATTTATCTAAAAAATGCTTCTTGTTTGATTTAAAAATATTAAGTAGTTTTTTTTTAAATGTAATTTGAGTCACTGTCGCACGCTACATGTCGCACGTGACATTTTGTTCCACAATAAATTAATGTTGTTTCTGTCTCTCTTTTTTTAAATGATATATCGAAAATGCTCGAAAAACTTGTTGTAAATTAAACTTTCAATATATTTCTATGTATTAAAATGGTTTATGTTACAATCTTACTATCTTACTTAGTGTAATCGATAGACTACAAACGGTCCATTTTGAAAATAAATTTTTAAGAAAATTGACATAAATATGGAACAAGTGAATTTATTCCAATGCAGAAGTTATATGTTCATCCTATTGAATTTCTTCGAGCGTATATTGCTTAAAAAAACAACTTGAATACATTTTTGAAAGCAAATTTCACGAGATGTGAGTTTTTGAGCAATTTTACGTTTTTAGGCTCGGTTGACATTTCTGGAGAAATGCCCATATATAAAATTTATGATTTTACTAAAAAAAAAAGTTAGAAATTTGTATAAAAATTTAGTGATTGCAAGACGGTCGCAATCTTTTATAGCTCTGCCTCAACTAAGGTATAAATAAGAAAATTACCACATTTTTAATTACAATATCTTATACATAATTTTAGGTATCACGAAAACAAAATGGTTAACTATGATGCACAAGGAGGCTTCGTGGTCACTTCCATTGTTGAGAATGCGATCCCTGGACTTGAAATGGGACAATATTTACAGACTAGGGGAAATGGTGGTAGAAATAAAACTCTACGCAGCACAATGGAATCAAATGTTGACAATGCGATCGGAACTACTGCGATCCCATATGTATCTACTTCGCCAATTAGTCCCTTTACCATGCTGCAAATGCAGCCACATAAATCCCCATATCTTCCGAATTCGTCAATGAGTGTGCTTACCATTAAAACGGTAACATTTCATCATGCTGGAAATTACACATGTGCACCGTCAAATGCTAGGCCGGCCAGCATTACGGTCCACGTACTGAGAGGTGGGTTTGAGTCCCTATTGAATTCAAATTAAATGATTTAACTTGCCTTTATATTTTCAGGCGAAAAGCCAGCGGCAATGCAGCATGCGAACCGAAGCATTCTTGATGGCGAGAATATATCAAGCAACAACAACAGCCTTGGATTAAGCAGTATTAAAGGATTCAATGGCACGAATAGTCTACTGGTCACCGTA